>CM046862.1:44607564-45020483 GCA_025617745.1 Heliocidaris erythrogramma
CCGCGGTACGAAATGATCTACTGATTGCAGGATATACTTCAAATAAAATATATCTATATCTCACCTTAAAGGGTCATGTTCAATAATATTCATTCTTACAACTAAAAATGTACATAGGCTTCACATAATCTAAACTCTAAATTTATATCACATATCGTATATATATATATATTTCATTATACAAACATTTCAATGAACAAAATTCACAATACATAATAATACCTCTTCATTCATTGTGGGAACACATGCAGTTAGAAAATACCAGACGTGATTCTCATGTGGAAGTAAAACTAATCTTATGTGAACAAATACAACTTGAAATTGTTTTTTTACAATAATTACAAAAATACAAACCATATCATAGATTAAAGGAGAATTAACCCCTGAGTACAAATTTACTTATATTGAAAGGTGTAGTATATTCCTACTTATTGGCCTAAATCATTTTCCAATAAGATATCAAAAAGGGTATAATAAAGATATTCCAACACCCGGTATCGTCTACTACTCATTTGCATGGGGGCTGCCATTTTCTTGCTGATTTGGATTTGTACATGAACCATTGAGAAATGTTCCGGTCAGGAAGATATTTTGAATCCAAGACCTAAATTGATTTTCTTCATTACCTAAAATCCCATATGTGACGAAAAATATAAAGTGGGTGTTTACATGATTTATAAAAATTAAATCTTTATAATGATACTTTTAAATTGTCTGGTTTTGCTTAACAAAAATCTATTTTCTTCTTGGGTTTGCCAAACAGAGCAGAGCATAATATATGCAGCATGCATTCTGACTTTTCAAGTCCCATTATCCGAAAGCAGGTGAATGCATAGTTTGCCGCTATAGATGCTCAGGGAAGAAGCATCCATAAAATTTGAATTAATTTGCTCCGTCCATTGCGTCACAGTATCTAGAAAATAGATTTATATTAAGCGAATATCGATTTTCAACAGAAATATATAAGGAAATCTTCAGTTTAAAAATAAATTGACATATCTATTCTATATTTTAAATCTCAAATGGGTTTTTAATTTTGAAAAAGGCAATTGGGCATTTGGATTAAGAAAAACTTCTTGTACACATAAAAAAAATGGCAGCCCCATGTATTGCTAGCAGACGATACATATTGCTAGCAGATGATAAATTTTGCTCAGAAAATCTTGATTCGTATCGATCTCGTATATTTTGACGCGAAGCCATATAGTCTAACAAGTAGGAATAAATAACACCTTTGAACACTATCGTCTTTATTGTTTGAGGTTAATTCTCCTTTAACGCAGCACTTTACAAGCTAAACACGGAATCTATACAATTTCATCTTAAAACGAGGTAATAATATCCAAATCCTTTGTAAGCGCATAGAGACGTTAGTTATATCAAAACGTGATCATTATTATCATTAACGTCGTTTTTGACGAGCACATTATCTAAAACACATAAAAAGTCAGCTGCTATTCACATAAACGCACAAGCCATCAACAGTGGAATGTAAAAATATACATATATATAGTATATACATATACACCATCCTTTATTATGATTACGTCACCATTTGAAATATAAGATAATCTTTAACAATCCCAATATATATAATTGAAATTGAAATGCTTCATGTGGTGATTTTTTATAAAATCAAAATATGTATTATATCAAGATTGATTATTGTTAACCTGAAGATAATTTGGGGGTAATTCTTGAAAGTATGTCTTTCGAATAATATGAGTTATACACATAGACATGGCATGGCATGTCTTTTATAAGAAACATTATCATCACAATATATTCTTTGATATTTGGTATCATCCTCCTCATTTTTGGGGGTAAATTTACGGCATGTTAAGGTGATGTTCGATAGATCCTTACTGACGCTAATCGATATGAATACATGTAGTTGTAATACTTTCCTGCTATTGACATTCAATACAGTTACGACAGATAATTGTACATTAAGCAATTATATTCCCAACATTAAGATCATGCATTTCAATCTGATAGCATTACATGCACGACGACAACTCTGTTAGTAAAACAACTGCATTCACACCGGTATATCTTAATTTACTTTCATCATACTTTGCAACTACAATATCTATTCAAAATACAGTAAGTAGACAAAGAGGAAACAAATATCAACCTATCTTAGTCGGCTTTTTTTTTTTTTTTTTTTTTTACATAGAGAGGTAAACATATATCAGCATAGCTCAATGTATTGCACTGAAGGATAACATTTCTATCGTGATATATATATATATATATATATATAAGTAGAACACAGTAGAAATGCATTGATTACCAACAGAAAGTTTATTAAATCCGAATTTTCGGGGGCCTCCCCCTTCTTCAGGGATATAAGCTAACAATGCAAGATTATACAAATAATAACAAAGATGTTGTTTATTATAAGCGAACGCAATCTCAACGTGGTCATGACCACCATTAAGGTGCGCAGGTGATACTAAGCATTTTGGCGTAAAGTTTGATAACAGCGTTCATTGGGCGCATAAAAGAGCATTATGACGCAATATATATATATATATATATATATATAATTGTAATCTAGACGTACAACCTGCAAGATTACAGGTCATCTATAAAGAACACGATAAAGAAAATATTGATTATTTTCCATCAATGATTTGGTGAAATGTTAGACAGGTTTATGCATTTATGCTTCCTCATAAGCGTTAGCAATGCAATATAGCACATTGATTTTAATGTGTTGGCTTGTTAATCCATTCAATATTGTGAATCATTTACTTAGAGAAACTTCAATTTGGTACCAGTGTTTTGGTTATTGTGGTTTCATCATCAGTGTGACTTGAATCGCCGACAGAGTACTTTCATAATATAATCATCTGAAATTGTGTTTGGTTACATGTTTCGAATATCATTAAACATTATGGATAACTTAGCGTTATTTTATTGCTGTTTATGTGTTTTGTGACACTGATACAGATACTGATCCGTTGCCACCTTACCCCCTCTATCCTCGAACTATAAAGGTTTTGGAAGTTCTTTTTATTTAGAATAGTGGCACAAATCCCCCTCACCATATATTTCCTTTATTCCAACGAAACTTTTTAAGGAACTTCATCCATAGTGATTAAAAGGAGGTGATATAATACGTAGAGTAGACTTCATATTAATACAGGTGAGGAAACAAGGACACAGAGAATGCTTGAATGAAGGATTTGTTCATAGGATTTATCATATTTAAAAACTATCTGAATCCTCATCTATTGTTTGATCGGGCATGTCTGGTGCGCACGATCTTCTTTGGTCTAAGGCATAACTTTGGCATAGTTCTTCACAATCCCCACGCTTCATCGAACGAAAGACAGTGGCTAAGTCATCAAGGTTCTGGATCTTCTTCCTTGTCTCTATAAGTCTGATCAGCTCTTCAGCAGGGTTCGGTTTCTGCTCCAGTGAATCGATGTATTCACCTAGATCGAAATGACTGGCAAGACCTTTCCAGTCATCATAGATTGCACTCTTTCTGTTCAGCTTGACACCTAGCTTGTGGCGCAGCTTCATTGGGACTATATTGGGCATTGCAACAGGAGCTGGTTTATCGGTATTCCCACATGATTGGCTTATTGTCCTGTTGTCGACATATATTGAAAAATTCGTTGTCCTGTCTTGCGTTCGACCCGCTCCTACCATTCGCCGCAGTATGTCTGACACGGGATCCCCCGGAGCCATAGTACCAATTTGCCCTTCCGCTACAGCTGCTGACAAAAATACAGACTAAATTTGGTTGCTCTTCAATATACAACAAAATGAGAAAAAGGCAGTACCATTAGGCATGAAATTCCCGAAAAGTATAGTTTTTGCTCAACATTTTATAAAAAGAAATTGCTTGTATACGAATGTTACATTCATATGGGCTTACTAGTACAAGACAACATTATATGTAATTTTTCATATTATAATCTGAAGGAATAATACTATTATGCAAATTAGTGTGTCAGAAAATGAAAGTTTGGAAATCGGAAACTATCTTGTGAAGCATGTCACCTTCTATAATTTGTAGACGCTGTCAATGTACATGTATTTGCGTTATAATTACCTATATCCCCTTGCTTCATATGATCTACCTCTGAAGACGTCGTCTCGATCTCATCGAGTATCTCAGGATGAGGAGGAGGAACAAGACTTCTGTCCTTCTTCTTATTCTTCCCTCCTCTAGCACCCCTTGATTTTTTCTTCTTTTTCTTGGCAAAGTTTGCCGTACCACTTCCATCACCTTCTCCATGACCTGTGTAGTTTTGAATTGAGGATGTCTTGCTCTCGGATATCGACACAGAAGTGGTACTCCCGTCATCTGTGGTTGAACTGCATTATAACACGAATAAAAATATTTAAAGAAATGATATCAAAATCTGTTTATGTACAATAATGATCATAATATAAAAGCTGCATTTATAGTATGCTTTGCCAAAGCACATTAGTATCGCGGTTGACAAGAGATACCACTAACCATTTGATCCTGACGTATAAAATAGATCACAACACCAGCCTCTACATCATATAATGTGTTCAAAATTGTTAAAAAGAGGTTAGTGCATACTGATGATGTGAACATGAAAGCCCTTGTTTAAATGTTATTCTTGATTTTATATTACAGAAAAGTTGAACGTGGGCTTACACCTGTCGATATATATGTGTGTGTGTGGGGGGGGGGTGTATGTGTGTGAACTTGTACATATACAAGCATATCCAGATAAGTTTGTACTCTAACTGTCCAACATAACTTTAACTTTTGAATATGCTTCAATATGTTTTGTGTGTATCAGCGGGGAGTTTTCCAGTCTAAATCATTCATACATATGAGGAAATTAATTATTTAAAATTTCAATTTCACCTCTGAAACTCCAAATTTTTAGCATACAAGAGTTGAAGAGTCCCTGAATCTAGCAAATTTATATAAATTAAATCTTGCTGAGAGAGATGTTGGTGTCTGTTTTACACAAGGAAGCATTAAATTAACGAAAGAGGCCCACATTGGCTTGTCTCATGAGTGTATGGTTGTGTGTGTACGTGTTAATCAGTGACTATTCTTGCACTGTCCTCAGCTTCTTCGTAAACAAGAGGGATAACTCATCAAAAAGGATTTCACTCATATTCACATGTCGAGATAAAAGTATCATAGATATGGAAGGGGAAATGTTTACACTTGCTTGACATGGCAGTTAAGTACCTGAGTTGAGGAACAGTCAGCATATATGTTGATGTGGAAGATAGCTCGTCTTCTGAACAAGGTACAACTGAGATTTGAGATGAAACTTTTTGGCTTGAACCAGAATGACCATGAATGCAGTTGCCTAAATTAAGAACGGAATAATCATAATTGCAAGATCATAACGTTGATCATTACATGAAAATTTTCACATACACCACGACCGTAAAGACTTTAAACAACAGCAACAACAGAAGACCCCTACCCGAACTAAAAAGAAAAGTAAGAAAAAGTATGAAAATGTCAGAACAGGGATTGGATAATGCAAATGGCATGGCCATTGGTGCTTATTTCCATTTTCATTCACAGAGTATTCCTGTAATTATAAGGAGATGGTGCATTTTGAGTAGGCGGAGAAGTTTATAGAAAATATAAGTGTTTAAAGTAACACTTTTGATTATGTCTTCCAAAACGATAATTTCTCAATATCGATATGATTTTTGTCCCCCTATAGAATTATGGGAAGGGTCTGTTTGGCCGGATGACACTGTGAGTAATGGCAATGGCACTGGTCACCTTTTGATAACTTGCAAAAAATGGTTTGCGCATAAATGCCTCAATGTTGATTTTAAAAAAAATGATCAAAGTGCATACCAGGCAGTAACAGCATGTGCTCTGTCAACTATAGATAACTGATTTGAGCAATCATTTAATCTTTAACCCTGTCCCTAGCCGTGCACACCCATTGTGGCGTATCCAGAAATAGATAAAGGGGAGGGGACGGGATCCTCCCAAGACAGGGATTACAGGTATCTGTATTCATTTCCTGGGTCTTCATGGAGGAGCTAAACCAGCTTCAATCAACGGCCAATGCTGGATACGCCATGCACCCCCCCCCCCCCCCCCACAACCACCAAAACAACCACCACCACCAATGAAGGTGGTGTCACCAGTATCAATACTCATTTTTGCCACAAAGAGTGTTGGAGAGACTGAACACAGTAACAGTAGGAGATCCCTAAAATAACATGTTTTCTTCTTCAAATTTCTAATTCATCTTAAATTTACTAGACTCCCATAAACTACGTTTTGTATAAGAATTAAGAAATAAGAAGCAAGGTTATTGATAAAGGTAATGATTTGACATTTATTCGGTTAAACAGTAACAGTAACAGTAAGACAGTAACACATCCTGCAACTCGGTGGATGAGAATGTGGCCAAGAAAGGAACCAAACTGATTGCTCAAAAACAGATTTTCTTTCTTTCTTCTTGAAAACTGAACATTTTAGAAAAGACATAATCGGCAATGTTGTATGTGGGACGAGTTAGTGAGTGTGGGTTTGGGGGCGACGTGAGGGAGTGGGCGTCTAGAAATAGGGTTAAAAATGAAATGATTGTTCAAATCAAATAACAGAGCACACACAGTTACTGCCTGATATCCACTTTGATCAAATTCACGAAAGAGGCATTTTTGCGCAAACCAATTTTTGCGAGTACCCTTTAAAGTAGCCAGTATTCACTCAAGCGTAAAATATTGTCAGCACTCATAGTGTCTTCCAATTGAACAAACACTCGCCCATATCGATATTGTGGAATTATCATTTTGGAGACATATTCAAAAATTTATGGCACTTTACATGACGCATGCATGTACTTCAAGGGGTCTTCACTGGATGGCAATATAGTACCCCTTTTCCTCACTTGTCATTTCCAGTTAGTGAAAAGGAACGAAAATATCCCATAACTTTATATGTAGTACACTATTCATTTCATCACTCAACTTTTCCCCCTTCATTAATATTTTTAAACAAATAATCATTATGACTACTGCATGTAATAAAATATTTTAATGCCGCTTTCTTTCTCTTTTGCATAACATTAGCAGATAACCAAAACTTTAATAATATTTAATGTGATTTTAAAACATGGAATATAAATCCTAACGCAGTTAAACAAAGCCACTTAGTTAACGGTTAACGTGTAAACATTAGAGCCACTCTATTGTTGTCAGATAAAGAAACAGTTATTATATCAAATTTTCTGAATCATTTTTCCCGTCCATCTTACAATTTGTACGATACTAGTATTCTATACCTCCTGCTTCCTGTGTCTTTTGGCGTGCTCCCGGATGTTTCGTCTTGTCCATGTTGAGGGGAATGACCCGATGACTTGGATTGGAGTCGGTGGGCTCTAATGGCTTGGATATAGCTAAACTAGCCTGATTATCTCGCTTTCGGGAATGTTCATTGCTGTCACTTTCCTGGGGTTCGTGAGCAGTTTCTGTAAAACTGTGAAGATGTCATACCTTATGTTATATCATCGCTTAAATCATAATTCTATACGTAGTATAATTTATAAAGCTGTTTTTATTATCACTTTCACAGAAAATCAGTTTTATAGCTGATTCCATATAGGCCTATTAAGATCGTTTGGCATATTCGGATAATGCATGCTTATCAGAATGTGTTATTCTTTCTTCTGGCAATGGCGGATGATTTCAACTGGCCGAATGGCAGTGGAATCTCTGCTAATTACAAGAGTTTTATAAATAACAAAAAGAAAAAGACACTCTCACCCAGAGTGAAGATATTTTGTTCAAGTTTGGGGAAGATCACACTGTGTAAGTCAAGTGATCATCAAAATATTGCAATGCTATTTTCGACAAAGGATGAGAAAATGTAAATGTAACGATTGCCAAGTTATTATGAATCCTCATAATGATCTGATGCAAAGCAGTTATAACGACTATAAGCCATTCACTGATTAGCAGATTTCAAGAGCCAGAGCGCGTTGAAAGAGATCGAGACTTGTGACACGCGCATAATAATAAGCCTATCATGCCCTAAGCCGTACGCGGTCTTTGTTTAAAACATGGCGAATCATGGAGCTCCCAACAGTTCCCTTTCACGTTCATTCTCTATGGGAGGGAACTATTTGAAGCTCCATGAAATGACTGACCAATCAGAAGCGACCTCCAATGTCGCAACTCTCTGTATGTATAGCTCTGTCAAGAGCAAAATACTTCCCCCAAGCAACGAATGATTATCAGTGGGCCTCGACCCCATCATTCATTATCTAATGTCAATATAATTCCAATTTGAGAACCCGAAAAAATGATTTTGGAATAAGAGGTGTTTGCAACTCTGAGTTCCTGAGTTTCTAACTGATTAAGATTTATAACAATTAAAAAACAAAAAGCGAGAAAACTCACCCACAAATCTGCATCCCTTTATCTGTTCGATAATCTGTAGGAATTATTTATTTAAAAGGGTAGTTACAAAAGGTTAATAACAGCATGATGAGAACATCATTATAACAGTCGCGGATCGAACCCTCCCCCTTCCCCCTCCTTATTGGCAGAGAGAGAGAGAGATCGTGGTTCTCTGTCGGTAATAATAATAATGATAATAATAATAATAATAATAATAATAATAATAGTAATAATAATAATCTGGATTTACATAGCGTCTAATACAACGATATTTCTAAGCGCTTTACAGATATATTACTACCCCGGTCATCGGATTCAGGCTTGGCCACACACAATGCATGCACCTTCCCCACTCCACCGGGGAGCATTTCAGCCAGTCGCCTTTTTACGGGCGAGATATCCTATTCCAATCACATTGACTTTGACATCCTACGGATACCCACTTAACACCTGGGTGGAGAGGAGATCGTAGACAAAATTTGCTCAAGGATGTAAGTGACATAAGTGCCGGTAAAAAAAAAAAAAACATGTGCGTCCCCACCTTCCCTTTCGAATAGTCAGATTTTTTATTTTCTATTTTTTAATTTAATTTAATTTTATTTTATTTTATTTTATTTTATTTATTCAATTTAATTTTATTTATTTATTTATTTATTTATTTTATAGGGGGGGGGGATGAAATTGGAGTATCCCTTTTCGCTTGATACATGATATCTGACTGATCATTCCTTAAAAGAGTAAATAATGTTTACATATCTAACCAAAAAAAAACGTATTTAAATTATGTTCAGGATTTCAGTGTCCTCTTTACGTAAGTGAAAACATTACCTTCAAACCATGTCGTGAATATTATCTCTTCTAGTAGCGACTTCTGGTCTAATGTCAGTGTAATGTTACAATCATAAGTCTTGCAACTGTGGAAGTCCAGAATGAAATCCAATGTATGGTTATTCTTGCGCATGAAGTACTTGTAGTCCACAATCTGTGTAGATAAGAGGTATGAAGGGAACTTTTACTTTATTGCCGGAGACCAAACAGCTACTCCTTTTTTCTTTTCTTATTTTTTTATGAAGATGAACAATTATGGAATTCATTACTCTATGCTTATAATAAGTCTCCTTTTTCCTATGCATTCTAAAGTTGTGTTGTTGAGAGAGCTACGGGAACTTTTCTCAATTTCGCCTGGATAAAGCCGTTTAAATGTTAGTGAAAAGCTAAAACCTCGATTTCGTGTCTTAAAAACAGGAGTCCTTCCCTTCGTTTGATACTTACTGTAAATAACAAATAAACAATTTTTAAAATTATTTCTTTTTGGAGAAATCCTAGGAGCTGGTGATCTTTTACTCAATTTCCTCTGAAGATGCCGTCCTGAACGTCTCGCGCTGTTTGTATTTGCACATTCCTTGCAATAAATCTCATATTGTCCATTTATAAGAATTCTCATGTACAATATTTATCAATATTGTACATGAGAATTCTTATAAATTATTTTAGATCCGACATACAGGTGTTATTTCTTTGACTTATTTCAAACACATTACACTTTAATTACTGAACCCGAGAGATGTCACATTTAGAGTTAATATCCATCTTGTGATTTTAAAATAACAAGTAAAAGCCTTACTTGTGTTGATACATGTACGATGTTGATGTTTTTACCTTAGATTCTGGTGGGTGGTTTGTCATTTGACAGGTCACTGTCAGATTCCTTTGTTTGACAAACACTTCTCTATCTCTGTCTGTCGCTGGTCTCGTTCTGCTACTTTGGTCAAGTGGGTCATATTCATGGACATCTCTCTGCGTGAGAAGAAAGGTTTTAATATAATGATAAAAATATATTGCATTTTTGTTTTGCTTTCTCTTTGTTATGATTTGATCATCTATTATTAAACTTAAGACATAAATGCATCATATACATAACTAATAGGCTTTGGTTAAATAAATATATCTTTAAGATCTTTTTACCCATTTCATTCCTCTTGGCTTGTTGACAAATCGTACTTCAAGTACTGGTTCTAAGGAGGCTGGCATTGTCTTTGGAAGATACGGCATACAAGAAACTAGTTTACCCTTCAAAAACTTCCGAATAAGGGCTAGAAATCCTCCAGAAAAATGATCCAAAGCAAGGATGAAATGGGTCTCGGATACCATGCAGTCGATCGCTGTGTGTGGATAGCGTACCGGAGTTCCTGAGCAAAAAATAAATAAAATAGGAATAACATCGATGAATTGGTAGGCCCGCCATTTCATCCCATTGATTCAAGAAGAATCCAACCTCTTACCCGAATTGGATTTATTACCACATAAAACAATAACAATACCCGGGATCTAACGTTAAATAAACAATTCAATGGCTTACAGCTTTATCGAACGATTTTCTAAACGAATCTATAGTAATAAAACTTTTAGGGGTAACATGGATAAAGTTAAGCTGTTGTTCAACTAGACCATGCATCGGGATTAAGGGCAGTTGGTAAAACTGTAGATAGAAATCCTCAACCCACCTTGTCCTAGAACATCCCAAGAGTATAGTGCTGTCTCCACCCTAGAGGCGTGGTCAAACACAGCACAGTGTGGTATCACAAGTGTGAGTGGTTCTCTAAAGTGTAATCCTGACGGATAACACTGGCAGCCATGGCTGACAACAATCTCGTCATCTTGTAGATCGATGTTGTTAGGAATATCAGTCAAAACCTCAAGGGTTATCTCCTCAGAAGTACCTTCCTCTAATGCTCCAGGCGGAATAGAGAGAGTAAACCCATAGGATGGAATGAAAAGTTCTCCTCCACGTTCATCAATACGCCCCTTGGTACGGCGGGGGTCTGAATATTACAAAAACATATTATTCAATTTATTTTCATCGAAGTGAAGCTTAAATTTTCTTGGAGGAGTTAATCTGATTTGAACACATCAAGAGTATAATACCGTAAACAATCATTTCAAAATGATATCTCTGCCTTGTAAGTTTCCTTTTCAAAATAAAACTTTCATTCTTTGCGACGCCCTTGATGCTTATTCAAGGTCACATAGTGATTGAGCAAGACAATTTTATGTTCCATACTTTGAACTGATGTTAAATTGAATTTACATTTAAGAGCTCTTATCATTATCATCACATTGACAAATCAAAGTCTGACTTTAATATCCACATGCTTTCTCTGTACTGCCTAATAGGATTAGGCAGTTATAAATCATTATTTAGACAATTTATGGCTATTTTCTAAACTTTCAGGGGGATGAGCCCCTATAATATGTTCAAGGAAGGGGCACCCGCCTCCCCCCCCCCCCCCCCCCCCGTAGCCTTTAATCATGGCGGCCTGCCAGTTCTTTTCTTTGCTCTCCAACCGTAGTCTCCAACAGTACCGGTCTGCCCTCGAAACCCGAACGCAGAATACTCCTTTGATTGCGGGCAGCTAGCATGCCGCCGTGATTAAAGGCTACACCTCCCCCCTCCCGAAAAACACTTCTTATAAAATTTTAAAACAAAAAGTGTTAAAGTTTACCAGAGTTCCGAGTTTCCTGTTTATTTTAAGCGCATCTTCTCTTATTCAAATTACAAAATTCCTGGTGAACTAATGCGATTAGACACGGGAAATAATCTACACGGATATTTTTTTAACCAGGCGTTTTCTGTGTGTATAGACCCTCTTTCTCAAAATCATTTGGTAATGGATAAATAAACATTCCATACTTCCTGTCAGTACTTACTATATACGATAAACCTCAAACACATCAATGACCAAAACTCGCAGAAATCTTGGAAAGAAACTGATGTTGGTAAATCTGTGATTCCATTGAAAGAATTTGAGAGGTTACAGTTAGTCTGGGCATTTGGTTAATATTCTCTAAACTCTTATACTCGACTCGAAGATACACATGAGAACGAAAGGGATCGCCGCCAAATGTTATTGCTACGGTACGACAAATTCAGAAGAATCTGTAAAGGGCAATGCACCTTGGTAATAAAATGATTTGTGTGAATGCAGAAAAATAAGTAAAACAGAATGGTGACAGTTTGAAAGAAATCGGACAAGGAATAAAAAAGTTACGGGTGTTTGAAATATAAGATCACTACATATATCATGATCATGTCTATGCGAATCTGAAATTGGCAATTTGGTGAGTCGATTGTAACATACTGGCGTACAACTCTCCCGTTTGTCGTACACACAAATACAGTTAATTTGCGGTTTTCTCCGAAGAGCCTTTACCCGCGGCCTACTCATAATATATAAAAGAAAAAGATCGTACTGAGTAATGCATTTTCATTTTTACATTTTAGTCAATTTTTGATTTGGAGCAACTGTCCCGCAACTACATCACAGTGACATTACCTATTCGCCCAGTATGAAATTCCCATATGTATTCGAAAATTCCTATCCAAAAAAAAAAGAAAACGTTAGTTTTTATTGCTTGTCTGATTTCGTTCAAACTGTCACCAATCTGCTTTTCTGAATTTGCCTCTTTCTTTCAGAGCATCTGGCTATTAAGGTTGGATTTTCATTCAGTATAATTTACAGTGCAGTCTCACTAGTGTAATTTGGGTTGAGTGAAAATTGAAAAAAAATCAGAGAAAGCTGTCGAGGAAGGTTTGACAAACCCGGACAAATAATAAGATAGATTAGCTTTGAAGTTGAGATCACTAATATGCACCGAATTTCAAATCGGCGTATTGGTCTTTCAATTGTTACATGAAAGGGATGAATCTCCATTTAGTTGTACACTAAAATGCCATAAATTTCTAGTTCTCTCTCAAGAACCATCTATGGGGCTGCCTTCAAATTATACTTAAGTATAACATGTTGATACACTGTAAAAGGGCTGGGTAAAATTTTACACGATATTAGGTAAAAAAGGAAACATGCACGTTTGTTGGGTAACATACGCCAAAAGATGGGGAAAGTTTACCCAACGCTGGATAAAGTTTACCCAATATTCTGCTCAGCGATAAATTTTCGAAAATTCCTATCCAAGTCATTTTTGGTGTTGGATCAAATAGGAGATTATTTGACATTAAGTCCCAGACAAGATGGTGAGAATTAACTATCAAACTAGAATATATTACAGTGAAATAAAAAAAATCAACACAAATCAGTGATAAATTTGTTTTAGTTCATTAGCAGAAGGCCAATGAGTGGTATTTTATATTGCATTTACAACCTAAATCCCCCTCTTTTGCTGTAATTACCTTCTATTCTTAATCCCCGATAATCTCGATTGCTTGGCATTGATACCGGATTCACATCTTCCTTGTTTCTTTCTGCCGATGTGGTGGAATGGTCACCACCCTGCGTGTCACCAAGTGGTTGATTGCCCAATTGCTTACTACAAAAGAATTTACGAGATTCGAAATGTACATTGTTTAAAAAATACCCCTTTCTGAATATGAAAACTTCATTCTCCTCTCTGTACACAATTTATTCAAAATAACTTAAATATATACGCCACTTCTTATTCTTTTTCCACTTATTTTGCAGCTGCCATGAGCATATTCATGAAATATCATTTAGGCCTTCATTTTTCAGCTTGTGTCCCCCAAAATCAACGCAATATCTTGACTTTCTTTAACCTCCGAAAACATAATCTCTTAGACTTTCGAGAAAGTCTCTCAAGTGAAATTGTAATATCCGATTGTATATCCCTTAGAAACCATGTTCGGATAACATAATATGAAAATGTAATGTTTGCACACTTCAATAATTGATGGAAAAATCTATCAAACTCGAAACTCATTACGATCGTGTTCGAAGCGATTATTTTATCCCTTGAAATAGCTGAAATGGGTGATCAGTTTACCCCTGGCCCATACATGTACTAACCATAAATGATCTACCAACACGGAACTCCAGCACATCAATATCCAGAAATCGGAAAATTTCTGCAAGGAAACCGGCTCACCACGAGTTGATTGTTCTGTAAAGAAATTGAAGAGAGATCTCTGAAAGAATAACAGACTGACAGGCTTTCGCCAATCTACGCATTCTAAAAGTAATATAATTACTTACTAGTTACAAGAAACATTGTAAAACTGAGCGAACAATCAGGAGAATGAGTGGGAGGGGTTTCGCCATTATTCTCTTCTACGCATGCATTGGAATTATGGAAATAAGTGGGATAAACTAAGGGCTTGGCGGTTTTGGTTTTTCTTCAGGATTTTCATTATTGCACATTTTTCTTGTTAATTTTTAAGGAAGTTTTCTTAATGGGTGATATCTATGATTTAAGTACATTCTGATTAAAACCCCTGTGACTTACCTCAAAACAATTTTGAAAGAAAGAGCAATTCATTATAATAAAAAAAGAATCATGAAGCATGTAACTATTTAGATTTTACAAAATCTATATTTATCCCCCCCCCCCCCCCCCAAAAAAAAAAAGAGCAATGGAAATGCAAGCAAAATTAAAACCACTTTGAGAAAATACAATAAATATGTAGTTAATAAACTCAATTTTCGCTATAGCTCCAAAAGCGTATCCGGACACCTACCCCCTGAAACCCCCCTCCCCCCCCCCCCGGATAACCACCCCTAGGATAACCACCCTCTAGGGCGACTACCATCTAGGACAACTACCCCCAAGGACAACCACCCTGTAGGACAACTACCCCGGACAACTACCCCTAGACAACTCCCCCTAGGACAACCACCCTCTAGGACATCTCCTTGACAACTACCACCTAAGGTAACTACCACCCAAATAACTACCCCCGGACAATAACGACCTAGGGTAATTAGGTTGCCCTAGGGGGTAGTTGTCTGGGGGTAATCATCCTAGAGGGTAATTATCCCGGGGTAGTCGTCCTAGAGGGTGGTTGCCCTAGGGCTAGTTGCCCTTGGGGGTAGTTGTCCTAGAGGGTGGTTTACCCTAGGGGTGGTTTATCCTAGGGGTGGTTTATCCTAGGGCCGGTTTATCCTAGGGGTGGTTATTTGGGGCGGTTGTCCCGGGAGTAGGTGTCCTAGAACCCACCTAACGACCCCAAGAAAAGCTTGTACAATACCAGTAAATACCTTGAGATTTCTCTGTTGAGTGCTTCAATTTTTGTATTCTATAAATTACAAAAAAATGAGTCAATACATTAGACGTATAATGCAGAATCGTTATCAATATTCTGTCTATCTAATAGGATTATCATGTTTAGGAATAAAATATTGATGTAAATCAAATTTAACTTGAGTTCAAATCATCATCATCACTGTTATTGTTGTTACTGTCACTATCATTATCGTTGTTACCATTATTGTCATTATCACTGTAATCATTACCACTATTATATAATCATTATCATTATCAACATCATCATCATTATCTTTATCATTAACATTCATAATTTCATATA
Source organism: Heliocidaris erythrogramma (assembly GCA_025617745.1). Lineage (NCBI taxonomy): Eukaryota > Metazoa > Echinodermata > Echinoidea > Camarodonta > Echinometridae > Heliocidaris > Heliocidaris erythrogramma. Next base: position 44,623,295 of record CM046862.1, read on the forward strand.
CGATACTTAAAAGTAATGAAACAAAAGTGTCATCTAAAGAATGAATATGAAAGCAGCAATCGTCTGAGTGGATTTGGCTAAGAAGACTGCTAATTGGATTATCCTAGCGGAGAGGTTATTGATATCGAACATTAATAGGCTAGCTAGGAGCCTGTATCGAAATAGTCAACCCATTGTTACCCATGAGATTTGACCCTTCAAAGTTATTAGAATATTTAAGTCATTGCCAAAACGATTTGTGAGCCTGACGGTAGGCGTCGGGCTTAGCCCCCAGAGCCCCCGAGCGAGATCATGTCAATTTCACTCCATCTCCCCCACGCACCAAACTTTGTCAGTAGGAATTTGCATTACTGGACATTACAAAACACAAAAAACTGACTAAAATTCCCGTCCAATTTTTCATTGTCTATTGCATCTGAATGATGATTCAAAATGTTAAAGAAACTGCTTTAGCAAGTCAATACATACTGTTTGATAAATAAATGCGAAGTATCAATCTATCACCAATGGTTCGAAGCAGCAAATGTCAACAATAGGATACTAATTATCAGGCCCCTTTGACCAAAATACAGAAGCATAGGTGTAGCCGAGAGAACAAGGGGCCATGCTTCCCCACCCCCATCCCCTCCCCTATGTTCATCCTCTAGAAGAAAAAGAGGTCATCTACTGAACTGAAGTGGTAGAGACCTTAAACCTAGCCTTACGCCTACTAGTGTCCGTTGGTGTGTGTAGGTGTGTATGTGAGTATTTTATTATGTGTTTCCTCTACCCCATTCCTGTTCAACAAGTTTGGCTATGCCTATATTCAGAGGGATGAATTGACAAAATGTATGGTTACCTGTCTAATATCACCTGATAAAATATTCTGTCCTGCACATAATCGATAGATGACTTCATGTACAGGTCAAAAATGTATGGATCAGCACCATGATCCAGAAGATAGAGACCCAAGGCTTGCTCATTAGATAAGCCGTATTGCGGGTAACCTGCAGATATCTGTAATTTTGATTACAAAGATATTCCTGTGTTCAACAATCTCAAATTGTGAAATAATTATTCATTGATTTGATAAAATATTTATTGTATTTATTTAGCGGCAGACTGGCCATAATGAATTTGGGGAGTTTTCCCATGGGCCACTCGAATCTTTGGCTTAAGGGCGGTCAACTCTCTTCTGAGGCCGGTTCATCGAAAAGTAATTCATTTCTATGGAGACAAAAGAAAAATCTTCGGCAAAGCACATTCGTCATAAACGTCTTTAGATGATTAGGTTGTATTGAAAGCTGTACGATGTATTTACCCACCTTGCCCGGATTTTTAAAGAATTTAAATGCAATGTTGAGCAATCTTAAAAGTTATGCAAAATTTGTCACTTTTGTGCAACGTATAAGACAGTCACAGAAATGTATAACTTTCTACCTCTCGATCGGTTTGCTACATTAATTCTAAGTAAGTTCTTAATCAATTCCGCGCGTATAATCCAGTGCAAGATGCGTCAAAACCATGTGAAGGGAAGGGTGTTACAATGCAGTTTTCTTTAATATTCGGTCTCTTATCGTTTTTAAAAGACAGTTGTTGTTTTTTTCAGTGGGTCAAGCCATATGCACACGTTCCTTTATACGCTTACATCATTTCAGAAGTTAAATTATGATATGTGCTTCAATGCTTCTTTATTTTATGTGATCCAGGATATCTATTTTGTTTTCTTTTTACCAGGCCTTGTTTCAGTCCATGCAAAATTCCTTTTCTTTTCAAAACAGCCTACTTTCTTCTGGTCTCATATATTATCTAAAAACTCTTACTCATTTGCCCATTGCACCAATTCACCTGCATGAGGTGCATAGTATATGTATCTGGAATAGCACATGGAATCAAATGTTACTTACCTCAGAGACTATGGAAAAGCAAGGAAAAATGCAGTCATGTACTAATAACTACAAAATGTACTCGACAGCAGACTTTCATGAAAACTTCCCAAATAAACTTTGTCCATTTTGAATAACAATGCTTATCTTAGACAAGAGATGCGGATGAAGACCAGATTATGTCACCTTGACAAAGACAATATTAGAAACTTTGTTTGTATTAAGCCTCTTCTTTAGCTTGCGTTGACATTAACACATTTTATACTCAAGTGCATAAAATCAATGGAAATAAGTAATAAATATTGCTTTTTCAGACTGACAGATGAAATGCACAATGGCTTTTGATTTGCAATCGTTGATTCACCCCGAACTTGGCACAAGTTGATGATAATTTGCAAAAGAATCCCTACTGCTTAATCGTCGGTGGCAAAACGGTTGTAAATAAGGGATCCTTACACAGAATATAAGTCACTTTTTACCATGAAATGATATTCAAGGTCAAATGGGTTATAATTTGTTTTAGGACGCACTGCATAGATCGAGCGAGCAATTGTTTTGAAAAAACGGAAATTGATTTTCAATCACGCACTCACCTGTCGAAGTGCTGCTGTGGATTCCACTTTCCTTGAGAGGACCATTTTGATCGCTTGGTGCAGGCATGTCTCACCGCGATGTGACTGGATGTTCAGGTCAGCTCCATGAGTAACCAGTGTTTCAATGATTGCAGTGTGTCCGTCTTCCGTGGCCATATGGAGAGCAGTGAACCCATCTTCGTCGGGTTGATCAATAAGAGGTTTAGCTCCCTTCGAGTGAAAAATATAATTAAGATAATAAGTATATGAAACCATTGTGGGAACGTGATATAGTATGTATATATAAGGTTGAAAATGTCTCTGCCGGGAGTCGAACCCGGGTCGTTAGCTTTATAGAACGCCAATTATTCTCTCATTTTCGCCAAGAAAACCACCCAAGCGTGACACCGATCCATTGCAGCAAGCAGATGCACAAACCGAGTCGAGTCACCAGTCTGCCTGAAGATCGCGTCGAGCGTGAAACCGACGGTAGCGGACAGGACCCAGGTACAAATAAATATATATATATATATATATATATATATATATACACACACGCACACACACACACACCCACCCACATGGAATTCAAGGAATTCAACAAGACCTTGACATCAGTTCTATCCACGATAGGTACGTATATCTGCTTTATAGTTCATTTGAAATTTCAGTATTTTTACATATTATTTCTACTGAGAGTATAATTTATTAGTCCATCAATTTTTGAATGATGCTGTTTTGTCTTTGTATTATGTTAATTATGCTCTCACACTTAGTGTTAGTTTTTTTTGCCATGCCTTTCTGAGTGATTGTATCTTCTCTTATAGTTACCGTTTCATAATAAATTTCTGATAAAGTCGAAAGAAGAAAGCTTCAATTTTCTGAGTATCCTACGTCATCTTTGGCTTGAATTCTTCCCACTTTGTTCTGTATTACCCAAACCAAAGCGAATGGTCAAAACAGAATTAACATTATCACATTATATACATGTATATGTAATTATATATTCATGTATATAGTTTGCATTTTAAATATCCATATTATATGCCATGATATAGTAGTATTTTATTCTTTATCTTCGCTGTTAAGGCATATCCGGCCACCAAGCACTCCCGACACACACACCCTCACACACACACACATATATATATCTATTAATATAATACACTAAGGATTTGGGGCTCCTTTTTTGGTTCAAATAGGCTCCTCCCCTGGCCCTTTCGGTCCCCGCCTTTTGGTACCCATGGGTGGGGAATGGTTCTTAGAGTGGTGGGAGGCACTTCTTAAGGGCTGACGTCCCGTCCATATTTCATAAATTCATTTTTAAACATTGAATTTCCGCAGGGAGTAGGCCTAATCATTCTGCCAACCCATGAAGCGGGTTTGTAGCTTCATGCCCAGCCAACCCATACCCTTTACCTGTGAAGGGGAGGTATGCCAAATTAGAACAGCGTGTATACTCCAAGCATAGACTCCAAGTCCATAGTCGCATGTATGGCTTCAATGTACATGGCGCTACAATACACGTGCGTGTAATTCGTTCGCACAGCGCACTGTGTTCTACATGTAGCCTACTGCGTGTACTACGTTTCACGCATATAGAGTTACATCGTTATTTTGTGGCTTCACATACACAGTTTTGTGTGTATGTAACTATGAGTTCACTGTAGTCGCTGGGGGGGGGGGGCATGTCTCGCTGAAGCACATAACCCGGGTGACGCGTTTATGGTATCCAAAAAAACAAAAATCAAGAAAAAGGATATCAAATTCAGAGATGATAAAGAGATCCGCGGGAGGGGGGGGGGGGGTAGGCTTTGGAGTGTAGGGTTAGGGTTAGGGTAGTGTTTAGGGTTTACCTAACCGCACATTTGGGTGGTTGTCGCATAAGTTATGCGACAACCACCAACAGCTGAAATGACATGAATGGGGAATGGCCTTCATACCTTTAGAAAGATGTTATGGTAAAAGAAAAATATGCCAAGCTCGAACGCCACATTGGACTAAGATTTTGATAGAATAACAGCAGTGCAATTTTAAGATAAGTTTTAGGGGAAGAAATGGCAGATCGTTTAAAAAGACAATTGACAAGTCAAATAAGTTCAGTTACCTCATCGACGGATGTTGCGCCGTATGACTGTGAATTGAGAAGACTTATCAGGAATTCTATGACGGTTAGGCGATTGTGTGTTGCAGCCACATGTAAAGGTGTGGTTGAATTCTCGACCTCACTTTTCACCTCAGCTCCATGATCAACGAGACACTCTATGACAGGAACGCTACCCTTCATTGCCGCTAAATGTAAAGCACTTGCTCCATCTTCGCCCTTAATATTTACTTCAGCTCCATGGTTGATAAGATATACTGCAACAGCAGCGTGGCCATACAATGCTGCTAGATGTAAAGCAGTTACTCCGCCATGGGCCTTCTTATTCACTTCGGTTCCATGATTTATAAGGCATTCTATGACAGAAACATGGCCTGTAATGGCAGCCTGATGTACAGCAGTTAAGCCGTTCCCCGTCTCCCTGTTTACATCAGCTCCATGCTTGATCAGACATTCCGTGACGCCGACGTGACCATTGATTGCAGCTAGATGCAAAGCATTTGTTCCACCTTCAGCATTCCTTTCTACATCAGTTCCATGTTCAATGAGATATTCGGTCACAGGAACGTAACCTTTCATTGCAGATATGTGTAAAGCAGTATATCCATTGTTGGTGTCGATATTCACTTCAGCGCCATATTTGACAAGACATTCAGTAACCGGTAGATCACCATTAGTTGCAGCTAAATGCAGGGCAGTTGATCCGTCATTGACTTTCCTATTTACGTCAGCTCCATTTTTGATGAGGCATTCTATGACATCAGTGTGACCCTGCTGTGTAGCAAGGGTTAAGGCAGTTATACCTCCCGTGCCCTCTCTATTCACTCTTGCTCCATGTTTTATAAGGTACTCACTGATGCGAGGATGACCATTCATTGCTGCTAAATGTAAGGGAGTCGCTGCTTTCTCAGACTTCTTATTCACTTCAGCTCCATGATCAATGAGGCATCTCGATGCAGCAAACTTACCAAGGCTTACAGCTACATGTAATGCAGTCATGCCATGCTGTCTGATTACCTTATTCACTTCTGCACCGCGATTAATAAGGTACTGTATGGCAGCAACCTGGTCTTCCTGTGCAGCTGAATGTAAGGCAGTTTGTCCTATACTGTCTTCTTCAGCAATTCCACCCCCATGGTTGATTAGGCATTCTATGATAGGAACGTGACCCTTCAGTGCAGCTAAATGTAATGCAGTTTGACCTGCCTTTGCCTTCCTGTTAATGTTAGCCCCATGATTGATAAGGGATTCTGTGCAAGCAAAATGACCATTCGAGGCAGCTAAATGTAAAGCTGTCATTCCACCTGTGGACTCCTTATCCACTTCAGCTCCGTGACTGATAAGGCATTCTATGATAGGAGCCTGACCATTGCATGTAGCTAAATGTAAGGCATTTACATCTCTACTGTTTGTCTTATTAATATCAGCTCCATTACTACAAAGGTATTTTATGACATCCATACATCCAATATTTACAGCTGCTGTTAAGGCGGTTAGTCCATTCCAGTCCTTATTTATCATAGCCCCATGGGTAACAAGGTATCTGACGACAGGAAGGTGAGCAAAGCTGGCAGCTAGGTGTAAAGCAGTCATTCCACCCTTAGATTCCTTATTCATATCAGCTCCATGATTTATAAGGAGTTGCGTGGTTTCCAGATGACCGTTCATTGCAGCTATCATCAAGGGTGTCAAGCCATTCACATTAAACTCACTGATTTTGGATCCTTTGCCGAGCTTGTTCATGTTATTTACATTGGCTCCTTGGCTAATCAGGTATTCTACAAGACCACTGTGACCATTCGTTGCAGCTAATTCTAACGGAGTTATCTCACCTTTTTTATGAATATCTACTTCAGCCCCAATGCTTACAAGGTATCTAGCAACGGGAAGACAACCATTAAGTGCAGCTAGATGTAAAGCAGTTGTTCCATCATTTGTTCCCTTACTCATGATAGCCCCATGACGAATTAGATGTTGAGTGATATCGAGATGACCATTCATAGCTGCGTAATGTAAGGCATTTGCCCCAAGAGACGTTTCCTTGTTGACATTGGCCCCGTGACTCAGTGCCTGCTGTACAATTTCTAAGTGACCAGCCTGCGCGGCAAGATGTAAAACTGTGAATCCGCCATCACTACCGTCGTCCAAATCAGCACCTTTGCTAATCAAGGATATGACAGTGTCTAGTTCCGCTAAGTATGCAGCACGGTGTAGTGTCGGCAGGGGTTTCTCTTCACCAGTTTCATCAAATCTTTCGAATGCGATACTTTTAGGACTTATGTCACGTTGGACATCGACTAAGTTGGAAATATTGAATACATCATTTATATCCTTAATCAATGGGCTGATAGGTATCTCAGGCGGCCTAGGTAAATACTCCGCCATATTTCCCCCCTTTTTTTGGGGGGGGGGGGGTTGATGTTGTTGGGAAACGTACCTTATGTAAATTTACTGCACTTATATAGGTCTTAAAATTTGTTTGCACTTACAACAATCCATGCAAATCAGTATCAACTGATATGGTTGTCTTATCAATTATCAATAATCATATCATTAACTAATAAACTTAAACAGTCGATTCATTTAGAAGACTATGAATCAATCGCAGCAAAGGCATTTACGTTGAATAGAGGATATTGGATCAGCAATCTTTAAGGAGTAATCTTCTCGACTCATATAGGACATATATAATGTCCACACTTTCAGTATTTGTTCAAACCCTTTGCTGTCACCATTAGATTGATTGAATTGCCATATCAGACCGTCCACAATGATCCTATTTTGTTGATGACTACAGATGTAGGGCTATAAAGTCCATTACCGGAAATATTCACGGCATTACTGTTTTCACCTAGACGTTATCTAAACTATTTCTTAAAGTTCAAAATTCATCCCTTCATTGCCATTCAAGCTAAAATGGAACCGTCTCGAAAGAGTTTATTGGTGCTGCTAACTCCAAGTCCAGCTTTTGGAATATATAGCCTATACTATAAGAATATGGAGTATTTTCTAAAAGGCTACTTTCCTTAGATTCCGTTATGTTTCCATCAATGTGTTAGGATGCTAGAAGACTCTTCTCCCCGCAATCTGTATATAAAATAGAAAAAGAAAGATAATATAAAATAATGATATTACAAATGTGTCACCTATGATTATATTCAAAAAGCGTTGCATACTTTTCCTCATGATACAGACCGCTTAAAAAAACATATTAATGCTGCATACCAAGACAATTTGTAGTCATGACTTCAGTCTAGTGATCTTTAACTGTCTTAGTTCCTTTGTATTCTGTGACTTGTTGCAATGAACATGTACTCAGAAATCATATTCATATCCTTTCTAAAGTATCATTAATGCATTGGTATATGCTTGATACAAATGTTAGACCGTTGGAATTTTCTTCATGCCTGTTTGGCTGTTTGTGACAATGAAATAAATTCAATTCAATTCAATTCAATTGTCATTCTTCTTGTCATTCAAAATGGTCTCAAAAAACTATTTTGCGTTAAGACTTTATTTTAAGGGAACCTTTCGTAAAAACGTGTATTACCATGATTACAATGCATACACATTCACTCGTGTAAAACTCAATCCAGCTTTACTATTTACCGTAGGCTTTTTGGGTTGTTTTAACTTAACGTCTGTTTTGTTCGAAAATTGTATTTCAAATGCCATTCACTTGTTATGTGAAGAAAGAAAGATGGTATTTAAAAAAAATAAAATCAATTCCCTAAACCAGTCAAACGTTGAAGTCTGAATTTTGCCACATAACATGTTACATATTGTATATTGCACACAATCATGACATATGTTTATTTTATGTGGTTGTATAGTTCTTGTTATACCCGTACAGTAAAATGTTATGCCGGAAAGACCTTTAAATGCCTTCCCACTCCTTCTCCCTTCTCTCCTTCTCTTTCTGTCTTGTTCATTCTCTCGTGTCCTACGTTGTTCCAACCTCTTCTCTTGCCGCCCATCTCTCTCTCTCTCTGTCTTGCTGCATTTTCAAATATCTTTCCTACATTGTCTATTTTCACTCTTTCTCAGAATCAAAGAATTTTCTATTCAAAATTGTCAATCATTGTAGGTGACAATTAATTAAATAATATCTTGATTGATTAAAACATGTGGATTTTTAATGTGTTCTTAGCAGTTCCAAATGACATGCATGCAATTCCCCTTATTTCTGAGCTTGATGACAAGTTACCAGAGCCACATGGAGCCTGTACATTCTGTTTCTCAACTGGATTAATCGTTCAAAAATTACCCTTTTATCGTAAAGCCTGGAGACTCTGTATGTTAACACGAATATGAGTAATGAGGTGTAAGATACAGGTCACTGTCTTAAAGCTATTTCCATATCTCGAAAGGTTTAAAAGTATGACATGTATAACTTTATGCCAAAACAAAAATTCTTTCAATTTCGTACAGATCGCTCATTACGTAAGATTTTGTTTTCCTATTAACCCTTTTTGTATCTTGACTCACTACTTGCTGGATATTACATTTCGAAAGTAATTTTAGTAACGTGTGTATTATTACAATAATGAATTAAGAAAGTGTCCATGTGATATCCATATCAGTGCATGAACAAAGAGAATGACCACTGAAAAACAAGCACATAGTCCGTGATGTAGCAAACATTCAATATGAAAATAAACGGATTCCAAGACAGATGATATAATTAGTATAGATCTACTCTTCATATTCCTGTGTTCTATATGCATTTACGAGAACGCATACTGGCGTTATACCGACGCGACGGGGGAGGGGGCAAGAAACAACATGAAAAGGGGGGGGGGTGAGACTATAACACATGTGGAGAAAGGATAGCTTAAAGAATGAGATGTGAGGACCCCCCCCCCCCCCCCCCCTCCCCACACACACACACACACAACTAAACTTCCATCACTCCAAATATTTCAGAGGCCTTACAATCGGGACTTCTACGAACAATACGTGAACAAATAAGCGATTTCGTAATTAGGATATGCGCATGAGCAGATAGCCCTAAAGGTCATTTGACATAAACTGGCATGTATTGTTCGTTTAAAATTCACAGAGATAAGCATCCACTGTGATGTAATCATTATTCATATATATTCATTTAATTATACTTTTCATTAAATCCACTGAAAAGCAACAAAGTGTTCATTGATGGTTGGTGTTTGACAGTCTGCCAAATGATAGCCATCTTGCAAACAATGCGCTCTTTCCCAAGTGTTCATTGACGTGATATTCTAGTCACCTGGTCTATGATGTCTTTCTTTCATAGAGTTTGAATTCTGTAGGTTGCTATGGCGGGCAAGCTAACGTATTATCTTTCTTTGAAAAGATGCCTATCCTAATGAAAAAAGGGAAAGGTCATTTGCGAAAAGTTGCTCATGGGCCAATTACGAAATCGCTTGAGTTGCTCCAACATTATTTTCCTAATGATGAAGGACTGTGAAAATACATGTGTACACACACACACACACACACACACACACAGTCTTGTATTGCTTTATTTCCGAGGACAAGTATTGTTCCTCCGTCCTCGGACAGTCGACGGAATAAAGCACAAATTAATTGTTCGACGTTCGAGGACTATTGTCCGGCTTCCGAGGACCATTGTTGTCATGATTTTTTTGTTGTTCTGTCAGAAAATGTCCTCGGACATACGGCTAAACACGCCCACACACACACACACAAACCCCCATTATGCATGAAATATGATTATACTCACAGTCTGTGTCACACTTTCATCTGCATGTAGAGAATGATAATTCATGCAGTCCTCTATTTCCTCCTCTGTACACAGAGTACATGCGTTGTAGACGGCCTAGGATAAGTAGCACATCTAACACTGTCACGACTGTAATACACATTACTCCGTGGTCTTTGGTGCTGTGCCTGCCATTTAAAAAAATTGTTTACATACACCCACCCACTACCGTTCATAATGAAAAGACTGGATTCAACAGCACACAGAAACACAATATAAATCGTGCATCGTTTCACGAAACAGTCATTAAATACAAGGTCGTCGACACTTCTTCGTCGACATTTCGATACAGGTTTCAATGCGAACATGATGGTCTCGTGAAACGATACCCAGTGACCGTGCAGTTAGTGCGGCGTTCGGTTTACGGTCACGTGACTTCGGTATATATATATATATCGCAATCGTTGAAATGCAATGCTATTCTGGGGAATTCCATGAAGGATTTGGGATTTTCCATGCAGTTTGCACTCCCTCCGTCATCAATGCTGATTGAACATATTCATGTTTAATAAGTGTCGCTTGGGACTCAAAAAGATATATTAAAGAGAATCATGAAGGTAACATAGGTATTTTCTTTCATCTAAATGAAATCAACTAGTACATATATACACAGCTCGGACACAATCCGACCTCGCACAACAATAATGTAAAGCATACATTGTGGAAACAAGCATGACAAATTACTAACAAGGAATCATGAAGTGGGGGGGGGGGGCATGATCCGTGCTTCTCTTGTAGCAAAAAAGACGTTATAAATAAAATGACTAGTGAGTCAAAAGTAATATAAATAATCCAACAATGAAGTCACCATGTTTCATCTGATTTGCATAGATTGATCAAATATTAAGATTATCAATATTTACTTTTAATCAGAGAGTATTTACCCAGTCATGTAAAGTTACATTGGTTGAGAAGCACAGACTGAAGTACAAAATAATAGCCTATGTGGGATATTCCTTTTTACCACTGAATTCTATTTCCTATTCCTGACGAAAAGCAATACCAAATCCTGCTCAATTTGTAAATGCGGTAAACTTGAATTGTGGTTGTCTGCTATCAATGCTTCACACAGTGTCGGATTAAACGTGTGCGACCTAGTGCAGGGCCTGGTTTTGTTCAGCATCGCTTCAATAAGCATTGGTATTTTCTGAATAGACAGTAGCGCATACATGTTTGAGATAGAGATTGAATAGTGATCAGCGCTCCATAATTACTAAATTATACAAGTTATAAATGAAATATAATTGGAATTCTATTAATAATAAGTACAAGTCGAAGAGGTTAGCATATCCCAGGTGTTCAGGCAGTGGAATCACAAAGAATTTCAAAGTAATTTAAAATTCAAATGAGGCATCCAACCCGAATCCCAATAAAAGGACCCGCTTTCGTGCGGTATTCATCGTTCAAAGTAGATAAGAGGATTGAAAGAAGAACAAAAATAATGATTTTGTCATCTTCTGTGCTGTGTACTATAAAAGGGAGGGAAAACTGAAGGAAACTTATTCCAGATTGTCAACAAGGGTGGGAGCTCTTCGACTTGTACTTCTTATTATTAATAGAATTCCAATTATACTTCATTTATAACTTGTATAATTTAGTAATTCTATTATAACACTCGTACAAGTCTTCAGAGGTTAGCATCTTCAAAGCAATCACGCACAGGAGATTACGAAAATGAAAATCACATATTGAAACACAATTCGTTAATTTCTTGGAGTTTATTTCACGTAGTCTTCAATATCTATGTGAAAACACGATAAACCGATTTCGTTTAAATTACATCATGCATTTAGGAGACCGACTTTAAAAAGGTCAAACGTTGATATGAGACATCAAACGTAGACATGAAACGTCATAAACTGAATCTTAAAAATAAATTTTTTCTCCTTTCAAACCTTTTCTTCCTTACTTGTTGCTTCTCAAAAGCAAATACACAGAAATAGTAAACAGAACTTATAAAGGAACGAAATCACGTTCACTCTGAAAAATATTTCCTTGCGATTGTTTTCGCATAAAAACAGGAGAATGCATGTCTATCATCATACAAAATAGACATACAAAGAAACCTTCGTTTGTTTGTATAATAGAGTCTACATAATCATGATAATCTAGCTGTTTGAAACACTGTTCAGAATCGTAACACCAAATGAATTACTAGTATCTGGGAATTTTAGATAAAATTCTGCAAATGTCCTAGCATTAGACCAATCGGCTGTCTTCATAATCTCGTTTAGGGTAACACCTTGAGCAAAAGCTAATGATGTCGATGCACTACGGAAACTATGAGCAGAAATTTTTTTTGTATCTATGCCAGATGCGGACAGGGTGGCTTTCATCCACCTTGCTAAGGTACATGTAGTAACGGATTTATGCGGCTTTCTTGAGATGAAAAGCTTGGTTTCTTTACTTTCTTCCCTAAGAGGTTCAGTACGTTTGATGTATTCTCTGAGAGTAGACATAACAAAGTTTAGGATTAGCGGGGTACGCTGGTAATTTTACAACTTGCTTGTTGATACCCTTTTGGGGTGTTGAAGTCTTAAGTAGTTCTTTGACATGAAAAACTGCAAAGCTTTCGGACATCTGCATTGAACTAATATCTAGATACATAAGAGTCTGCGTCCGCTGGGCAGAAACGAGAGCCGTTAACCCTATCAGGACCAAAGTCAACAACACTATGTACAAAGTGAATAGTATTTTAGTCTTGTGGTAACGAGAGGGTTAAGGCTAGTAACTTTTTACTCAAAGTAAGGACAAGTTCACATTTTCTGGGAGTGAAAAAAGATAATCTAACACAGTAGATACATTCCAAGTATAATTATACTTTGGCTTAGGGGGGTCTTTATTAAATACCCCTTTTAACAGACGAACAACTAGTGGGTGTTTCCCAACAGGAAATCCATCGATCGCCGTTAAAATAGACGAAAGTGCAGAACGATAAGAGTTAAGGGTTGAATATGTTTTCCCTAAAGAATGTTGATGCGCAAGGAAATTAACAAATCTATCTATAGACGGGTTGTACATATTAGTCGACCGTTCACTACACCAATTACACCATATCTGCCATGCAGATTCATATTGTTTGTTTTTTCCTGGCCGCCAAGACAATTCAATGAGTTCGGCAGCTTGATTCGAAATTCCTGTTGAATTCCATTGTTGGCGGCTAGTTGAAGTTTGGGCATGTGTTGAGGGTGGGGTATGATGAGGCTGTCCTCTGGAAGCAGAATGGGGGGTGCAACTAGGAGGTCGAGGAGTAATGGAAACCAGACTTGCGCTTTCCATACAGGTGCAATCAGGATTGCCAATTGTGTATTGTCCATTCTCACCTTGTTGAGAACCCTGCATAGAAGGCAAAAGGGGGGAAACAAGTAAGGAAATAAATTTTCCCATGACAAAGAGAAGGCATCGATAGCTATTGCCTCCGAGTCTTGTTTCCATGAAACGTATTTGGGTAGCTGATTATTGAATCTTGATGCAAACAAATCTACATCTGGCATAAGTTGAAATCTGTCTAATAATGATTTGAAAACAAAGGGAGAAAGGGACAATTCTTTATTAACGTCCCTACGGGATAGTACATCAGCAGTACAATTATCGGTACCAGATATATGAGATGCAGAAAGCCAATTGTTTGATTCAAAACACCAAAACCAAATTCGTGCGGAAATAAAATTTAAACTTGATACACTCCCGCCTAAATTATTGACATAGGAGACTGCAGTACTATTATCTGATTTAACATGAATGTGTTGGTTCACACATGTGCCACACAAGGAAAGCAGTGCATTCTGTACTGCGAGCAATTCTAACCCGTTGATATGCAAAGAACGAAACAATTAAGCCAATAAACTTTGCCAGATCTCTAATTTTGATTTCTTGGCTACTAAGAATCGCCTTTCCAAGCGACTGAAAATTCTCTATTTTTTCAATTGGCACACTGACCGTCATCTTCATTGAATTGACGATAGAACCGAGAAAGGTGATGGTAGTTTGGGGCATCAAACTTGATTTGGCATAATTAATGGTAAAGCCTAATAATTCTAACAAATCTACTACATATGACGTGTTATCTAAACGTTCCTGTCTAGAACGAGCAAAAATTAAAAAGTCATCTAAATAAATCATTGCTCGTATGCCTCTTTCTCGAACTGAGGCAATGACGGGTTTCATAATTTTGGTGAATACCCGAGGCGCTGAGCTCAATCCAAAAGGAAGACATTGAAAACAGAAAAACTTTTCGTCCCATGAGAAAGAAAGGTAGCCGTGTTTGCTAAGATCAATAGGTACGGAAAAATATGCGTCCTTAAGATCAACCGTAGTTAGAAAATCATGAGAAATAATCAAATCTTTGACCAATTTGAAATGCTCCATTTTGAAATGTTCGTATATCACGAATTTATTCAAGTTTTTTCAAATTGATTATCGGTCTCAGACCTCCAGATTTCTTAGAAACAGTAAATATTGTCGACAAATACATGCAATCGCATAATGGAATTTCTCTAATAGCTTGTTTTGTGAGAAGATCGGCAATTTCTTTGTCGATTGCGACTTCTTCCTCCTGAGTAAATGAAATATTACTCGGATGATAAAATTGGAAAGGAGCAGATAAGAAATCTATTTTGTAACCCGAAATTGATTTTAGGATCCATGGGTCGGAAGTGATCTGAGACCAGGCATCTTTGAAAAACTTGAGTCTACCCGCAATAATTGGGGTACTCACTACTTTTTTGCCTGTCCATGGTAGGAAAAGCTCCGACGATTCTGGGCCGCTGGAAAGCGTGGGGTGATGGCGGTGGTCCAGACACCGTTGCTGGAGCTCGAGAGCGGCTCCACTGGGACGATTGTTGTCCCTTGAAGTCACGACGATGCCGAGTGAAAAACTCTGCTTGCTTCCTCTGGGTGTGGCGACGTGGGGCCTTCCCATGATGCGACACTTTTTGCCCCACATTGTACGCTTCAGCCACATTCTTGAGGACACTTTGTATGTCTTTCCCAAACAACTTCTCATCTAAGGGGGTACTTCGGCTACACAAACCCTTGTATTTAGGGTTGACATAAGGCTTCATTTCCGCCCTCCGATACATGCTTAACTCATAAGCATGACCGCTTAACGTGAGCCCGTCAAGGGAAAACTCCTTAATGCGTTCAGTGTTGACTGGCCTTTTTTCAGACGTAGCTTCGTGTAATTCTTCCAAAATTTCCCCGTAGGGGAGAAGACCCTGCACAACATTGTTTTGCAGTTTCTGGATGCGAGCATCGATAGTGCGAGCTCTACCCGAAATGGTTTGCCAAACCTCCGGCGCAACACGTGGCGTACAAGCTTCAGGGGCATTGCTGGGAGTAAGATACCGCGATGAAATCTTCTCCAAACTCTCTTTCTTGGGCGGAAGAGTAACCGCTTTCATAAGCCTTTCGGCCAGCTTATCGAATTTGGCAGGGCCAACATTGATGCCAGTGTCATATAAATCTGCATCTTCTTTGATATCAAACTCCTTGGGCTCCAAATCGACGTCTGGGTCGTAGTGGGCGACTGGGGTCACTGTAGATCCAGTCTCTGATATAACATCCAGCTCGCTGGGCCCCGCAAGGAGGCTTAGGAGGTCATCATCACCCCGAGGGGGATGCTGCTGCACAGCGTGCCGAGCACGTCTGTCGAAATGCTCACAAGGAGCTGAACCTTCACGGTCCATATACCGAGACAACGTCTCAGTAAGCCGCTTAATGTCAGCAGCCTGAGAAGTCAGGCGTTGGTTAACATCCTCCCCTACGGGGAGGAGCGGCTCTGGTCGCTCCGGCTGGGCTTCGTTGGCCATGGAGATGAGATATAAACTGGAATCTTCACTTGTAGACTGGAATAGAACTAACGTCACTGCCTGCACACAAGGAAAAGATGAATACCGCGCGAAAGCGGGTCCTTTTATAGGGATTCGGGTTTGATGCCTCATTTGAATTTTAAATTACTTTGAAATTCTTTGTGTGATTCCACTGCCTGAACACCTGGGATATGCTAACCTCTGAAGACTTGTACGAGTGTTATGTACTAGAATAGATAATCATACACTGGATCACAAGTTCATTATAAAATCGAGTCTGGCTTTCCATGCGATTTCATTTTCAAAAAAACTGTCTATAAGTTATTGGGAAAGGTTGATAATAGAGTACATGAAAATGATTGTGTATTGTGTGGTTTTGGAAACAGTGTAATGTTAACAAATGGACTAAACCTGCTGAAATCACACAATGCACACAGATAATGGGTTTATGGAACTGCATTCACACGTGGAATAAAAAATTTCGTCCAAACTATTTGAAATCATATTTCATATATGGACATTTCAAGAATTATTTTTCGTATGACATTGCTGATATTACATGTGCATTTTTACAAAAATGAAAGAGCGCACAAATTTCATTTTATTTCATTTCATTTATTTATTTCATCACGGTAAAAACTCACTTCAGCCCTCCGGCTGTTCTTCAGTAAGTCCGTGAGACAGAAACGACAGAGTCAAATTATAACAAACGTATAACGAATACATTAATGAAAAAGAAATAACAATGCATAAAGAGAATTTGACATAAAAATGATCTGATCATGAAAGAAACATGAAAGAGGGTAAGACATGCTTAAATGTGAAATTAAAAATATCAAAAAGTCAAAGAATTTATTTACAAATAATAAAAATTAACAAACAATGAAAAAACAATTATAACATAGATAAATCATGTTGGTAAACTAAGTTGCCAACAGAGAGTGTTTTGACTCTCTACCCCAACGGTCCTCCCCTCTCCGCCCCACACCCACCCCCATCCAATATTTTACTCTGGATTGAAGTGTGCTGATAATTATGTTATATGTATTCTCAATATTTTTAACACTCCTAATGAAGTGAGTTCCAGCATTTCGCCCCACTGTAACTTAAACTCCGTAACTTATATTGTATTACTCATGGAAACTGAGAAGTTATGGGCTGAGTGTCTGGTATCATACACGGTGTTATGTTTTGCAGACAAGCGTAATAAAGATTTTGACACATTTTTTATAAAAAAATTAATTGGATGTAGCATAATTAATATCCTTTTATTAAATCTTTCTAAAATATTATCTAAACTTAAAAGTATAGGAACAGCTGATCTGATGAAAACCTCGGGTCTTTTCTTGGCACAACTCTTAGGGCTTTGTTTTGTAATGTTTCCAGTTTTCGTAAGTTCGTGACCCCTGTATTTTCAAAGATTATTATCACAATAATCGAAGTGACATTGTATCATGGATTTAAAACCTGATTCTGCCCGACGTTGCGTGATTATTGAGCGGATTCGTCTCAGTAAAAATAATACATATATATATTACTTTTTTTCTTACTTCGTTAACATTTAAATTCGAGCTTAAGTTTTCGTTTATTATTTGCATAATGAAACCATTTGAATAGGTTTACCTAACTGCATATTGGGGTCAAGTCTATTTAACTTGTTTCTACTACCTACAACAAGAAATTCACATTTCTTAACATTTAGTTTTAGTTTGTTGCACTTTAAATATTCACGTAAAGATTGAAGTTCTTTGTTCATTGTTGTTATCATATCTTGTACATTGTTATTACTAAAATATACACAAATACATTAACACGTTGGACTGTTTTACTGCATTTGGCAAGTCGTTTACATATATTGAAGAAAGCATAGTTCCCGAAATAGAAGTCTGAGATATTCCACAGGTAAGTTCTTCTGTATCCGAACTTATACCATGTATACCGTTCATTGTAACAAATTGTTTTCTCCCTATGAGATAATCTTTAAACCATTTGATAACTTTGGCAGACATACCAATGAAACCATTGGTAAATGAAATCATTTTCCCCTTTGCAGAACTCAACCTCTCTTTAAACTGAAATACCATTTTTATGGAGCAGTCAATAGAGTCACAAAACGAGCGGTCGTTCATGGCTTAACAGTTCTTTTGACAAACAATGTATAAAAGTAAGACTTACTGTTCCCTTTACACGCCGAGCGTATATACCACTCAGTTGAATAAAAAGTGCAAGCAATCGGGAATTCCCAAGTTCGCTGTTCGGCAAGGAACCTCTCCCGAAATAATCATCCCATTTTACCCACAAGATTGGCCCCAAAGCCACCGAAACAGAACCAATAGTCGAATCGATTTCAACCCATCTACCCCATGCACCAAACTTTGTCTGTAAGTAGTAGTATATGACTGGACATTACAAAGCATATAACAAAATGACAAAAACTTCCGTCTAGATTGGTTGAAAGACGTGTAAAATTGTGGGAAATTTTCTTCCCGTTTGGCCCATGAACCAATTTATGTCAGGAGGAAGAGTTATAGCTGTACAAGGAAAAATATAATAACTTCATAATTTTATCTAAAGAATTGTCCATCGGGAAATGGGTATACGCTTTCCCGAAAATAAAACGCCAAAGTGCCCTTTGACCAAGCTATGCAGTCCCCCCCCCCCCCCCCCGCCCCCAAATGAATGTAAAGAAAAAGCAATTTCTAGGTTCCAACCTTAATATTAAGTTGCTTTTTAAAAATTCATCTAAAGTCAAATTTACATGGTGCAATTTTGAGAGTATTGGCATTTTTGTTTGGGGGGATGGGGTGCAATTTGATGTCAAATGATAATTTCATTAATAAATTATCACATTGCAAAAACTTAATTTCTTTATACAAGGTAGCCCAAACATCCTGTCAGGATTTTGTAAAAGCACCATTTCCTATATCTGCACCTGTTTGACAAGAAATAACAGAGGACTTTGGGAGGTAACTATTTAATTAACACATGGCAGATTTCAGAATGGCAGCCACATAATCCAGCAACTAAACCACAGAGGGCGCATTGTGGGTTGGGGTTGTGACGAAACAAAATGGCGGACAGCTTTCATGGGTCCTTCAAAGGACTTGATTAAACCAGGGAGCTGTAAATAAATGGAGTGGAAACTCTTGTAAAATTATGCAAACGTATGCGTGAGTTCTAACGCTTAACAATGGATGCGTAACATTCCACTTGGCTTTGTTCCACGTTCCATGCGTGGTGCCGCTCTTCCACCGCGGGGAAATTTTAAGGCCAGGTACCAGTTTCGCATTTATCAAATTACCGGCCAAATTTCAGTGTAAATTGTAAAATGTATGTGAGGATTGTGTTGGGAATAGTGCACCGAACAATTTTTCAAATTTAGTACTCCGCTCTTCCTATAATTTGTGTGCCAGTGTCGGTGAAAGGAAAATTAAATCCTCACAAAAACTCAATATTTTAGAATATTCCGGTCATCTCCGGTCGTTTTAATGTCCCGTCACTTAATCCATGATTTACAATATTCGATATAAAGTACTTCGCTAGTGAGCGCATTTGCGCGAATTTCGTATTTTTGCAGTTGAAAAAAGGTATGAAATTACATAAGTTTCTGTTCGCTCGTTCAACTCATTACACATTCGCCAACTGATGAGAAATCACTGAAATGGGCAGCGAATAGTTGCTGAGATACCGTTTTCTGATGTAGGAGTTTGAAACCCTGATAATTCATGGGCTCTTTTATCTAACCACCTGGTTAACACTTGCGGGTAGCGCATAACTTTTCGGCGCTTCCGAGTATGGGATCAAAGGAGAGCAGCTTGTTTCCACTCCTTCTATTTACAGCTCCCTGATAAAACTTTAAAATACTAGTCCTATTTGCTGATACCTACGTTTAGTGGCTTAGATACAGGGGGCATTTCAAATCGTGCCCCAATACCTATTTCAGCAGGTGTATGAATAATTACTTTATTGGAGGAGCCTGCACTTTGAATGTTGTTAACAGAAATATGGCGCCATACAAATGTAGTGAAGCACATCATCATTATCATTTAATCGAATGGTTAGGGAAAAAAAGAAAAAGAAAAAGAGAGGGAAATGGGAAAAGGACGAGAAAAGAAGACGATTCCGATCTTTGCCCTAATCAGTGACCCCACACTGAATTATCCGAGTAAAATCGGTGGACCCCCCCCCCCCCTTTCCATGATGCCAGTGCCCCGCAAGCACAGACCCTAATTTGACACTTTATCAGAAAAATTGTGTCTTGAGAGAAACCTAGAGAAGCCTAACCAGTACTTTTACTGGGCGTTAGTAAAGTAAAGTACTTTTATTGGGCGTTGTGGCGTACGCCTGCAATCCAGCTAACAGTGGAAGTCATAAACCGATTCAGCGGACCCAGGTTCGCAACTGAGTCACGTCTTTCGGATGGTGACGTTTAAGGTCTGTCCCCAGACGTAAATAATCATATCTCATTGATACACGTCTGTAAAAACCCAATTACACACACACCTAACAACTGGTCGTGTCAGGAGCAGCTATAGTCTTGTTCTGGACGTTTTTAATTATTTTGTCCGTAAAACCACGAAGCTATACAAACCCCGTGTGTGTGCACCCAGCGTAGAACGGTGCGAAGTCCACTGATTCACTCCCCCCACAAATTCACCTTCCCAGAGGTGAATTTGATATACGTCTGTAAAAAACCCAATTACATGGACACACACAGACACACCCACACACACACAGCTAACGATTGGTCGTTGTTGTTGTTGGCAATTTAGTTTTTACGGCGCTTCATTCAATTTTGAATATTTACGCCGGAAATTTCGCTTAGAAATATGGAAATATAATTTGAATGCGGGTTTAAATGAAGTTTAGCCACATCAAAATATAAAATTGTTTCATTTGTATTTTACGCAATTTGTGTGAGATAGTACATGGCAGGCCGTCATCACAGGTCACTGTCCGTTTTTATGTATTTTCTGGCCAGCCCGGTTCGGAAGATTGAACAGGCTTCTCAGCTGGCTTGATGACAGCCTAGGCCCCTCCAATACCAGTCAAGACCGTGTGATGCTAGGGCGTCAATCGCTCCTCAAACGTGGGGGGGGGGGGGGGGACATATTTATATATATATATATATGTAATGATCATATTAGAGTATTTGCAGCTATATTAAAGTCAGTATAGTAGGTAATGGCTCATAGCACAGGTTGAAGTGCTGACTTAGATAGAATCACTATTGGTGATTATTATAGGGTAATTTTAGTCAAGGACATTTGAATTAGAAGGAAATTATAAGTATCAGTTTAATATATTTGAATTTGAAGTGTATATGGTAGGCCATATAGTTTTGGAATGGTCATTCTCTTTAGACGGCGGTTACTCCAGGGTCGTTCCCATGGTCGTCCCCTTCGTTGTCAATATCGTCGATGTCATGGAACTGGGCAGGGCCATATTCATGGTTATCACTTCTTCACGGTCCTGTTCACCATCATGATCACGTCCCTTCAAGCGACTTCGGGTCTAGACAGAGACATATCTTCAGGGTTACGGTTTAGACAGCTTCATTTCTCACCGAGAGGTCTTCCTTCCCGTTTCTTCACGTCTGGACACCCGAGTGTCGTCGCGACATAATTCTTTTAGTTAGTCGTCCTTCGACAGACCATCTTTCCCAGCATCATGTTATGTAATACGTTTTCTTCTTCAATTCATCCATTGATAGACTTTGAACTGTAATGAACTGTCGGATGTTTCCATAATTATGTTTTATTTCATTGAGAAACTCATTAAGTATATACTTTAGAATTATATAACTTCCAGAAGTATTTTATGTAATTATAATAAAGACATACCAATTATACTGAATTTGTTCCTGGTAATTTATTGGGTGGCTAAATAGCCCGTAGATTTAACAAAGTCAATGTCACTTTTACATTTTACATTTAACATATTGTATATGTTATTTCCTTACACTTATATATATATATATATATATATATATATACACGCATAGTAGTGTGTTAACCCCCCCCCCCCCTCCCCCCCCCCCCTCCCATCTGCCGGCCCATGGTATATATGGCACTGATAATGTTCCCTGTTTGAATTTCATGGGGGGATGGGGAGAAACCGGTCCCTCCATGAGTACACTGGTGCATGAATTAGTCAATGTGCGTACATAAACATGGATGAAAACATTCTGACCAACTCGAAATAAATGCCAGAAATTGTGAGTCGTTATTGCTCAGTCTCACCGGTCGCACGTTAAATGTTAATAAACTAGTATCTTCATCCCTATTTCTCTCCCACATATTGTCAATGTTTGAAGCAACTGAATGTGTACATTCAGTACTTCTTCCTGATCACTGGTGGAGTGGTGGTAGACAATATAGTAACCACAATCTATAGTTAATTATTCTGTCACTTTTGCATTTTTTAAAATTTCATTTGAGTACAGTCGTTTCCTTGGGTGTACAAATAGATCCTTGTTTTATTTGATTAGTAAATGAATCGGCAATAAATGAGAAATAAATAAACGCAAGCTCAACAATATTTTAAAACAGTCTATGCAACATTTGAAAAGTCAGCAAATTGTAAATCTTTATTTATGTAGAACTTCCATGTAGAACTTCCATGCTTTATAAGTGATGCACATAATGTATACATTGCCTTTCTCGTTATAGCTCTTTAACGCCTGCCTGTCTACAGCTAAATGCCGTCATGAATTTCCATACATTTCCTCTCGTTTGAATGTCTTGTGAAAATGCTTAGTTAATAAAGACAATATAATTAGGAAATCAGGTTTCTATGTATTTTCTTCAGTAGAAAGTTGTTCATCAGAAAAAAAGTAAAACAGTGTCTACTATAAAACCAAGTCTCTTCATAATTATCATATACAAAATAGATAAGTACTTTGGATTGCAAGACCAGTGATTATAAGTTAATTATTGCCAGGCTTAGCTTTGCAGCATGAAATGGGTATACTTCATATACACAGGCGTAGACAGGATTTTTCAATAGGGGGGGGGGGGGCAGACGTGAAGGATCCAACCACATAGCCAGAATTTAATTTTATGGGCGCGGTTGTGGGGCACGCGAAGAGTGCAAAATTGGTGATGAGCACGCAAAGCGTGCTCCCCAGTGGTGGGTACCGGGAAGGGAGTCCCCCCCCCCCCCCCTCCCGCGCGATGCGCGAAAGCTCTTATGATTTACAGCAAATTTGAGAGAAAGATAACGGCTCGTATTACTTTTTTTAAGGCGGAAAAGTAGTCTGACGCCATGGTTGCTTTTCAGTTATTTGGACGCAATAATGCACTGTATGAAACATGGGTGAGTGCAGGGAGGGGGAGTTCCCCCCCCCCCTTTCAGCGCGAAGCGCAAAAGCTCTGACGTTTTAGCAAATTCGGAAATAAAGAGAAAGATAAACGGCTCGTAGCAAGCAATTTTTTTGAGGCGGAAAGTTATAGTTCGACGCCCGGGCTGCTTTTCAGTTATTTTGGACGCAATACTGCACTGTGTGTAACAGGGGTGGGTGCAGGGAGGGGGGGGGGGGTTCCCCCTTTCCGCGCAAAGCGCGCAAGCTCTGACGTTTTAGCAAAATTAATTTGAAAGATAACAATTTTTTTAGGCGGAAAGGTATACTTCGACGCCAGGACTGCTTTTAATTATTTGGACGCAACATTTCACATGCGAGGGAGCGAGCTAGTGGCGTATCTAGGGATTATGGCGCCCGGGGGCAAACAATGAAGTAGCCCCCTCCCCCCCCCCCCCAGGTCCCGGTTATTGTAGAAGCGAGGGGGCAAAGCGACCGAGCGGCAAATATGTCACTTTTTAACCCTAAAAAACGCATTTTATTGCGCATTTTACCCAGGAATCTTGCATTTGACCACCGCAGTTGAGCGGTAGAGAAGCTCGATTTTTATACATTGATAAACGGTTTTCTATTCACTCACTTCTACAATCGGGAGCAGAAAGAAAACCCTATAGGCTTGAGAAAGAGTCGAGAAATTCAGCAAGGCGACCTGAAGTTGAGATTTCTTCAAATGCTGCTTTATACACTTTATCCTATATTGGGAGCGCAATATTTAGCAGGAGTCATATGAAACTTACATTAATATCGTTATATCGCAAGCAAAGCAATTACATCTATACCCGGTGCTGACAACGATCCAGTTGGTACAGCATCAGCCATCAATACCCACTTTGCGACAATATGCAATCAATTACCACCTCTAGATCTTAACTTACTCCCGGCATACCTACCTGCGAATTCCCCTCCACCTACCATCTATCGGGGGCAAATTTTGTCTGTTCTGAGAAAATTAAAAACCAATAAATCAGTCCATCGCAATGACTTACCTACTCGCCTAGTCAAGAAGTTTGCTGTGGAACTCGCAGAACCTTTGACATACCTTTTAAATAAATGCTTACTGGAAGGCATTTTCCCAAAGGGAAACATCGTCCATCACTCCCGTACCGAAGGACAAAGAATTAAGCTCTTTCGACCAGCTAAGGCCTATATCTCTCACCCCGTTGTTCTAGAGAGTACTTGAATCATTTCTCCCAAAGTGGGTAGTGGAGGATATATCGAACCATGTTGATAATAAACAGTTTGGGAATGTCAAGGGTTGTTCATCTACACACTATCTTGTCTACTTGCTCAAGTTCGTGTTGGAAGGCTTTGATAAACCTGGCCATTATGCCTATCTTACTACCATTGACTTTACTAAGGCGTTTGATAGGGTAAATCATTCAGTTGTAGTCAAGAAACTCATCATGTTAGGTGTACGCAGATCGATCGTCCCAATTATTTGCAGCTTCCTAACTGCACGTACTCAGAGCACCCAAGTATGTAATTACTACTCTCCCCTACTAGAGGTATCCTGTGGCGTACCACAGGGTACCAAGTTTGGTCCGGTTTTGTTTCTGATTCTTGTTAATGATGCTGTGAATGATTGCGAGAATCGATGGAAATACGTTGATGATTTGAAACTTGGAGAAATTGTGAAGCGTAATGCTGACCCTACATTGCAATCTGTATTAGATCGTCTTTCAATATGGTGTCATGATAATGACGTGCTCCCCAAACCATCCAAATGTAACCTCATGACCATATCATTTTTAAGGAACTTAAACCCCAGGACCGACTTCCAGCTTAAAGGAGAATTAACCCCTGAGTACAAATTTACTTATATTGAAAGGTGTAGTATATTCCTACTTATTGGCCTAAATCTTTTTCCAATAAGATATCAGAAAAGGGTATAATAAAGATATTCCAACACCCGGTATCGTCTACTACTCATTTACATGGGGGCTGCCATTTTCTTGCTGATTTGGATTTGTACATGAACCATCGAGAAATGTTCCGGTCAGGAAGATATTTTGAATCCAAGACCTAAATTGATTTTCTTCATTACCTAAAATCCCATATGTGACGAAAAATATAAAGTGGGTGTTTACATGATTTATAAAAATTAAATCTTTATAATGATACTTTTAAATTGTCTGGTTTTGCTTAACAAAAATCTATTTTCTTGGGTTTGCCAAACAGAGCAGAGCATAATATATGCAGCATGCATTCTGACTTTTCAAGTCCCATTATCCGAAAGCAGGTGAATGCATAGTTTGCCGCTATAGATGCTCAGGGAAGAAGCATCCATAAAATTTGAATTAATTTGCTCCGTCCATTGCGTCACAGTATCTAGAAAATAGATTTATATTAAGCGAATATCGATTTTCAACAGAAATATATAAGGAAATCTTCAGTTTAAAAATAAATTGACATATCTATTCTATATTTTAAATCTCAAATGGGTTTTTAATTTTGAAAAAGGCAATTGGGCATTTGGATTAAGAAAATCTTCTTGTACACATAAAAAAAATGGCAGCCCCCATGTATTGCTAGCAGACGATACATATTGCTAGCAGATGATAAATTCTGCTCAGAAAATCTTGATTCGTATCGATCTCGTATATTTTGACGCGAAGCCATATAGTCTAACAAGTAGGAATAAATAACACCTTTGAACACTATCGTCTTTATTGTTTGAGGTTAATTCTCCTTTAACTCAACCCAACTCAATGTTGTTCAAAATCTCAAACTACTCGGAATCACAATTCAGAATGATCTAAAATGGAACTTACATATCTCAGATATTGTGTCAAAAGCATCCAGAAGATTGTACACACTATGTATCCTTAGAAAATCTAAGGCCAGCCTGGTAGATATGGTAACTGTCTACACAACGTACATAAGACCCATACTAGAATATGGTTCCCCTGTTTGGCGCACCTCAATTACCCTAAATGAGAATAATAAATTGGAATTTGTTCAAAAGCGGGCCCTCAAAATAATTGTAGGCTATAAGGTGACTTATGCCAATGCCCTTGCCATAACTAAACTCACTACTCTATCTGATAGAAGAGATTCCCTTTTGCTAAGCTTTGGACAAAAACTCAAAAACTCTGATCACCACAAACACCTTCTTCCCGTCCCTAGATGTAATTCAAATGTAAGACAGCTTCGTAACATGACTGGCTTCCCTACAATTAAATGCAATACAGAACGATATCGAAAATCAACCATCCCTCACCTTGCCAGAATCTTGAAATAAACTCCCCCCCCCCCCCCCCCCCCCACGCTTTGCATCCCAAACATTTTCACTTCTCAGATTCCATGCCTAGATGTAATGACTCATTTTGCATGGTTATGGCTTTCTAACTTGGTTATATTTATGTATTCCTCCCAAATCTTCTCGTTTCTCTCTAACTATCTCCTTCTTCTTTCTCTTCCCCTTTCTTTCCTATTCTTTACTTTTTCTTTCTTACTCTCACTTTTCACACTTATCTTATTATTTGTGTAGCGTAAATCTTAATATTTTGGTTTTGCTTCCAATTATGTATCTTTTATATATTTGATGCGATTCTATTGTATATATGCACATATATATCTGATTGTAAATTGACCCCCTTCAGCCCCTGTGCTGCGGGTCAATCATCATATACCATAATAAATAAATAAATAAATAATGGATAACAGAAATTTCTTCATGTCCAGATTTTACACAGAAATGCAGGATTGCATTGCACTATCCGTGGGTATTAAAAATTAATCATAGGAGCATGAACATAGTAGACAATAAATATATGTAATGAACACACACACACACACACACACACACAGTTTTACATGGCTTTACTTCCGAGGACAACTATTGTTCCTCTATTGTTACTCGTCCTCGGACAGTCGACGGAATAAGGCATAAATTCATTGTTCGACGTTCGAGGACTATTGTCCGCCTTCCGAGGACCATTGTTGTCATGATTTTTTTTTTGTTCTCTGTCCGAAAATGTCCTCGGACATAATGCTTATCAAACATAATATATATATGGTAGGGTCAAAATGCTTAAAGCTTTATCTTTTAGGCACTGCACATACATGCACACACATTCACAAAATCATCAAATGGCAAAATACAATAATATGCCCTGTGTGCAACACAAAATTATTGAGTATTTCAGATAACAATTAAAGTTATTAACTATTTTTTCAATCACCACGTACTCTCATCATATTTCCATCATTTGCGTGGAATGTCAGCTTCACTTACTGCAACGTAATAGACAAACCACAGTTTGTAAAATGGTTGTAAAGTACTATTTCAAATAAATATGTGGAATTATTTTGAAATGAGAGACACAAAAGATTAAGGGGACATTTGGATACAAATATAATAGTCAAAAAAATACCTGCACAACAATACCTATTAGTTTGTCATCTTTACTATTCAATGAAACATTTGGGCAGAAGAAAGCATGGGCTTATTGCTTTTGCTTTTCGTTCCCATTGTTTGGTTGGTTTCTTTCATGCCAGGTTGGCTAGCATTTATCATTGCACTACTGAACAAAAAAAAAATGCAAAGAAAAAAATTAGTGAGTCATCTGAAACATCAACCAACACACACGATTCACTTAATAAGTTTTAAAATCCACCAATCCGCGCCATGATAATTATGTGCCTTACTGAAAGGTAGTAATCGGCTGTCCACGCGTCCGCGACCTAGCGCCGGCCCTGGCCTTGCCTCTTGTCGAGGCCCTGGCGCTGTTGAAATCCTTGGCGATATGGAGGCGCATGCGCCGAGGGCCTCTTGACACCCGACCTGAATTATATATTCATGAGGCACGATTTCCTACTGAATTATGCATGAAAACGTGAATAGTTAGATAACCGCGGCGATCGCCCAGCAAATTGGCCAATGAAATCTCAAGGATTTCTTACTTCAGTTCTGGACTAGTCTATTATTTTTTAGGGGGGATTACGTAAATCTCTTGCTCGAAATACATTCACAGACAAGCACATTATGAAGAATTCGATCTCTAGCTTACAAACCATGGTAATTCGAAATAAGACAAATGTACATATTTCTCAAGAGATCATCATATATTTACAAATAATGAAGAATGGGCAATAAAAGTCACCGTTCAACAATAGATGCATCTCCATCAATTCTGATGTAACCAGGGAGTTACCAGCAACTTCACTGCCCGGCAAGGCCCCGGGGGATCCGCCTGGCCCTCGCGAAGCACCAGCAGTCTCACTCTCCATCCCTGGCCCACGGAGGTAATCAGCACAGAGCGTTAACGCGTGAAAAATAACACTTTTTCCATAGCCAGTAGGCGGATTCACAAAAACATCTTGTCCTTTAAGTGCAGATTTGATTGCATCAACTTGCAAATCTTTGAATCTGTCAATCTTCAACATTCTAGCGGCATATTCTAAGCTCTTACAAATATCGTCATCACTCGTCGTGGAAGAAACGTTGAACGCCATTTTGGGCTGCGATTAATTAATATGTAAGAAATAGCGTGCAGTCGAGTCATGAATATTTAACATTACGTCATGGTAGCTCGCGCTTATTGGATGATTTTCACCGACCAAAATTTGGTCGGAATATTCGTCAAAACAATAAAATAGAAAAGAAATTCAGATCAGGTGTCAAGAGGCCCTCGGCGCAAGCGCCTCGGTTTTGCCTCCATATCGCCAAGGATTTCAACAGCGCCAGGGCCTCGACAAGAGGCTATCCCTGGCCTAGCGCCTGGCCATGCCGACACATTGATGCATGTTCATCAGTCTGTCTAAGGTAGATGTTAGCGTATTGTATAGCTAGACATGCAATACACGCCGAACCGCAAAAAAGTAGCGATGTCATTTGCCGGCATCGAGTCGTACGCCTACGCAGGCCTACGTAATGTATCCATGATGATACAATCGCCATCTCAAAAAGCCACTTTTTTTTTTTACACTAGTTCTTATAAACGTAAGAAATATATATATACTTGAATGATTTTTTTTCTTCTTCATAATAAAAGTCCCAAAAGTGTGTGTGTGTGTGTGTGGGGGGGGGGGCATTTGATATTGTGTCCCCCACCTTCAAACACCCCCCCCCCCCCCCTCCGTCCCCTCCGGGATTGACGCCCATGGTGTGATGCCTGTCATTTGGTAACGTCTCTCCATTCGATATCGATAAAAAGAAAGGGGAAAAAAGACAAAAGAAGGAACACATACGAAAATTTTTTTTTTTTCAACCAGTTTCAGGACCTAATAGCCTAATTTTGTTCTCTCAATTCTCTTAAAATAGCCTAACATACATTCTATTATATATACAGTTGTCCTCAAAATTATTCATACCCCTTGGAAAATTGGAGATTTTTGCATTTTTCCCACAAATGATAGGGGGGCTGTATTTACTTGCACATCACTTGAATACATTTAGTTATCATCTACAAATGAATGTCGTTTCTGGTTTCAACTCATTTGCATAACAAAAAAAAAGTGAGTTATCCAAATTCTGTGATGTTCAAAATTATTCATACCCTTGGTGATTTATTGCCTTTGTCGATCACCGTGAATCAAATCCTATGTGATTAAACCTTGTAACCTTTCAGTACACTGTCACAATGCTTCTGGAGGTCTCTACTGAGATTGCAGGCCAATACCTGGTATCCAATGGCTTAATTTCCGTGAGGATGTTGTCCAGAGATGCCTTCACCTGGTCTTCAAGGCATTCCTTGGAGTTAAAGGAGATTTAATGTATACAAGAGGTGTAGTTATTGATTTGGTGGTTACGGGACTACGATACTAATATTTTCATTCAGTTTTTCATTTATGTTAGCCTAATAAAAATTTTGCGCTTACGAGGAAGTAAAACACTCTTCCTGGAGAGACCTTCCCTAAAGCCCTTCCCTGTTGCACCGTCTTAGATGGGGTTCGCCCTAATTATTTGGTTCCATTCTCAATTAGAGTGCTCAGGAAGGCAATGTTAGTGACTTCATGACCCTGATGCCAGGTCACCAATGATTACAGTATGTATCTTGTAAGCACCTTACATATCCCAAATTGACTTTTTATTGTGCCACTTTTCATATTTTTGATACTATCCTTGGTATGGTGGGTACAAGCCTTGATATCACTGGGCACTAAATTTATACCATATTCCCTCAATGGTACCAGCTGCAGAGCAAAAAATGCTACCACTTAGACTGCACACAGGAAAATAAAGAGAGTATTTAAACTTCACCAGAGTACCCACTTATAGCAGGTGTCCATATTCAAGTGTGTCAGTTTGTGTAACTGAACAAACTGCTTAAAATGGCACCAACTAACATTTAGACCTCTACCATGGCCTTCCTAAACATTCTTAATGAGAATGGAGCAAAAGTATGAGGGAAAACTCACTCTCAGACAGTGAAACAGAGAAGGGCTCCAGGGAAAGTCTCTCCAGGAAGAGTGTTTTGTTTCGTCTTCAGAGTAAAATTTTCATCAAATTAGCAGAATACTGAATGAAAATAGCAGTATCATGGTCTCGCAACCACTAAGTCGATAACTACACCCCTTGTATACATTAAATCTCCTTCTAATCCAAGGAATGCTTTGAAGACCAGGTGAAGGCATCTCTGGACAACATCCTCAAGGAAATTAAGGGATTGGTTACCAGGTATTGGCCTGCTATCTCAGTAGACACCTCCAGAAGCATTGGGACAGTGTAATGAAGTGTAATACAAGCTTTAATCACAAAGGATTTGATTCATAATGATCAGCAAAGTCAATGAATCAACAAGGGTGTGAATAATTTTGAACATCACCAAATTTTTTTTTTTTTTTGGAATAATATTTTTTATTGCTTCCTCTCAAGAACATATTACATTTCAAGAAACAATCATGATAAGTCACATATAAAACAATTTGCATATACAAAAGAAACTTAATGAAATACATTAATACCAGTAAAAATTATAAAATTCTCTGAAATTATCCATAATTATTTTTCGATGAAAAGAAAATACAATGCATCAATCGTTGGACATAGATATATAACTATTTTCTTTCATATAATATAGTATAGTAATAATAAATCCAAATTTGGATAACTCACTTTTTCTATTGATATGCAAATGAGGTAAACCAGAAACAGCATTCGTTTGTAGATGATAACTAAATGTATATTAGTGATGTGCAAGTAAATCCAGTTCCCCTTTCATTTGTGCAAAAAATGCAAAAATCTCGAATTTTCCAAGGCGTATGAATAATTTTGAGGACGACTATATATATATGTAGAAAAATAAAGTTCACAACATCATATAGAATACACACACAAGAAGCATGTTTTTATAAAAATTCACAAGCGCTTTCGATTTAATATCTTCTCTTTACGATATATATATATATATATATATTATAAACGTAATATACAAATAAGTATTGTGGGAGCTGAGCTCAACTAGTAATAAAAAAGGTCAGCTTTTGACATCAACGAGGTGGGGCGCTAGTCAGTTGCAGGTGGCTGAGCTCAACTAGTAATAAAAAAGGTCAGCTTTTGACATCAACGAGGTGGGGCGCTAGTCAGTTGCAGGTGGCTCCCAAGAGATACCAACACACAAGATCGTGTCAGGAGCAGCTATAGTCTAGTTCTGGACGGGAAAGGTGAATTTGTGGGAAGAGTGAATCAGTGGACCTCGCACCGTTCTACGCTGGGTGCACACACACGGAGTTTGTATAGCTCATGGTTTCAAGGACAAAATAAATAAAAACGTCCAGAACTAGACTAGAGCCTAGTATGGCCTATGGTAGTCTTACAGCGAAGACCCTCTTTCAAGATCAGGGTTTGTGCCTGCAAACAAACACGCCACTGCCAAGAATTTTCTGGCCCCTGCCTGATCCTTTTAGACAGTAGCTCTATTAAAGTGAACTCATGTTTCTCTCTCTCTCTGTATTTTTATTAAGTGTAAGCCTATCAACAATAGAGAAATGTAACAAAATATTTACTCCTTTTGTCATCAGGATTTCCATGTATATCCTTTTTACATATTCAATACAGCATAAATCTCAAGATAGACCTGCACCTAAAATAATTTATATGTTTTTCTGCAGCAGTTTTCTTTGTGGAATCTAATTCATAGTGCACTCGATTTCAGTATATTAAAAAGTTTCCCAGAAATTCCCTTTATTTTCGATATACCCACTTATGTCCACTTTCTGTATTTATTATTACTCTTTCTATTTCCTTATAACTGTATAAGTAATTAACAATGCAATACTTTTACTATCGACTGGGATTGCAAGATGCATGAACCATAAGCTTCATTTAGTGAATTAAAATAACAATGTTCTTTAATAGAAATAATTTTGCTTGTAGATATTGTTATAATAAAATAATAGTTATAATTATCTCATTCTAGAAATGGTAATTATAAAATGAAATTGTATGCTTGCTTGTTTGCTTGGTTTTAAAAGTATAATCATTCATGGACGAGGACTAAATATAAAGTTCCCATCGATTCCTGACTAACCCTCTTACTCAACTACAATGATATTTGATTTTTCAGGAACAGAATAACGATTATTCTTTGAATATTGCTTCATTGTACAACAATGCTTTTCTATTGGTAAAAGAGTGTGTACTTGAATCAATACCCATTGCATAAGCACTTCTCAGGCTACCATTATAACCAGGTGTTATTTGATTCGAGAGTCTTTTAAGAGGTAATGTTGCTGTATCGATGAGCAATATCTGTCGCGAGAAACGCTTGTGGCATGTCTGACAGCTTCATTTATGACTGATCTGTCTGTTAAAACTCTGTAACGTGAAATATAATTAACATGTTAATTGTGTGACTGATCTATCAGGGATGCTAGCTCGCGTAAAGGAAAACAAAAGATGCTCTCTTTCCTAGCCATTTCAATAAACCAAAACAATGTTCCCTATTTAGATCATTGCATCCTTGTTGGGTACATTATATCGAAACTTTATTTGTTTGACATCAATCGAAACCTCTTGATATTGATCATCTTCATAATTCATTACCGTACGCGTTCAGAAGCAGGTATGCACATAATACAGGATACTCGTTTGAGAGATTTCTTCTCTCAAGCGAATTTGAGACAAGTTTCCTTCAAATTTGAGACGTGATAGTTTATTATACAATTTCTCTCTCTCTCTTCTCTTTCTTTTGAGTGCTTCATCAACGATAACAATGGCAAGCGAAGATGAGGATATTACAAATGGAAGGCCTAATTACAATAGTACTCTTTGTTTGTGTCTTCTCTCAAGTCTTGGAGTTTGTTTGGCATTTCTACCTTATATTCCTCTAAGTATTGACAGCAAACGCGATGCAATCTTTACAGCGTCCAAAATCATCATGATCGTTGTAATCCTGGCTGTCGAGTTCCTGTTGATTCGCTTCATACGCTACAAGGAACGGTTCCACCAGGCCCAGCTGATATTCTGGCCTAATCGTTGTCGACACTGTGCTAGGGTTCTTGGAAACATGCGATCAACATCACATGAGCGAAGCAACAACGTCTCTGGAGATCAAATCGTAGATGGCTCCACATCCCCTGCTTTGCCTATTTCCATACGGAACGAAGCAAATCCAACGGAACGTGCTTATTCACCTAGCCTCAATGGTGCAATGAATTTCAGCGGGACATCATATTTTTTGACAAGCGGACATTCTCGTTGTTCGCGTCCGATCCATGCTTCGCCGTTGTCACTAGAAGATTCAACCCTCAGCCCAACTTATATAGCTCAGACTCGTTGCAACTCTTCCATCCAGGAACAAGACGTGGCCATCTCTGGCCAACAGTGCAAACGGCATCATGTTTACACCAGACGACATCGTTCACTTGTCAATGTCTTTAACGTTTTCTGCTTAATCGCTCTCTTTGGGATACCATTCTTGGTCCTCAATAAACTCTCCTGTATCATCGTTAGTAATGGTTCTATGGCAAAACTCATCAGTGGAGAGATCTACGATTTGCTTTTACTGAGTCTTATTCCAGTAGCCATGATGTTCGCCGTGAGGTATTACGACGCCATCTTTGTTGTTACCACCCATAACTGCTACTCTATCGTGGCATTTCTGTCCGGAGGTATCTGGGTTTCCTCCGTGAAACTTGTCCTTCCCATTAGCAATCTCCTGGGATTCGATGAAATGGGAAGCTCTTGTAAAATGAACAGTACGTTTGGTAACGTTCTCCTGTACGGCGAGCGAGCGATGACTCCGTTCTTCACGGAATGCGCCATCATATCTACCGGTATCATATGGCAGGCATGGACTTCCTTCGTATCCAAGTCAGAACTCCATCTTGATCGAGAAATGCCTCGTTACGACGCCTTTTCCATTGCCCCATCCCGACACTGGTTCCACCTATTCCCCTCGTGGTTCAAGTCTTGCTGTGGGAAACACCGTCCCTCTAACGGGAGGAGGGAAGAACAACGTGGACTTATACCAAGAGATTCGCCGTCTGAATTTGAGCGCTACATTTTTAAGTGCTGGGCCATTTCTATCACACTTTCTCTGATATATTTCACAGTCATCATGTGGCTGATATGGGATGATTCGCTGTTCCCTCCGAGAACCAATCAACAGGTCTACGTCACTTGGTCACTCGAAATCCTTTTTTACATCCCGTATTTCATATTCTTCTTTCATATTTCTTACCTGTCAAGAAGCACAACACAGCAGCATGTCCCGACCTCACAACGCAGTTTGGAGGGTCATGATGTCTTACTTCTACTCTGTACTTGCGGGATCTTCTGCCAAGCAATTTTTCGTATGACTTCTGGTTTTGGTCTCCTGCTCAGTCAACGCCCAATGTCCGGTGATGATCTCGCGATATGGATCTATTCCCTGATATACTCCATCTTTATCATATTGCTGATTTTCAACCTCACCTCATTCCTCTTGTGCATCCAGAGACAGGATCCTTTAAACCCAGCTCAAATGAAATGGGTGTTGTGTTTCCTAATCTACATCTCGGTGGCTAACAGCACACAATGGTTGGTTGATAGTATCATAGTAGAGTCATGGCCTGTGCAGTGTAAATTTTTCGGGCAAACAACGGGAACGGTTGTTGGTACTCTCCTAGATCCCTTCGCTACCTTGTACGGCCTCCATACAGCAATGGTTGCTTATGAATCATACAAAGTGATCATGCAGAGAGCTGTAAAGCAACAACATTGCCGCAATGACAGATCACAAAATACTGACGCTGATAACTCGCCCTAAGGGTTAATAATTATATATTTACATATCAAGATAAAATCACAATATACAATTAGTTACTACTTAGCATTAAAAAGGATACTTTTCTTTCGCCCCATGAATATATTCGAGTTCTAGTAATAACAAGAAATTAAATTGGCAGAGATTTAAATCAAACATACACGGACTGTTCAGATATAAAGCCGGCTTCTCTCGACTTTGCCAAGAACAGCTTGGTTTTCTTTCTTAAAGGCTGGTCACAACCGGTCGTGCACCTCTTTGCGTGTGGTCTGCGACGGGTTTCGAATAAAATGCTCGCGTCGCACGTACGGATCTGCACGTTTTTTCCAAGCACTTAGGAGCATGCAAGTCACGCAAGAAGGCTGCTGGACATGTCCAACAATTTCTGTGTGTGGCTACGTGTTGTGATGAACGCACGTGACACGCCCAGTCATCGTACTGCACGTGCTTCTTGCGACCATGGCTCCATCCGGAGCCTTGACATGTCGCGCATTGGTTGCGCGTCATTTTGCACCGTACCTGTAAGGGGCTGTACGTTCGCTTCCAGAGTTCTTGCAGGTAAGAGGGGGTATATTAATGAGGATAGAGCAAGGCGCCCAAGAGAGATGCATGATTGGTTCTGGCCATGACAAACGAAGGACGTACGAACCGCAGGATCGCAGCTGCGGACACGCACGTGCAAAAACACGCACGAACTGTTGTGACCATAGCATTAGGCGGTACAGTTAGGGAGTTTGTTTCCACTTCGGGGTAAATTTTCGGGGAGCTCCGTATAAAAGTCATATACCATAACCATTTTTTACTATTTTCACCTCTATTTTCACAAGACAATAATACATGTTGATGTGTAACTATATGTGTACAATTGTCATTTCTGTACATAACGTGTAAAAGTAATATTGAATATTGTACTTGATGTACCTTGTGGTAGGATAAAAAAAATATAACTGATATCAATGCCTATGTGAGAATTCTACATGAATATTCATTCTTTGATATGCTTATATCTTCATGTCTATGAAACTAAAAGCACAAAATGTAATCATTGTACTTAGTTTAGGTTTTATTTTCTTTATACCCTATCACTCAACATGCTTCTGATAAGTATTCGTTGAATATATTCGATCGAAATAATTCACATTACTTTGTTTACTTATTTTCTATGTTAGTTGTGCAGGTGTAACGTTAGGGTTAATTATTCAAGTAGAAAGGTTACTTGCTTTTGCTTTGTAAATGTATTAAAAGCACCTCGCTCTCTTTATCTGTCTATCACCAGGTATGAGTATCCATTTCTATTTTTGTTTAAGTAGCTCTTTGGAGTCTTTTCTATTTTCTTTAGCTTTTTATTCTCCCACTCCTGTCTCCTTTCGATATATTAAGGAGGTACTATATATTTACACTAATTATACTAGATAGACATATGTTATAGGTGTATCAAAAAATGAGACATAAAAGGCTAATTGTTTGATAATAATTGATTACAGTATTATTCCACTGATCACAGTGCAAATTTTCCACTCCCTGGGGAGCATTCCAGCTCCTCGCATTTTTATAGGCCCGCCCGCCCACACATGCTACCTATATGACATTCGAGCCCACCTGGTACCCCTTCAGCACCTGGGGATAGGAGCAATGTAGATAAAATGCCATGTTCGTAGTTAAATGATACAACCACCCTACTACGACACCTCTACTGTGGAATCCTCGACTTTTACCTTCATCGTGTATTACCTTGAAAATCATTCACAAGTGTCGTGCATCTAATTTTCATAATAGCTTGTCTAGTGTTTTATATATTACCAATTTGTATTACCAATAAATACCCATCAACTATGGTATGACAGATTTACCTATATCAGTTGTAATTTCAACGAAAAAAATGTCAATCCTACCCCCCGCCCTGATTTATTCTCTCTTTCACTTTCTCCTTTTCTGTTTCCACGATTTCATAGAGATTGGGCATTTTCAATTACAAAGAAAAAAAAAATATATATATATAATTGTGATAAATGAAAATGAGAGAATAGTGGTTGTTCAAGTCTTATTTATATTAATTTTGGAGGGTATTTTATGTTCAAAAAACAGTATCTCCTGTATGCTGTCACGGTTGAATGTCGTGTTAAGTTTTCTGGGGTTGATTTTGTGTAAGCTCACTATACACAGATTATTTCTTCAGGCCTCAGGTACCCTTTAAATCAAAGTTCCCCAGAACTGCCCTCCCTTTTGAAATATTTGCAAAGGTTGAAAAATATCTCCGCCGGGAATCGAACCCGGGTCACTGGTTTAGAACGCCAATGCATTAACCTCTAGACCACGGAGACAGGCAAGTGGATTCGGCGACACCAGATTCCATTAACCGATTGACAAATCTTCAACCTTATTAATTAATTCTTCGGTCGGGGGCAAAGCTGTTAAATATGTTAATTCCTTACTCTTGTATATAATTATTATAACATGTACATGCCTCTCAAAGCATTCGCTTGAATCAAGCTGAGGCTTGCATCTTGTCATAGTTCAAAACTCACCTGCCCCCGACAAAGGAGGACATCTCTTGGGAACGCAACCATTATTCTCTCATTTTCATTTCTCACAATAGACCGCTTCGGTAATGTATGCAAATTTTATGCATACCTTTCAAACAAAGGTTGTTCTTGACAACCTGAAAGCTTGCCAGAGGCTTGCCGGACATAGTAACAAATAATGTATGCGAACTGGATTCCAAGCATTGAGGCTCATTTATAAAAAGCAGGTTCATGGGAAAGCTCGTCACTAGGTGTTCAGAGAATATATGTGCATAAATGTGTATACATTACAGAAGCGGTCTATTTTTTTCATTACACCTGTGTGTGTTTGTGTGAGTGTATATATAGGTTTTCCAGGTCAAATGTCCACTGATTGGAACCAATCATCCATATAAGCAGTTCAAATGTCCATGTAGGTTAAAGATCACATTGCAAGAAAATCACAAATATGGCAATTAATGTATCACTAGAAACTGGGAAGCTTACAGATGGCAATTGTATAAGTTTTATGTCAACTGCGTATCTGATGATTATAAAAACAACATAAATAAAAGCTCTTCTAAGCATCTGGAATATCCGAGGATTCGCCAGAAATATAGCGATGTTTTGATGTCGTCACACTAGGGATCGATCCTGCTTAAGCAGACGACGTCCTATAATGAATGAACGTAATTGCAATGCAATTATTTATCAAATTATAAAGAGTTTGGTATATTTAACATGACCTTATTTCACACCATTCTAAAAGGGAAAGTGAAACTGATTCTGATAACTAAAACCGTTTGATTGTAAATACACAGGAGAAGGGTCAATGATCAATGAAATAAACCCCATTTTCAAATTGAAAAGCCCTCCGAATAATAGCATGGATGGTATTCGTTCCCTCTTGAAACGCCGAACATGCCCCGGTGCAAGCAGCTGAAAATACAATGGCGTCTTATTTTGTTTACAAGTGACTGATTCCTTTATTTTTTTAACGCTGCATTTTATATAGGCTTTTATTCATATCTTATTTAATACGCCCTCTACGATAATGATCAAACATTGTCTTATGCTCTAAGGACTGTTTCATACAGTGTTGAACATCAAATCGTATATTAGTAAAGAAAAAAAGAATCAGTGGCATAATTCATTAAATTATATACTTTAAACATGTGTTGGCACAGGGAGTGACAGTCAAAATCAACAAATAGAAGGAATCAACAGAGGAGATACATAAGGTTGTCATAACTTTAAGATAAACATCATGGTAAATCGTGATATACATGTATATTAATCATTCCTCCATTTTTGGATGTAATCTTTAAAGTTAGCTTGATAATTTCTTTCGTATCTCATAAAGCTGTGAAATTTACAAATACATATTTTAAATATATACCTATTCTATACAAATGAAAGAAGGCAAATATTAATTTCATATTGAATGGCGTGGAGTTGGAAAAAAAAAGAATTACATGTATTTCGATTTTGGAGAAAGTGAAGGAGAGAGAGAGAGTGAAGTTTTTAATCTGAATATTGCAATGATTTATAACATTTTCAAAGAGTACGCTTTATAACATTCCCTACATTCAATCACTTCCGTAATTAAGATTAATTTCACAGCTTCATGAAATTTGAACGGTGAGTGGTATCAGGTTCAAGAATATAGAGCTGATGCCAAAATCCCACATCTCAAGGGACCAAAATTCCAAGAGGCCGGCATCCCACCAGGTTTCCGGCGGGACTTCTGACGGTTTATTTTTTTTAATTTTTTTTTTTAATGGGAAAATGGGCATACAGTGCACTGGACGGTGCGCAAGAGATCGGTAGATTGCCAAAATAGAGGAAGAGTACGATGCTTAAAAACACCTTTGTATGTTAAAGGGATACTCAACCGCAGATTGTGGACGTTTTAATGCCGCGAGAGGGCACCGTGATTGTTACCTGATCATGCCGTTACCCCTCGGGGCGCAAACCTCGGATAGACTGGTCGCCGCACAAACATGTACGCTCCACCTGAGTTCGCGCCTTCGTGCGAGACTCGGTCGGCTTCGTGCAGTCGAGATGTAATCCCACTTAGTCCAACGGACCCGTTCGACGCACAAACTTTGTGTACGAGTGAATGGGGCTTACGCAATCCTGACTTTCCCCACAGCCGCCCGGTGGCGTATCCCTTTAAGAACTCACTGCACTATTCGCAGAAGAGTAGGGGAAACCCCGGTGTCGTGGTACACCTGCACATCCCAGTCAGTTATATCGGAAGAAGAGACCTGAGGGTTACAGTAATTCAGTTTGCTTTACCCCTTCCAGGCACATGTGACGCCAAATCATAATAACACTACAAATTAATAATAATAATAATAATAATAATAATAAAATATTATTTTTTACTGATATATGATTTAAAGTAAGTAAACTGCATCGATCTCTACCACGTACACTGTCGGAAACAGTCTTAGAGCAGAAGAAAATGTATCATAATTATCGTACCTATATTTTATATATGTTCTTATCTAATGTCATTTCTATACAAACAGTGGGAATTCATATCCATATTGCAATTAAGGGTATTGAAAAAAAAATAATTCGAAAATCATGAATTTGACCAAAATCAGCATTCTAAAAATACCTGAAAAGTAACTTTAGACACATATTAAAATTTGGAAACAACGTTTATAGTTTTAGTCATGACATTATGTTTCTAAAAATGTACGTTTCCAAAAATCCTCACAAAACTTCCCATGGGTGACCATTTGACAACGGACTATAACGCCATGAGGGGGCGTCTTCAGTGCGTGTTTACTCATACAGTTTTAAAAGCCGAAGCAAGTACTCCACTATCTATCCGTATAACAAATCAGTACAGTAACAGTTAGTAAAAACAGCACTTTCACTTAAAATGATATTGTAACGAGATTTGTAGGCCTACTTGTCTAAAATGGGCAGAATATTGTCCTTATTCTGATGGAAGTCCCCCAAATAAAGCCCCGTTATATTTGCAGTTTGTTGTCTAGGATGACCGAGACTCAGGGAGAAGGAGCACACATCAGACAGAGATTAAAGTTAACAAGTTTATTATGGTGAACCCAACACATTTACAAGGTAGACACAGTCACTGGAGAGAATGCCTTGGTAAACAGAGATGCAAGATAGCGGGAACTGGAGCTCTCTCTAATGAAAACACATTGTATTTAAACACGAATTCCTTTTCTACGCGTCGACACGCTCAGTCCAAACCATGAGATATGGAGATATGGAAATATACAGTCTATATAGATACGGATAAGTGATTGGTCTAAATGCCACCATGTGACCAGAGTTGCAAGGATCGCCAGTGTTATATTTTGATTGACATAACGCGTTATGTTGACCGAGGTGACGTCACTCACTCCATAGTGTGCATGCCCTGCAGCGCTAGCTGTATTATTTTTTTTTACATAATGCAGCTGCAGTCGCGATCGATATCTCGCCCGCGAATTTTAAACTTCGTTCGAACGAATACGGTCATGGCGACTTCTCCCGCTAGTCAGTTCAGTCCCTAGCTCGACGAGGAGGAACTGGACAGAATGATCGACGAGAGGGACTCGTCTGCTAAATAAGTCTGTGCCTGTCGGATAAATTCACAACATGAGTCATGTGGACTATCATTTAGCATCATTCGTTTCAACTGTTTCAAGTTTTCAAGTTCTAACGTTAGTTGGATGTTTTGAACATTTACCAACTTAACGTTTGAAGTGTGTTGTTGGATCTACTTTGATGTATAAGCAGGAGTCTCTTCTCAGTTTATCAAGAATATTAAGCGGTAAGTCACTTTCAGTACTTCGATCTAACTTAGATCTAAATATTCTGATAGCGTATAGACTATATAATATGACAGATATTGCCTGGTGTATCGCTTTAATAAATAACACTTCATCTCCCCTCCGAAGTTATATTTTTCCCTCGGGACAATATTTTCCATCAGCGCTGCGCGCTTAGGGGAAAATAAAATCTCTTGGAAAAAATATAACTTCGTCGGGGAAATGAAATGTTATATTGAACCTCTAGGCAGGCAATATCTGTGTAATATAAAATGAGTTTTTTAAAAAGAAGGTTTCTGATTGGTCAGATTCTTGCCATTGCGTAATTCGTTATATAACAATTTCTACACGCTTATTTGTGTACAAAACCCCATAGGGCCAAGGTATCGATATCTTCTTCTAGGTGCTTCTTATGTTTGATACCTATTTTAAATTTAGCTCTGGACTTCAAAGTGAACTTTCCTCCTGTTAATGTAATGATGTTGAAAGTTAATGCATTTACGAATTTGCACTTCATGACTTGTAATGAAGGTTGCAATGTAAATAGTTTGGTGAGCTCAAACAAACAGTTTCCCATCTCATATCAAACATAGTTCATGCTCATTGTCACATATACCATTAAATGTGCATCCATAGACATAAAATTTATCTCGTGCATTGTATCTCGCCTAGGCCTACGGCCTCGGTGACATAATGCAATTGAGATATTCTAAAAGCTTTGGCTGCACATATTACGGTATATTCAACTCCAGAGCATGCACTATGTGTATAATATTGCACGGTCATCCGGGTAATCTTACATAAACTGTAAGATATACGCCAACTTTTCAGGTCGCCTAAAAGATATTCATACAAATAATAATGGCAAATATTGTATCACTAAGTACATTATATCCAAATCGAAACTTTACTTTTTTGCGATCCATCGAAACCTCTTGATATTAATCACCATCCTAATTCATATTGTAATTCATCGTAATGCTATATTATGCAGTTTAAATTGCGTTCAAAAACAGATCTGTACATACGACACTCCTTTGAGAGTGTTTTTTTCCTCTCAAACGAGTTTGAGACAAGCTTCCTTCAGGTTTGACACATGTTTGAGGACGAGATAGTTTGATGTAATTTCTCTCTCTTTGTTTCTTTGGCAGCTTCATAACCGATAATGATGGCGAATGAAGATGGGGATACTACAAAGGGAAGACCAAATTACAATAGTACTCTTTGTTTGTGTCTTCTCTCAAGTCTTGGAGTTTGTTTGGCATTTCTACCTTATATTCCTCTAAGCATCGACAGCAAACGCGATGCAATTTTTACAGCGTCCAAAATCATCATGATCGTTGTAATCCTGACTGTCGAGTTCCTGTTGATTCGGTTCATACGCTACAAGGAACGGTTCCACCAGGCCCAGCTGATATTCTGGCCTAATCGTTGTCGACACTGTGCTAGGGTTCTTGGGAACATGCGATCAACATCACATGAGCGAAGCAATGACGTCTCTGGAGATCAAATCGTCGATGGCTCCAGACCGCATGCTTTTCCTATTTCCATACGGAACGAAGCAAATCCAACGGAACGTGCTTATTCACCTGACCTCAATAGTGCAATGAATTTCAGCGGGACATCATATTTTTTGACAAGCGGAGATTCTCGTTGTTCGCGTCCGATCCGTACTTCGCCGTTGTCACTAGAAAATTCAATCCTCAGCCCAACTTATAGAGCTCAGCCTCGTTGTAGCCGTTCCCTCTTGGAACAAGACGTGGCCATCTCTGGCCAACAGTGCAATCGACAACACCTTTACACCAGACGACATCGTTCACTTGTCAATGTCTTTAACGTTTTCTGCTTAATCGCTCTCTTTGGGATACCATTCTTGGTTATCAATAAACTCGCCTGTATCATCAACAGTGATGGTTCTTTGGCGAAACTCATCAGTGGAGAGATTTATGATTTACTTTTACTGAGTCTTATTCCAGTAGCCATGATGTTCGCCGTGAGGTATTACGACGCCATATTTGTTATCACCAACCATAATTGCTACTCCATCGTGGTATTTCTGTCCGGTGGTATCTGGGTTTCCTCCGTGAAACTTGTCATTCCCATTAGCAATCTCCTGGGATTCGATGAAATGGGAAGCTCTTGTAAAATGAACAGTACGTTTGGTAACGTTCTCCTGTACGGCGAGCGAGCGATGACTCCGTTCTTCACGGAATGCGCCATCATATCTACAGGTATCATATGGCAGGCATGGACTTCCTTCGTATCCAAGTCAGAACTCCATCTTGATCGAGAAATGCCTCGTTACGACGCCTTTTCCATTGCCCCATCCCGACACTGGTTCCAAATATTCCCTTCGTGGTTCAAGTCGTGCTGTGGAAAATGCCGTCGCTCTATCGGGAGCAAGGAAGAACAACGTGAACTTATACCAAGAGAATCGCCGTCTGAATTCGAACGATACATCTTTAAGTGCTGGGTCTTTTTTATCACACTTTCTATAATATATTTCACTGTCAGCATGTGGCTAATATGGGATGGATATTCGCTGTTCCCCTCTAAAACCACTCAACAGGTATATGTCGGCTGGTCACTCGAAATCCTCTTTTACGTCCCGTATTTCATATTCTTCTTTCATATTTCTTACCTGTCAAGAAGCACAGCGCAACAGCCTGTACCGGCCTCACAACGCAGCCTGGA
The DNA here is from genome assembly GCA_025617745.1 of Heliocidaris erythrogramma. Lineage (NCBI taxonomy): Eukaryota > Metazoa > Echinodermata > Echinoidea > Camarodonta > Echinometridae > Heliocidaris > Heliocidaris erythrogramma. The sequence continues at coordinate 44,667,956 of CM046862.1, forward strand.
GGGTCATGATGTCTTACTTCTACTCTGTACTTGCGGGATCTTCTGCCAAGCAATTTTTCGTATGACTTCTGGTTTTGGTCTCCTGCTCAGTCAACGCGCAATTTCTGGTGATGATCTTGCGACATGGATCTATTCCCTGATATACTCCATTGTCATTATAGTGCTGATATTCAACCTCACCTCATTCCTCTTGTGCATCCAGAGACAGGATCCTTTAAACCCAACTCAAATGAAATGGGTGCTGTCTTTCCTAATCTACATCTCGGTGGCTAACAGCACAGAATGGTTGATCGATAGTATCATAGTAGAGACATGGCCCGTGCAGTGTAAATTCTTCGGGCAAACAACGGGAACGGTTGTTGGTACTCTCCTAGATCCCTTCACTACCTTGTACGGCCTCCATACAGCAATGGTCGCACATGAATCATACAAAGTAATCCTGCGGAGAGCTTTAAAGCAACAAAAAATCTGCAATGACAGATCACCAAATACTGACCTTGATACCCAAATTTAAACCTTAATATTGTTGCAATCAATAAATATAATCAAAATTACAAATCAAAGAATCAAAGTTACATTGTAGCCTATTATGTCATCTTTAGTTTGACGCATCGTTTAATAAAATTTGACCATGGACAGCGGAACAGTAACATTTTTTCTGATTCATGTCAAATTTGCCACTAATCCACAATCGAATTTTAATGAGCAGCAAATCAATTTAAAGAAGACATTGTAGACTGCACTACAGGCCAAAATTAATTAGCCACCTCTTGTAAAAAGACGTGTTCGACTTTTTTCCTCTAGAAATACAACCAAAAACTGTATAATGACAATGAAATCATCAATATATTTGAAATGACTTATTTTTCTCTAAATCATTTAAGGCATTTACGCGTTTTGGCATACTGTCAACCAATTTCTTCAAATATTCAGCTGGGATGACTTTCCACTCCAGACCTGTTCCCACACGTCCCACACGTGCTCGATTGGGTTCATGTCAGGACTTTTGCCGTCCCTCTTGAAGCCGTCTTCTCACTGTTCTAGAACTTTGGGCTGTACTAAAGTCCGTCTCCAGCTCTCTTGCCATTTGTTTCGAGGTCTTTCTCCTGTCTCTGAGGGATTCTTTGATTATGGCTCTATCTTGTCTAGGTGTTGTCAATTTCTTCCTTCCTCTTCCTGGCCTGTCCTTCACTTTACCCGTCTCTCTTGCTTCTTCGGTCCTGGATAGTTCTTCTGGCAACGTCCAATCTTTCAGCTATTTTGTTCAGGCTATACCTTTCTTCATAGAGCACTACAGCCCTCATTCTGTCTGGGGGTGCTTTGCCAGAAGTGGTGTGGGACGGCTGCACAAGATGGATGGCACTATTCATGGGGAACATTACATCACAATCTTCAAATACTGTGCTTTACCATCTCTGAAACATTTATTCGGAGATGGAGAAACAGTATTCCAGCAAGACAATGCTCCCTGTCACACGACCAAGGTTGTAAAGAAGTGGGCACCAGAAAACGATCTTGGGAGGAAGATCGAAAAAATTAGATTCAGGAATGCTGCAGACGTACAGGAAAGACTGCAACATGATTAGTAGTCATCCCAGCTGAATATTTGAAGAAACTGGTTGACAGTATGCTAAAACGCGTAAATGCCTCCATCAAGGCAAGAGCTGGACCAACCCAATATTGACTGTAAAAAGATTTATTATTATTACTAAAATGCATTTTTTATTGATTTTAAGAGAAATAAGTCATTTCAAATATTTTTGGTTTGGAAATGATGATTTCATTGCCATTTTACAAAGTTTTTGGTTGTATTTCTAGAGAATAAAAGTAAAAACACATCTGTTTACAGGAGGTGGCTAATTAATTTTGGCCAGTATTGTATAATACCACTATAATATACTGTATGTTAGAGACCTCGCTTTGTTTTAAGATTTCGGGGCTTGAATATGGGTTTCCTTTATATTGACTCGCACCGGGTGTGTGTGTGCGTGTGTTTGTGTGTATATATATATATATATATATATATAAAGTAAATGAAAAGTTCACTCAGAGACAAATAAGACACAGCAGTAAAAAGGTTTCCACATCCATCCATATATGTCCTCCACTTTCTGAACTTTTGATTATATATATAAATATATATATTTATATATTCTGGGGAACTTTGATTTAAGCTACGCAACCATTATTCTCTCATTTTCTTTATTTACAATTTCTCCCATTTATATATATAATGGTTGCGTAGCTTAAATCCAAATTCCCCAGAGCTCTCCTCCCTTTTGGTGAAATTTTGGCTAAAATTCAAAAATTCTCTTCCGGGAGTCGATCCCGGGTCGTTGTGAGAAAATAAAATAAAAGAGAATAATAGTTGTGTAGCCTAAATCAAAGTGCCCCAGAGCTTTCCTCCCTTCTTTGAAATTTTGGCAAAGGTTGAGAAATGTCTCCGCCGGGAATCGAACCCAAGAGAATTATCCTCTCATTTTCTCTCTCAATTATATTAATTCCACAAGGGTTGCCAAAGCTGTTGTATATGTTATGTCTTTACAATAAACCTGTTTACTAAGTGTTCAAATTTATGGATGTTTCTTTCCTGGGGACCTAGTAACGAGATATTCCATTAACCTGTTATTAATGAATGAACTACAACACTTGGAATCCAGTTTGCATGCATTACTTGTTGCTATGTCTGACAAGCCTCTGGCAAGCTTTCAGGTTGTCAAGAACAACCTTTGTTTCAAAAGCATGCATAAAATTTGAATCACTTAGTAAACAGGTCTATTGTTTATAATTACTCTAATGTATACATGTATCTCAAAGCATTCGCTTGGATCCAGCTGAGGCATGTGGCTTGTCTTTATTCAATACTCACCTGCCCACGCCAAAGAATTAATTAGTGAGGTTGAAGACTTGTCAATCTGTCGATCAGTAGACCGTTTCGGTAATGTATGCAAATTTTATACGTACCTTTCAAACAAAGGTTGTTCTTGACAACCTGAAACCTTGCCGGGGGCTTGCCGGACATAGCAACAAATAATGTATGCAAACTGGATTCCAAGTATTGAGGCTCATTTATAAAAAGCAGGTTGATGGAATAGCTCGTCACTAGGTGCTCAGAGAATATATGTGCATAAATTTGTATACATTACAGAAGCGGTCTATTGAATCTGGTGTCGCCGAAACCATTGGCCCGTCTCCTTGGTCCAGTGGTGAAGGCACTGGCGTTCTAAGCCAACGACCTACGTTCGATTCCCGGCGCAGACATTTTTTTTTCAACCTGTGCCAAAATGTCCAACAAAAAAAAGGGAGTACAGCTCTGGATAACTTTGATTTAAGCTACGAAACCATTATTCTCTCATTTTCATTTCTCAAAATTATATTATTTAAACAAGAATTGCCAAAACTGTTGTATATTTTATTTCCTTACAATTTATTATTTGTAATTATTCGAATGTATTCATGTATCTCAAACCATTCGCTTTGATCCAGCTTAGGCATGCGGCTTGTCTTTGTTCAAAACTCACCTGCCCCGACAAGGGAAGTTATTAATGAGGTTGAAGACTTTGGGCTCGGACAATGGAAGTGGGGGTTGGGGCACTTATTGTTTGGCGGACAAAAGGTGCCCCCACTTCCATTGTCCGAGCCCGACGTTCCGCCGCGCCTGCAAACAATTTCATATTGAAAGGCCTATCGTTTCAGAAAAGTGCATGATTTTGAAAAATTGTTCCACTAAGAACAATGCAGCAGTAGTACTGAATTATATAACAGATCTGTGTGTCGGGTCATCTTCAATGAAGATGCTTAATCGTATAGAAAATGTACCCAATATGCCATACAAAACTTAAAGGGCAACTTTTTTTTTTTGCACTTTGTATCGGAAAATACATTTTTTGATGATGAAAACGCAATTCTATGGCAACCTTTTACCATTCACATTGTGCGTAAGAAAATTGCGCATCCATTACCGTTTGCGAGATCAAATCGGAAAAATATTCTTTTGAGATATATGAAAAAATGCTAGGGGGACTTACTTTTTTGGTTGAGCCATGGACAAAATTATTTGACCAAGAATGGTTACTGATAGCGCTATTTTTGTGGTAAGAAGGAAATAAAATATCATAAAAGCAAGGCGAAATTGTTGGAATTTGGTATGCATTCAATGAAATACAAAGACAAATCATTTTTATGACTTTGTTTGCATATTATAGTACCCATTACAGAAGCTTGGTCTAATAATTTTTTCCAGGGCTGTATGTATATAAGGAGATTGTAATGCATTATATGGCAATACTTATTTGTGGTTTATTCGGATAGATTTTAAATCAATATGTTACAAATAATGCATTACAATTTCCTTAATAAATATAATTTCCAACGTTATATGAACGTACATATGATATACATGACAAATGACTTACCCAATTACGAAATTCAGCAACCAGAAAATGCGGGTATATCAAACAGAATATTGATAAACAAATCATTATCTATTAACTATTAGCAGGTGTCCTCATGGGTTTTCAGTCGTTTTATTGTGTGGCGATGTAGATGAAGCTTATAAGATAAAGAAATATTTATCTAAATGACAATATTCCTTACATTTAAAGGAAAACAACGAAAATACCTCAAGACAACCATTGATCACAGAAGGAATTTTCAAATCAATTAGTAAAAAAAAAGGACAAAATTAGTTTGAAAAAGTCTTCGCAAATCAATATTGATAAATATAAACAGTATAGAAATAAGGTGACATATATTATCAAAAAGTCAAGCAAATTAATTTTTCTAATAAATCTGAAAATACCAGAGGCAACGTGGAAAATTATAAATGATGTACTTGTTAAATCAAAACTAATAAAATTCAAAACATAATTAATATAATGGTAATATCATTTACGATAAACCAGATGATAATTATAGTAAATTAATTTAATAATCATGACGTTAAAGTTGGACAAGAACAAGCTTTAAAGGTTTACCATACCACTAATCATTTTAAATATTTTTTGGGCAGTTCATACTACTAGCTCACTATTTTTCAATCCAAATGAACGAGAAGAATTGTCCAAATTTGTAAAAATGAGTAATTGTCCTCTCAAAATAATTATACCATTCATTACAAATCCAATTGTTTGTATTTGTAATTTGTTATTGTTTACTGGTATATTTCCCTCAGATATGAAAATTGCAAAAGTTATTCCAGTGTATAAGAAGGATTGTTATACAATAATTTTTATTCTTTCATCCTTTCCGAAAATACTAGACCGTTTAGTTTTTACCAGATTATACTTATTTTTATTATCGCATAATTTGTTGAATTAATCTCAATATGGGTTTCATAAATATTTGTCTACTGATTTAACGTTGATTGACTTTTGATAACTTTTTGATTCCCTGGCCAAAAAAGCGCGTTATTTCTGTTTTTAGGGATTTGAGTAAAGCATTCGGTACGCTGGATCACGCTATTTCATTTTCCAAGTTAGAACATTTTGGTGTCAGGGGCAGCGCCCTCAATTTGTTTAGAAGTTTTGTTTCCCATAAGCAACAGTTCATTTGAATTGACTATGTTTGTTCTCACATGCAGTGCAATAATTAAAGAGTACCACAATGTTCTATTTCAGGCCCGCTACTGTTTTTAATGTATATCAATATTATTAAAGCATCACTTTTATTACAGTTCATTTAATTTTTTTTTTTTTTTGTGCTAATAATAATAATAATAGTGAATATTTATATTGCGTAATCTCTGTCAAATTTGACACCCCTGGCGCTATTGTGAGGTATGGTGTAATTATGTGTAATATGTCAATAAGTAAATGCAACATAAAATGCAAAGTAACAAAAATTCAAAGAAAATCTGGCAAAATAAGTTTGAAACAACATTTTAACCATGTAATTTTCACAGAACTATTAAATTAGCTCATATTCATAAAATCAATAATAGATACAAATTCAAGAAATAATACTAGAAATGATACTATAATTATTTATTCGCATAATTACATCCTTTTGTTGCAAAGGAAAGTTATCCGTTTATGTGTAGGTGGTGGATTTTATCATACAGACCTATTATTTTTGTCGATTCAATGCGTTGAAAATTAACGATGTTCATACTTTTCAAATTGCTTTATTTAGGTATCGGTTCAACTTCCTTCAACTTTCGAGAAAGTTTGATTATATGTTTCGCTTAAATTCTGCAATACATAAGTACCCTACAAGAATTTATTCAAATATGCATCTGATAACCCTAAAACTTCACTTGTGCATAAATCGATAAAACACGTTTCTCCTGCATGATATATGGAATAGTATAACTTATATATATACGATGTTACCCTACAATAACCAGGTTTAAAATCGAATTTATTCATTATTATTATTTTGTTTTGAGCCGATATGCACATTGATTCCGTTATCTTTTCGTATTTGCAACAAAGTACAATTTACAATGTACATGTCCATGTTATAGAGTACCGAAGTGATGACGTCACAAAAAGCTATTTTTTTTCATTTTGACATTTTTTATACCATATCTCAAAGGAACATGGTGAAAAACATCCAGAGTCCAAATTTTATGGCAATTGGCTCATTGGGCCCCGAGATATGGCCGCATGAATACCTCCTTAGCCCCATTGAAGTCAGTGTTAAATTGGCCTGGTTCTAAACTGTTAAGAACCAGGCCAATTTACACTGACTTCAATGGGGCTAATTAGATATTCATATAGCCATACCTTGGGCCACCATGAACTGATTCATGTCAAATTTGATGCGTGAACGTTTTCCATCATGCTCTACCTGAATATGGTCATAAAAACATTGAAATACACAAATCAAAATTTGATGACGTCACACTTCGGTACTCTATTGTGCTGTATTTATCTCGGTGTACGACTGACATTTGAAAAGTGTACAAACATGACACGCTTTTTACTCTTTGTGAACCCCATTTAAGTAACTGTTTAATATATACGATGTTCAATTATTATTTTAAAGTGGGCTATTTCATTACTTGAGGGGCGTTCATTTCAAGCCTTGGGCTTATGACTAACCCTTCTCATGCAATGACTGTTTAATTATTTTGTTGATATGTTATTTTGTGTTTGATGCACGGGAAAAAGAAAATCGATCAATCAATCAATTTAACCTTGAATCCTTTATTCATGATAAAGACGCTATGTGCTTCGAGATATTTAAACATCCAACTGGCTCAAATTCATTACCTGAGTTTAAACATGTCATTGTGTAGATATATATTGATTTATGGACCATGTTTAATCATTTTACACAATTTGGTACTATTGTATTGCACAATGCTAGCAAAAGTGTCGATATAATAAGGAAGTGAAACCCTTGAATATCCTTTAAGTCCAAAGTCCAAACTTTATCTTATTTCGATCATGTACGACACTGTGTTTCCTATCGTTTATTATAATGCATCCTTATATATCAAACAAGGAAACGAAATGTTAAGTTACATATTTAGACACATAATAGTTTGCATAGCATTTGCCATTCACCAAATGTATTTGAAAAGTGTGTATATAAAACTTGTGTATTTGCTTCATATAATTTACAACCTTTACATTGCCATCGTGTAATACAATTATTTCTCGATATTATACAAATTATTGTATTTAGTTTCAATAGTTTTATAGACACAAGAATATTGTGACTGTAAATGTACGCAGAGAACCTCACAATATATACATTAATGCACATTCATATTTAAAACAAGAGCGCTCGAACCTACGTAACACACACACAATGCCAGTTTTATACAATTGTTTTTGCTGGTTTTTACATGTTTAGATTATGATACATGCCTAAAATATATTAGTGTTAACTGGTGAGCAACATTTTTCTTAATTGTTAACTAAGTAAAATTATCAGGACACCAATTCTCCAAAATATTATCCTGCCAGCTAGGATGGCTTATGCATCAAATTTATACATTCCACATATTTGTATGCTCCACTTGGTTTAACACAGCTTTTTTGCAATGCATCTCTTTTTTATGTGTGTAGTTATGATAAAGCACAATACTTATTATATGTTATATTTACACAGTCCATTACGTCCATCGTAGTTCAAATCTATGGTTTCGATTACTGCTAATATTCATTTCTCTTTAAAAGCAATTTCCAACGAACTGGTTACTTTAGGGAAGTATGTTGAGCGTGTCTCACTCTTCTCTCTCTCTCTCTCTCTCTTTATTATCCTTAATCTTTTTCTTTTGTCCTTTTCTCTATTACTTGGCAAAAGGACATATTTGTGATACGCTATACAAGTTTGCTAATGATTATTATGGATATATTCTCATTGACGGTTTATAAACTGTTGTACTTTCCCTAAAGGGAAAGGTTGACATATTATATATAGGAGACTATACTCATTTAGGAACTTTGCTTTTCAATTAGGCTCCTCAGAGTTTACATTCTCGTTTGGCGCGTCATTTATCCTGCAAAACGTACTGATTGTTTCTCGTATATTTTAATTTATTCAGTATAGTTTTCCCTTCGTTTTGTAATTGATTTATCATCTTAATGAATCATAATTGTGTTTTGATGATAATGTGGAACTAATAAACTTCAAACTACATTAATAAGACATAAATGACACAATATAATCATTATTGAGAGAGAAGCTGAGTTTAGAAAGAGGGAGAAAGTGAAAAGAGGAGGAACATAGTAAAGAGGAGACAGTTGTTCACACAAAATAATCAAAATTTAAAAGCATGGTGAGCATCTTCCTACGGTACCGTGGAGAAAAGTTACTGCATCAATAAGAAACTACGTGGTGCGGAATTTCCTATTTGCAATTCGGTCATAGAGACGTAATATGGAATCTCCTTATCTAGTTCAGTGTTGGCCACATTCGTTTCGTGTTTACTTCGGACATTCACCTAATGTTCAGGAGGAACTGATTTAAATATCTTCTCTTGGAAGTGTTTGTTTTGTTCTAGTCCAAGATTTGTAAGCACAAAACATGTTGGTATTATGGGTCCAGTGACATGCACATACATATTGACTTCTGTTGATGAGTATGGGTCTATGCATTATCAGTTGCTTGCTCTCAATATGTGTCATGCTATATTTATGAACATTTCCCCGATCATTTTGCAATCTATTGCCCCCGCCTGAATTCTAGGGATCGACAATAAATAAAACTGTTTAGCAGCTAGAGGGCGTCAACACACAAATGCTTGCTTTTGACTGGTTGACGCATGCTGCGAGAGCAGTTGGTCCAGCCTTCGGTTTTCATGGTTGTGCTGTCCACTTCTGGTCTTTTACTTTACATTACTATCTATGCACGACCGTCAACTTACTTCTGCTACACGAAGTATTCATCAATTTTAGCAGATATTTGTGATTATTTCTTCCCTGAGGCCGAAAACTTTTTTTAGATGACTGTTCCACAACTTCATAAGTAAATGAAGAGTGAAGCTGGTCAGTCTTGCATTGATAGCTGCGGCTACGTACGACGTGATACCTACTCATATTTTCCTGCAACCAGCACATATTGCTTTGCAACGGAACCCCATACCAACTTTTGTATAATCTAAATCAATGTTTAAGTTACTTTTCAATAGCGTTGTAGACCCGCTCTTGACTAAGACTCATCAGCTTATCGATAGGAAATTTCATAACGCACGCATGTACGCGCATATTATTTTTACACAACTGTTTAGCCATTTTCGGAAAAAAAATCCTAGAAGTGCTCTGGTGAAAGAGACTAAGTCCTAAGCGCACACTCATGATCACACGAGCAACGCTAAGAGCACAAACAATACAACCAAGCAAGAAAGATTAAGATGATAGAAAAGGAAACTCAAAGAAATACATAAGGAAAGGGAAAAGGACATAGAAAAGGAAAAACAATGAAATGTATAACGGAAGAGAAGAGGGCAGATTAAAGGAAAACAAAGAAATACATTAGGCAAGAGACTCTTTCACCAGAGCACTTCTATATTTTTCGCGAAAATGGCTAAAAAATCGTGTAAAAAAATATGCGCCGCCTGTATGTGAAGCAAGCGTCACAACAAAAGTAATATAGCTCAGCCATCGGCGGATGTGTTATATTTATTGTCGATCCCTGGAATATCAATGTAATGGCTGTAATATTTTGAAAAGTTGTGAGGTGATGTGTCTTTATGACTAACAGGGCAAGTCTCTGAGATTCGTATAATAATTTCAGCGATGTGGACTTTGTGATTGGCCAAGCATGTTCTTCAAAGCGTCGTATGCCACAACTGCTGCAAAAAGTTTGTATAGCATACCAACTGGACTTAGCAAAAGTCCAATTATTTGACCTATTCCTTCAGCAAAGAAGATGGTTTGAACAGGCCATGTATCCATCTCACGACTGTCCAGAACCCATTGGGTGGCATTGGCTACTCCTGTGTAGACCAGACTGATCATTATCCAAGTGGACTTGGGATCTGCTCTCAGGCTTTGTCTCTGGACGAGAAACAAGAAATAAGTCATCATCCATCCTCTAAAAAGGTCAAAGAGGGAGTAGACAACCGCAAAACCAGCTAGAACAAGATTGTCATCCATGCTGGTATCAAACTGACAAAGAATTATCCCAACAGCTGAAATGAGACGCATGAAAGAAATGGCAAAGATGCCGAAAAGACCAGTGAGCAAGACTATGTCACCTCCATCCAGGAAGTTCATGAAGCTTGAATAACCCTCAATCAAAATGCAGTGGGTCTTCCGAAAGATTCTATTATGGTGGATAAGCATAACGATTAAGGGAAAAAAGAACACTATGTCGCAACACCACTGTAGGTAGACTCTGGTGTTTTTTGATAATTCTTTATCAGTATAGTTATTCTTAAGGATAAAGTTACTGAGGCCGATATAAAGAAGTCCTGCAGCAGTGCACAATACGAACACGGCTACGAGTTTACGACGTAAACGATCTTGTGTTGTCGGTTCTTCTTTCCGTATCAAACTCTGCCTTTCTGTGGCACATCTGCTCTTCTTTGTAAACCATTTCGCCATGATGCCAGATAGCGCAGTGATGCGTTTCCACAATCCACGATCCTCAGGCTCAAACGCATCAAACTCTGCTCCATCTGTGTCTTGGAGATTCAGGAATTGTCTTGGTACTACAGAAGACCATGAAGACGTTATAAGAGCCGTGCCGATGATCCCGCTACTCATGTACAAGTGTGTGAACGAGGAACCTAGATAGAACGAGATAGGGTTGCATATAGTGAATTCTTATGAAAAGAAAAGTTTGAATAAAATGTTAGTTTAGTTTACTTTTACATGACTGTAGTCATGTTTACATTCACTCCATACTTCTCTATGAGATCTGTACTACAAACTTTCTTAGTCACTCTTAGAAATATTGGGCAAAATTTTACCCAAATTTTACCCAACATGAGGGTCCTTATGAGTCCGACCAACTTTTGGGTAAACTTTACCAATTTCATTCTTATTTTTGACCAATGTTGGGTAAATGCATGTAAAAGTTGAGCAAGATTTAACCAACCTATGCCCAATCTTCATTTACCCAGTGGCATTTACCCAACATTTCTAAGAGTGTAGTAATTTTCTTTAATGGCTAAAGTGATTGTGTGTCTGAAAAGAAAGCTAATGTTCCCAATTTCTCACTTGCGTCTCTTGATTACTTTCAAATCAAGAAGCCACTTTATTGGTGATGGGCCTCCACATATTCCGCTTCATGACCAATACGTTCAGTGATTTGTGATTGTTGCACAACTTTACCATGTGAGTAAATACAGCAGATGTAAAATGCACTGGAATATATGAAATGATTAGTTAGGTATTCGTAAGCTTAAAATCCTTTAAGTGAGGATTGACGACTAAATATGTTACAGTTTGGTTTACATATAAGGATTAAATATTACATTTATTTCATCTTTATTCAATATGTCTCACAGGAAACAAATATTGAAAGGGATTGAGTGATAACAATACAACAGACACTGAACGAGCATGCTATTTTGTAAACGGGGATAAAAGAATCATCGCTATATGAATTCCACTTGACCACAAGATAAGTCATTTTGTACATCAAATGAGAAAACTTATAGCAGGAGAATATTGCCCTGTTTTGTGGGTTTTTTTTTTTATTTTAAACAATCTGATATAGGCTTCAATGTTAAGTATTTTTCAAAAGATACTGGGAAAAGACTTCAATCTTACGAAATGCAAGACAAAACTACTAAACAGCGTGAGTCAATTAAGAAAACGCCCTATATTCAAGCCCCAATAGCCTGAAAACCAAGGAAATTGCTGAAATTATACTGCCATACTAGTAAATAATTTGTTTTTAATTGTTAAGCAGTTAATCTCATTATATGGGCAGAGGCCAATTTGACATGAATCAGGAAAATGCTACTGTTCAGCTGTCAATAGAAATTTTTTTTTTTTGTTCATGGTGTCAATATAAGGAAAATTAATAGGCTACAATATAAGTATCTTCGACTAAATCTATACAGACTGACTGCAATGATAATTGGTGTTAAATCTTTTTTGTGACTGACACTGTAGGAAATTTCGAAAACACTTGAAATACAGGTACGGTAATAACTGCATTTAAAACGTACCAAAGAAATTCAGGGCTCTGCCATAAGGTGTATTTAGCTTGCAGACCTCCCAGGTTTGAAGAAAAGAATTTCCCATCAGTTGGCTGACTGGTATGATTATGCCTACCGCAGAGAGCCACATGCATCCTCCATTGATGATTCCAACAAAGTAACAATTCATCGCAGTTTCTACTAAAACGGCATCACTGAATACCTTTATCAGGATCATGGCAACAGGAATCATCGCAATGATGGACAAATTGAGGATCTCTTCGGAAATGGCTGGTAAAGAGTGTTCTTTCGACAAACAGATAATCGAAATCACGATGCGAATCGGTAATCCGATCATTCCAAGCACCCCGACGACACAGAAGGCTTTGCATAAGGAACTGAAATGTTTTGGGATACGGATATTTCGAACCGAGTCAATTTCATCTGAGATGGCATCCATGGTAGACAGATTTGCAGAATCGGATGCTACTGCACCCTTCACATCGTCTTTATCAACATCAGCGTTATCAACATCTTCAGGTTGAGTCGTCGGGGAACGGGAACGTATCTCAAAAGAAGCAAGTGCCCTTCTATTGCGCCTAATGTGTTGTGTGTTAGAGCATTCTGCTAAAGATCCATAGCTATGTCGCTTCCATTTTGGCCTTCGGTCAATTTCTTCAGATCGATGACAGAAGGCACTGCAAGATTCTGTCAGGCTGGTCTCCATAGTATTCCATCTCGGCGGGGCTTTTCTAATGGGCAGTGACGATGACACGGCTTGCTGCCTAGCACTGAGAAAGAATAATAATCCCCCATCCGATTTTGGAGATGGATCAGGGGAAGTCTGAGCAATGTTATTCGATGCATGAAAATCCGTAGAAGTCGCCGAAGAATGGCATCTCAATTCTTCCCGATGATTGCGGACTTTGGTTCTATGACTTAGGACGTCTACAGCTCTTGCGCAGTGTCGACAGCGCCGTGGCCACAGGATGGTCTGTTGCCGATGAAACTTTGATTTGTTGCATATGAACCATATCATAAGAACAACCATGAGCCACACTCCTGCAGTCAAAGAACAGTGGCTAAATGTATCTATAAAGCCACCTCGCGTCTTCTTCTGGGCTAGTGGGGGAAGAAGTGAAAAGCAGAGAAGAAAGCTAAAGAACAGGCACGTGAACACGGTACTGATGTAGCGATGGATATTGATATAGACAAAATGTTCGTTTTCCATGGTTTCTCCGTAATGATCTTTTTTGCGACCTCCGTTTCTACTGATGTACTAATTGAAGAATGTTGAAAGGAAACAAGAAAATAAGGAGAAGCAACAACAGTGGTAATTCTAGACATTAAAACTTCCTTCTTTCCATTTAAAGAATTTCTTAACCCGCTGACTACTGAATTTTCTCATTCTCATATGCTTAACACAGGGATCACCCGGGCAATTTGTTAACCATCCGTGGTAAGGGTGATTAATAGGAATTACGAAGACCTGTCAAAAATCTAAACCAGAAAGGCAATAATTCAACTCAGATGATAGGTTTATAAACATCTCTTTTTCTTAAGTTATATCTTGTATAAGAGTCGGGGCGGCGGTATCTTGACACGGCCGAGGCGGAGGGGGCGACAAGCGATGGGGGATGGGAGTCTGTGACGGTTCACCTCCTTAAAACAAACAAACTTGTATCTTACAGTATAACAACTTTGAATTTTGGAGGATCCTCAGTAAGTTACGTATTTATTAATATGGGAGGTCGCTTAGCGAACTAGGGAGAAAATTTTGCCGTTTGGAACAGCTTTTTAGAGCACCTTCGATCAAAAAGGAAAATCCAAGCATTAAATTACTATTTACAAAAAATCGGGCATTTCTAATTTTTCGGGGGTGGGGAGGGTCAAGAGGCGCCCCCGTCCCCCTGAATTACCGGACCCGCAATAGGTCCTGTAGAGAGTTTAAATTGTCTATTGTAAAACAAAGTTGAATCTCTGCCCAAATATTAGCTACCGTTTAGAGATTTTCTCCAGTATAATGTTTTAAGCAGTAGTATGGCAGGGAGCGTAGCGACCGAGCAAGAACATTTCCCGTTTTGAATAGTGATAGTTTGCATTTTGGAGCATGTAAGAGCTTAAACAGGATTTGGCAACATTTACTAATTATTTGCTTTACAGTCTTCAAAATTTCCGGGGGGAGGTAACGACCCCCCCCCCCCCTCAAAAATTAAGCAGGGGGACTTCCCCCTCCCCCGGGATCGCCACCCCTGGTAGGAGTAATCCCATCGACAGCTGCTCTTTAAGGAAACTGCCATTCAGAAATACTGCTACTTTCATTAGTCGATTATCATATGACTTGGAGAAGGAAAACTTTGATGCATACATACCCGGAAGGATTTTTGTATTAATTGCAGTTTTTAAATCATACATCCCTGGAAACCAGATCTGAACTTTCACTGGCAGACTTAGGGGGGCACATTCTGACCGTGTATGCCCCTATATTGAAACGCCCAAGTGACATACCTTAAGTACACTACTCCAAGAATGTGCCCCCCCCCCCCCCTTAGGTGCTGACTTTAGGGGTCTGATTTATTATTTGTTTTGCAGCGAATAAAAGGGTTATGCTCCCCCCTTTTTTTTTTTCTTCTTCTTTTTTTTGCTTGTCTTTTACAAAATCCTTGATCTGCCCCTGACAATGGTGAGGCATAGCACAAAGCTCCCAAGAGCTTGTATTCATGAAAGCGTACTAACTTTAGTCCATGTTAAAATGGGTAGATTTAATCCACTTATTTATGGAGCGCCAAGTGTCAACCCTACTCGTTCAGTAGAAATGACCATTATTCTGTTACTACATCAACAAAGATTATGTCAAAATGAAATCAATTTCTCATTTTCATTTCATGGCAGGATTCATGTTGTTTGTTCAGTTTGTCACAGAATTATAAAATTGTATGTAAAATAATAGGCTTGACACTTTGTGCTCCATGTATCTGAGGACTATTAAAGTGAAACAAACTTATAAATACGACCCAAAAATTTTAGGGGTAAGTATAATAAAATCTAAGCTTTGAAAAAATGTGTTCTTTTCAATATACATTGTTGTTGATGCTGTTGATTTTTAAGGACACATCATAACAATAATAGTTATATACCATACGTATAGATGAATCCGACTTCAGAGCACTGTAACTTATGACGGCCATAACTGGGGGGCTTCCAAAGAAGAACAAAAGCACTTTCAATGGGTTATGCAATGAGCCAGATGGGTTGCTATGCCAGTGCATAAATTATCTTTTGTTAGACATACTTGAAGCCCCCCAGTTTGAAATTACCATAAAAAACAGCACCCAAACCGAATTGGTCTATATAGTACGTATCAAACATGACTTTAGATACCCATTCTCCAAAATCACATCTGTGTAATATGTTAAATGAAATGTGTGTAGAATAAACTTTAAATCTGTTTGTATACATGTAGATTATGTTTTTTTCGACTGTACTGTAAATGAATGACCTAAAAGAGCGAACTTGTTTACATGTAATGAGTCATATGATGTGTCCTTAAAAGCTGTTCCAAACGGCAAAATTTTCTCCCTAGTTCGCTAAGCGACCTCCCAAATTAATAAATACGTAACTTACTGAGGATCCTCCAAAATTCAAAGTTGTTATACTGTAAGATACAAGTTTGTTTGTTTTAAGGGGGTGAACCGTCACAGACTCCCATCCCCCATCGCTTGTCGCCCCCTCCCCCTCGGCCGTGTCAAGATACCGCCGCCCCGACTCTTATACAAGATATAACTTAAGAAAAAGAGATGTTTATAAACCTATCATCTGAGTTGAAAAATTGCCCTTCTGGTTTAGATTTTTGACAGGTCTTCGTAATTCCTATTAATCACCCTTACCACGGATGGTTAACAAATTGCCCGGGTGATCCCTGTGTTAAGCATATGAGAATGAGAAAATTCAGTAGTCAGCGGGTTAAGAAATTCTTTAAATGGAAAGAAGGAAGTTTTAATGTCTAGAATTACCACTGTTGTTGCTTCTCCTTATTTTCTTGTTTCCTTTCAACATTCTTCAATTAGTACATCAGTAGAAACGGAGGTCGCAAAAAAGATCATTACGGAGAAACCATGGAAAACGAACATTTTGTCTATATCAATATCCATCGCTACATCAGTACCGTGTTCACGTGCCTGTTCTTTAGCTTTCTTCTCTGCTTTTCACTTCTTCCCCCACTAGCCCAGAAGAAGACGCGAGGTGGCTTTATAGATACATTTAGCCACTGTTCTTTGACTGCAGGAGTGTGGCTCATGGTTGTTCTTATGATATGGTTCATATGCAACAAATCAAAGTTTCATCGGCAACAGACCATCCTGTGGCCGTGGCGCTGTCGACACTGCGCAAGAGCTGTAGACGTCCTAAATCATAGAACCAAAGTCCGCAATCATCGGGAAGAATTGAGATGCCATTCTTCGGCGACTTGTACGGATTTTCATGCATCGAATAACATTGCTCAGACTTCCCCTGATCCATGTCCAAAATCGGATGGGGGGTTATTATTCTTTCTCAGTGCTAGGCAGCAAGCCTTGTCATCGTCACTGCCCATTAGGCGTAGTCAGTAGATCTACTGGTGGGCCTGGCTTAGCAAGGTCTAGTCCAGATCGAGCAGGTTGAACTTGCTCCCAAGCCGTTTAAATTTAGAAAGAAAGAGCACATTGTAGATCTATTTCTTCCCAAGATTAAGGTAGAAAACAATCACAAATATGAAGAAGAGTTTCTCACCTTCAAACACGCCAAGCTCTTGGAATGTCCCCAATCATGCAGCGACTTGAATGACAACGCCTTCCATTTTTATCGCAAACAATTTCTGTTACAGTGTAGGTAAATAGATCTAAAGAAATAGCTCTACAATGTGCTCTTTCTTTCTAAATTTAAACAGCTTGGGAGCAAGTTTAACCTTCTCGATCTGGACTAGACCTGGCTAAGCCAGTCCCACCAGTAGATCTACTGACTACGCCTACGGTAGCGAGGAGGCGACGCCGGCGGGATGGTAGCCTTTACCAACGGCGAGTGAGCGCGATAATATTACTGTGGCTGCAAGGGAGACTAGCTGCAATGTGGGCAGCTTGCTGCTCACCGCCTTTATCCACCCGTAACGCAATCAATATTCATGTATTCATCGTCCTCCGTACCCGGTGGCTAAGGCCGGACCATCAAAGTACTGCCGTTCACGAAGGAAATCGCAACACAAAGGAATCGCTTCGTAAATGGCACTTTTGCCAAAACCAGTGGGTAGCGCTATGAATAAATCCTTCCCCGCAAGAACATTTCTTATCGCAGTCTCCTGTAATTCCTTGAATTTTTCACCTGGAATCTTCAATTTGCTGGCAGCATATTTCAAACTATCGTGAAGAAGATCGTCGAAGCTGGTGGAACTCGCCATTTTGGATAAAGCAGGGTGAAACGTCACGATCAATCACGTGACAAAAAAATTTGCATGATGAGTTTACCTCGGTGTTCGTGATTGGTTACTTTCTCTAGAGGGAATTTAATATGTATGAGAATTCTGCGTCAGAAAACGACGCAGATTTCAATGGTCAAGATAAAAAAAAAAAAAAAAACCCGCGTTACGGGTAGATAAAGGCGGTGAGCAGCAAGCTGCCCACATTGCAGCTAGTCTCCCTTGCAGCCACAGTAATATTATCGCGCTCACTCGCCGTTGGTAAAAACTAGCGGGATGGCGGTGTGTTCAACTTCGCGCATGTCCATATTTCGCGGGTCTGAGCAGGTCGAACTTCCCAAACCGCTGAACGTAGAAAGCAAGATCACTGAGTAGATCTATTTCTTTATAAGACTAACTATAGACAACAATTACAGATATGAAAAGACTTTCACCGGGGAGTTTCTCACCAAATAAAACTCACCAACAAATGGTTAAACATTTAACCAACAACTTGTTTAACTTTAATCAACACCATTTTAACCAATGTTGAGCAAAATTTGATTAAACAACAAATGGTTAAACATTTAACCAACAAAATAAAACTAACTAACAAATGGTTAAACATTTAACCAACAATATGTTTTAGTTTATTCAACACCGATTTAACTTTGAGCAAAATATAGAATAGAATAGAATAGAATAGAATATTTATTTATTACCAAGAATACAAGAATACAACGAATATACAGTGCATAAATACAGATCGAAATACTTTGGTAAAATGAGCTAACAAAATAGCATAATGCTAATCGAGGTTAGCCCATTATCACTATTATACATATTAATCATTTTACATTCAAACATATTTACAATTTACAATTGATACATATATTTACAATTTACAATATTTACATGAAAAAGCATTAATACTAATTACTATTCTATTCTATTCTATTCTTTTCTATTCTATTCTATTCTATTCTAATATTCTATTCTATATATCCAGATGTAAATATGATTAACCAACAAATGATTAAAACTTTTAATCAACCACATGTCGTTGATTAAAGTTTTAACCTACAAATGTGTGGTTCATCTGGTAATACTCGGTTGATTAAAATTTTAACCAACAAGATTAACAATTTTAATCAACGTTCTAACAGTGTAGTAATATTAAAGCCTGCTATGATAAGCGTAACAATGCACAGGATTATATACATGTATATACATTATTAAATACCATGCCTATAGGAGCACTTGCCAATAGTAGCTCAACAGATTTGCACAAAATACCACCTCTCAATGTTTCTGTCTAGGCAATGCTGGAGCATGTCTTGCATAGCATTTTTCTGTTATATATCTGTAAAAGAAAGTAAATATTAAAGGGGCAAGTAATGTATCTGTCAACTGCTTAGGCATCGTTGAAGTATATTAAAAGCGCTACATGAATCCAGAATATCATTATTGAAATTAATATTTTGAAAATAATGTGAGGTGGTGTGTCTTTATGACTTATTGGATAATTCTCTCAGATTCCTATAATAATTTCAACGATTTGGCCTCGGTGATTGGCTAAGGATATTCTTCAAAGCGTCGTACGCTACAACTGCTGCAAAAAGTTTGTATAGCATACCAATTGGACTTAGCAAAAGTCCAATTATTTGGCCTATTCCTTCAGCAAAGAAGATGGATTGAACAGGCCACGTATCCATCTCACGACTGTCCAGAACCCATTGGGTGGCATTGGCTACTCCTGTGTAGACCAGACTGATCATTATCCAATTGGACTTGAGATCTGCTGCCAGCTTTTGTCTCTGAACCAGGAACAGGAAATACGTCATGACCCACCCTCTAAAACAATCAAAGAGGGAGTAGGCAACAGCAAAACCAGCTAGAACAAGATTGTCGTCCATGTCGGTATCAAACTTACGAAGAATTATCCCAACAGCTGATATAAGACGCATGATAGACATGGCAAAGATGCCGAAAAGACCCGTTAGCAAGACTATGTCACCTCCATCCAGGAAGTTCATGAAGCTTGAATAACCCTCAATCACAATGCAGTGGGTTTTCCGAAAGATTCTATTATGGTGGATAAGCATAACGATTAAGGGAAGGAAGAACATTATGTCGCAACACCACTGTAGGTAGACTCTGGCGTTTTGAGATAATTCTTCATCAGTATAATCATGCTTAAGGATAAAGTTACTGAGGCCGATATAAAGAAGTCCTGCTGCGGAACACAGTACGAACACGCCTACGAGTTTACGACGTAAGCGATCTCGTGTTGTCAGATCTTCCTTCCGTATCAAACTCTGTCTTTCTGCCGCAGATCTGCTCTTCTTTGTACACCATTTCGCCATGTTGCCACATAGCGCAGTGATGCGTTTCCAGAATCCAGGATCTTCAGGCTCAAAGGCATCAAACTCTGCTCCATCTGTGTCTTGGAGATTCAGGAACTGTCTTGGTACTACAGAAGACCATGAAGACGTTATAAGAGCCGTGCCAATGATCCCGCTACTCATGTACAAGTGTGTAAACGAGGAACCTGGACAAAACGAGATAGGATTGCATGTAGTGAATTAATTCTCATGAAAAGGAAATAGTGGGGCGGCATAGCGACAAATTTTAGGCCAATCGTGCATTTTATGATAAAAACACCAAATTTGGCACACAGATAGATGAATATATTCTAAGCAAATGTCGATATTGAGCCACCTGGAATTTGGGCCCTGGTGCCCGTTGTGCCCGTCTTTTTAAATAGCTACCACAAGTTACTTTTGTCTGTATATTTCATCCAGAATTGATATATTTCTACAAAATATAAGTGTAATGATGTTGTAGTCATATTTTAAGTTTCTAGCCCTCAAAATTCTGGAAAGAAGTTTCAGGTGCCCATTTGTTTAAAAAGGGTCATTTTTATGCATACAATTTTTGATAAAATTATTAAATTGTAGAATATGTTTGAAATGATATTAATATTGTGATCAGGAGAACATTACTCTATTTAGAATCGACTGAAATGGTGGCACACTGCCCATTGTAAAAAAAAAAGGGCCCAAAGTATGTGTTTAAAATAAACTCTCATCTTAATCTTAATAGTGCATTCTGTGAGTAAAAGAAGTAAATTACCAAACATGGCACAATGTAGATACAGTTAAATGTGTTGAGAGAAGGTGTATAGGCCTATTGAGCCATCTTAAAGTCGGTCCTTCAGGCCTGTGGTGCCCAGTCTTTCTTTTCTTTTCTTTTTTCTTTTTTTTTACTGGCTGCCACAGGGTAGGCCTATGTTTCGTGTATAATTTGCCAAATATGAACATATTAGAGCAAATTTAGATTTAATGAAATATTTTGAATTCATTATTTGAAATTTCCAGGCCTCCCAATTCTCAGAAGGTGCTTCTTGTGCCCATTTTTAAGATAAGAGCCCTCTTGAACATCGGTGTAAGATAATGTCATGAATCGTAGACCATGTGAAATATTATTCACGGCACTAATGTCCTTTGGCAAGACATTAATCTACATTTGCCACTCTCCACCCAGGTGCAGTAAATGGGTACCTGGTAGGAATTTGTCCTTAAATGCTTTCAGCGCCTTATAGGGCAGCTGGGCTAAAGCCAGGGTAATATTGGAGCGCCTTGAGCACCATTGGTGGGATATGAGCGCTATATAAATATCCAATATTATTATTATTCTTATTATTATTGTGATCAGGCAAAGGCAGCCTCCTTTAAAATTGTCAAAATGCGTGGCACGGTGACACAGGTGCCCATTCTGCAAAAGAGCCCACAATGTACAGATGTGTAAAATAAGATTTCAAAGCTTTGATTTCATTTTTAATTCAGTAGGCAACTAGTTTTTAATTCAATATCACAGGAAATGTCTTCTTTAAACTGGGCACATGGGTCCATGTGGTGGATCATGAAAGACAAATCTTGTTCAGTTACACTTAACCTCATAGCTTGTCATCGAAAAGTTAAGGGTTATTATATTCCACATACTAAGAATCCTGTTGTTAGATGAAGATAATCACGTAATCGCGTAGTTTTCCCCATCAATTGACCCGAGAAGCAAAGTTCGTGACCTTCACAGAATAGTACTTATGTGTTTCGCTGATCTCTACAGTTCATATATAGAGTCACAATGCGTTATCAATATTTTGGGTACACGCGAAATAAAAGTGCATCGACCTTTACGAATAGTCAATTTTTTATTTTTTTTTATTTGTGTTTTTATTAGGAAATCAACAGAAAACAGAAAACAGAAAACAAATACAAATGATTTACATAATTAAAGACAAAATCATTGAGCAAAAAAAAAAGAAAACAAAAAAAAACAAAAGCGTGTGTGTGTGTAATTGGGTTTTTACAGACGTGTATCAATCAGATATGATTATTTACGTCTGGGACCGACCTTTTACGTCACCATCCGAAAGACGTGACTCAGTCTCGAACCTGGGTCCGCTGAATCAGTTTATAACTTCCATTGGTAGCTGGATTACAGGCCTACGCCACAACGCCACAACGCCCAGAGGTCGCGGGTTCGAATCCCGCTCGGTCTGCCAGTTCAGTCGAGCAACTTATCACACAGCAGTTGCGTGTGTTACCACCTTCTGGTGGCCGTTGGAGACAATTGAATAATTAACTTCATTAATAATATTATTATCCTTATTTTTCTTTGTTTGATGATAACTCTTTGGTTTGACTATTTTTCAAATTATGCGTGGTAGGACATGCTATGATAACTCCTTCAGATAATTATGATATGCTAATTGCGACCGAAAGAAGCGAGTGAGAAAAAAAATTACACCTGTAATCATACCGATAGTTAGGTTATTACTTAAAACTTAAGATTTTCTTTTTCAAATAAGATATATTGGCTGGTGGGGGGGGGGGCAAACAATTTGAGGGGCCCCACCTCACACGCTTGCTACCTGCTTGCAGCCCTACAATATTTGAAGCACTGCAATCATCCATTGTTTTTCAATAACCCTCCTTACACCAGAAATGGGGTTGTACATTTTGTTTACAAAACTTTGAAAACAGTTTGCTATACCGGCACCGCGCTGCCTGAATATGAGGATATTAAGGCAACTCGCTACCAATATATGAGGATATTCAGGCACCTTGCAAAATTATTTTATTATAAAAATGCGGGGGCGCTGCAGCTCCGCCTCGTACGCCTATGGGGCTATTCATGCTAAAAATCCTTAGGAGAATATTGGAACTCAGCCTCCAAGAGAATGTTTTAAAGCATATTAGAGAATCATTAAACATGTTTTTCTTTTCTTAAGACGGAACAGTTTTAATAGAACAGAATTTAAGCAGTATATATGACTATTTTTTCTTCGTATGACTTGGTGAGGGGGCGTAGCGACGGAGCGAAAAAGTTGCTTTCATAATACATGTATTGATATTTGCATTCAATAGAAACTTTACACACACAGGCAGGTCACAGATTACTTAGAATTGTGACTTACATAACATTAAATATAGTTATATAAATATATATATAACTATATAAATTAGATAACAATCTTGCGATAGGGTGGGATCAAAACGAGGAAAGCCCCTGCCCCACACATACGTGTTAATAAACACTGCCTTTATTGAAATGCGAGAGATCGTAAGTATCGATTTAGATTTGGATTATTCAAAGTTGAAACTACGTATTTTAGAGCACAAAAAATGTTTCCATTAGTAAACTGCAAAATGATTGATGTCATATAACATCTTTTTGAGGAGGAGAATAATAACGACATTTTCCCTTCTTTTTAGGCACAAAAAAACACCTGCCACACCCATGCGCTTCGGGGCCTTGTAATATAGAAGAGATATTGTAAAGTCAAATAATCAATGTTGCCATTAATTTGATAGGGAGTATAGCGACTGAGCGAAAAAAGAGAATGTAGAAAAAAAATTTATTAGAGCAAACGTTGGCAAAGTAAATCTTGTTCTTACATTGTTTAACTTAAAATAATATTTCTTGTCTTGCGAGGGGCCCCTCTGAGGGGACAGAACAGATTATTGCAAACAGGAAAATTAAGATTATTGCGTGTTGAAAAATTGCATTTCGCATCACTAGAAAATTATTCGTTATACCCCTATCCGCCCCCTCCTTAAATAGTAGGAAAAATCTGCCACTTCGCTTTTGTCGCCACTGGTGGTAGACAGTATTAATACTTGAGATACCTTGCTCCTATATATCTGCATGTAAGGGAGCTGAGCGACCATGTGATAGTGATACCTCGCTTTTTGGAGCAAGTTTTATTGTCTTTTTTTTGGGGGGGGGGGGGCCGTGGTGACAGAGTGAGATTTGTTAACATTTTAAATACTAAAGGTTTGCATTATTATTATAATATCACTGACAAGGCAGCTTATTATACAAGTCATCTTTGTCATGGTTGTAATGCGAAATCAATTAAGATGTAATTTTTTCTTCCGAGGGAATCTGGGAGAGGGGGTCCCCCTTTTTGAATGATTGGTGGGGAAAATGCCCCCTCTGCCCACCCCCTCCCCCGCGCTTCCGGTGCCTATGGTAGTGAATGTATATGAAAAAATATCAGTTACATGGTGACATGATGTACAGTAGGGTTATTACGAACCATCCCCTTCCTAGACAGGTTCCTACCCTGCCATGCACAGTTTTTCACTAGTTTTGCGAGTTTTTGACTTTTTCCGCCAATTGAGGGCGCTGCTGAGGGCGCTGCTAGCACAAAAACGAGTGCATGGACCCCCCTTTTTTAAACTTTCTCCTAATAAGGTATGTAATTCTCTACAAATCTTGAAAAATTTGGGAATCTGGCATGGATTTTGAATGTACAGTAGGGTTATTACGAACCCATCCCCTTCCTAGACAGGTTCCTACCCTGCCATGCATAGTTTTCACTATAGTTTTGCGAGTTTTTGACTTTTTCCGCCAACTGAGGGCGCTGCTAGCACAAAAACGAGTGCATGGAAACAAAAAGTTCTTTTTATTATTACTATAAAGTATTATATGAAAGGAAATAGTTATATATCTATGTCTAACGGTTGATGCATTGTATTTTTTTTCCTTTCATCGAAAAAAATAATCCTGTTTAATCATGGATAATTTCAGAGAATTCTATATATTTTTTACTGATATTAATGTATTTCATTAAGTTTACTTGTATATGCAAATTATTTTATATGTGACTTATCATGATTGTTTCTTGAAATGTAATATTGATCTTGAGAGGAAGCAATAAAATATTATTCAAAACCAAAAAAAATGGACCCCCCCCCCCTTTTTTTTTTAACTTTCTCCTTTTGCAGTATACAATTCTCAACAAATCTGGAAAAATTTACGAATCTGACATGGATTTTGACAGAATAATGGGGATTTGTATATGACATTACGAATTCTGAGGTCTATCAATGGCCAAAAACCTGCGTTGACGTCATTCTACCTGACACCCAATCATGGCACACTTCAGTGTCCCATAGAAAAAAAGTAAGCACATGGACCTATACTTTTCTATGCGTATATTTGGGCTTCTCATGGACCAAAGTAACTGTGTGCAAAATTTGCTGAAACTGACATGGATTTGACTTTAACTAGGGAACGTCCTTAATTAAACCTTTTTTGTGTGAATTCGGGCCTAAATGTCTTTTTTCGAGAAGTAGACAATAATTGTCTTTCTTGTACCAGTTAAATGTTTCAGATGTGGAATATAAAGCAAAAAAGCACATTTTGGTGTCAGAGGATGAGACTTATTATATACCTAATACATAGATTCTTATTCACTGATTAGTCAAAACTATATCACATGACACACCGCATCTCGATCTATCATTGCGCCAGAGGGTTTTGGCGTTTTATCAATTGACCTGAGGTCAAATGATAGAACGCCAACCCTGTGATAGAACGCGTATAAACCCCTCCGCGACTTTTGGTTTAAGTTTTAAGAGCGCTTTGGCAACTTGCTGGCTACGACTACGTTAAACAATACGGAGTTTTCGATTTGCACGTTCACTAGTGGACTGCGACGTAAGCGGTAATTTTTTAAGCAGTGCGCATGCGCATCGACGAGCTCATCGTTTGTTGCAGATTTCTAGAACGTGTTCACCCTTGTTTTGCCGTCGTTCAGAAACTGTGACGACGTTGGTGCGATCTTTGGTAAGCACTATACAAAACACCACATTAGAAGTCACAAAATGGACCCAAAACAATTGTTGCAGAATAATCCATAAAATGAACACATTTTATTTATGCATCGCCAATCGGTTGCAGCATACAGTATGCATGAAGATGACGTCACTATAGATGAGTGTATGTCGTCGTGTGAAATCGAAAAGGTAATAAATAACATCTGCGTGCCTCGTCAACCCTGCTTCAAGAAATTACCACATACGTCGCAGTCCACTAGTGAACGTGCAAATCGAAAACTCTCTACTATACGCGCACGCGTAAGAGCTCAACATGAATCAATGAATCAATGAAAAGGACGAGGTATATAAAACAAATATTGACTGTTCTGTAATCGGATGGTGGTGGAAATAGAAGGGACGGTATGAACACCACCTTAATAATAATAATAATAATAATAATAATATATAGCATAGATTGGAAGAGGTTCATCGTGGTGAAGAATAATTGAAGAGATTTAATCAGTTGTCTCACGATGTGCAAACGTAAACGTAGGAAGTCTGACGTTTCGGCTGCTATATACTGCTAGCCTTAGTCATAGACAATGAGCCGAGATCACGCTGAGCGGGTCTTAAATAGCGGCGGGAGCCGCCCGGAGCGGCCTGATGTACGCTCAATTAATATATAGCCTGATGTACGCTCAATTAATATATAGCATTTAAGGTACGCCTTCTATCTAGTTTCCTATTCAGAGGCGCAGAGGGATTTAATAGGGAAGGGGGAGGGGGTTCATTTGAAATATGATGAGAACAAATATGTTTTAAGACCGGACTTGAATGATTCTACAGAATTTGCATTGCGAACACTTGAAGAAAGTGCATTCCACAGAACAGGAGCACTAGTAGCAAAAGCCTTAGGAGTGATAATTTCTTTTTCTTGATAATAGTTCTCAATATATTCAGTGATATTTGATTGTTGCACAGCTTTATTATAGTTACTCGAATACACGAAATGATTAGTAGATTGCGGTTGTTAGGGATTTGAAAGCATTTTCCCCTATTGTACTATTAATGAAATCTAAAAACTTCACATTAGTAAATAAAAACAACATATGAAATGTTTTCAAGCATATTAGTTAGGGTTGACAACCAAATACATGTATGTGAAGTGCTGTTTAATAGCTTAAACCATTACATTTTTTTTAAAATCTTTATTCAATATGTCTCACAGAAAAAATATTGATAAGTGGTTGAGTGACATAACAATACGGAAGCCACTGAACAAGCATCCTATGCTGTAAACAGAAATCGAAAAAAAATCACTCTCTGAATTCCAATGAACTATCAGGTAGGATATATTTTACATCAAATGAGAATACACTGATTATTTGTAGCAGATGGACATTTGCCAGTTCTTAATTCTAAGCAATCTGCATGACATAGGTTTTCCATGTTGTGTATTTCTAACTTTTCCTCATGTATTTCTTTGTGTTTCTTCTATTTTTCTCTTTTCCTCATGTATTATTTTGTTTCTTGTCTCTATATCTCCTTTTTATTTATTTGTGTATTTCTTTGTTTTTCTTCTCTGTGTTTTCTTTTTTCCTTCGTGTATTCCTTTATTTTTCTTCTCTCAGTCTTCATTTTTCCTTATGTATTTCTTTGCTTTATTCATCTTCTTTTTATTTTCTTTATGTATTTCCTTGTTTTTCTTCTCTCTGTCTTCCTTTTTAGTATGCACAACCCTTGCGTCAAATACGGGCGACTGACTAATAAGAGACTAGGAAAATCACTGGACTGTACGACCTTACGGTGCAGGGCTTACAAACAATCAGTAAATTTAACACTAAACCGAATAACGCTTTCGCGTCAATATACTACACTGGTCATGCAAGTTTGTGTGTTGGAACAAATGGGGGAGTTGTCCGCAAGTACATCACAGTGACATTATGTAGTGATTACAACTTTCAAAAATTCATAACTGCCTTAATACTTGTCCGCTTTCGTTCAAACTTTCACAAATCTGCTTCTCTGTTTTCTATTTCTTTCAGAGCGACTTGCCATTAAGGTTGGATTTCCCTTTAAAATACAGCTATTAGAATAATTTTGAATTCAAAACTTACCAACGACATTCAGGGCTTTGTCATATGGTGTATTCAGCTCGCAGACGACCTTCAAGGTTTGGATGAAAGAATTTCCCATCAGTTGGCTGACTGGTATGATAATGCCTAACGCAGAGAGCCACATGCATCCCCCGTTGATGATTCCAACAACGTAACAATTAATTGTTGTTTCTACCAAAATGGCATCACCGAATACCTTTATTAGGATCATGGCAATGGGAATCATTGAAAGGATGGACAAATGGAGGATCTCTTGGGAAATAGCATGTAAAGAGTGTTCTTTCGACAAACATGTAATTGATATCAAGATGCGAATCGGTAATCCGATCAATCCAAGCACCCCAACGACACAGAAGGCTTTGCATAAGGAACTAAAATGTTTTGGGATACGGATATTTCGAACTGAGTCAAATTCGTGTGAGATGGCATCTATGGTAGACAGATTTGCAGAATCGCATGCAATTGCACCATTAACATCGTCTTCATCGACATCAGCGTTATCGACTTCTTCAGGGTGAGTCGTCAGGGAACGGGATGGTATATCAAAAGAAGCAAGTGCCCTTCTATTGCGCCTACTGTGCTGTGTGCTAGAGCATTCCACGATAGATCCATAACTACGCTGATTCCTTTGTGGCCTTTGATCTATTTCTTCAGATGGATGACAGAATGCACCACAAGATTCTGTCAGACTGGTCTCCATGGTATCCCGTCTCAGAGGGGCCGTTCTGATAGGCACTGACGATGACATGGCTTGCCGCCTAGCATTGAGTAAGAACATTGATCCCCCATCCGATTTTCGAGATGGAACCGGGGAAGTCTGGGCACTGGTATTCAATGTATGAAAAGCCGTAGAAGTCGCCGCAGAGTGGCGTCGCAATTCTTCCCGATGATTGCGGACTTTGGTTCTAGGACCTAGGATGCCAACAGCTCTTGCGCAGTGTCGACAGCGCCTGGGCCACAGGATGGCCTGTTGCCGATGAAACTTTGATTTGTTGCATATAAGCCATATCATAAGAACAGCCATGAGCCACACCCCTGCAGTCAAAGAGAAGTGGCTAAATGTATCTATAGAGCCACCTCGTGTCTTCATGAGGGCTAGTGGGGGAAGAAGTGAAAAGCAGAGGAGAAAGCTAAAGAACAGGCACGTGAACACGGTACTGATGTAGCGATTGATATTGATACAGAGAAATTGTTCATTTTCCATGGTTTCTACGTAATGATCTTTTCTGCTACCTCCGTTTTTTACTGCTGCGCTTGAATAATGTTAAATGGAAACGAGGAAATAAAGAGTAGACACAACAGGAATCGATGATATCAAAAGTTCCTTCTTCTATTTATAGGATTTCTTACTCATCCGTCACGTTGTTAAGGGGGATAAAATGAATTAGGAAGACCTATCAAAAACCTAAACCAGAAAGCAATTTTTCAACTTTAATGATAGGTTTATAAACTTCTCTTTTTCTTAAGTTATATCGTAGGAGTAATCCCATCGACAGATGCTCTTAGGGAGGCTATCATTCAGAAATATACTTTCATAAGTCGACTATTATATGACTTGAGAAGATAAACTCTGATGGATACATACAAGAAAAGGCTTTCCATGCCCTACTGCATTTTGAGGGTCATAACGCCATATGTTATAAATACAATCTTCTTTGCGTAGAATGTGCGTTGAGAAACATTAATATTAATGTATAAATGCAATACACCAATAGGATGAATATTTTTGTTATGTTCCTCAATTGTGCTCATTTATTTCTTTTTTTGCATCGGATTTCATCCTTTTGAAAAGGGTCTCTAAAATCACATACTATTGATAAAATTGTAACATTCGTATTTTCTTTGCACATTGCACTGTGTCATATTATTGTTTTTATTATTATTCATTATCGTTGTTATTATTATTATCATCTTTATTATTACCAACACCACGATCATTATCATTATCATCATCATTGTTTTTGAGGAAACTTAATGATCTGCAGATATATTAAACTACAAGAAGAATTTTAAAAAGACATACACCGATGAAGGAACTAAACGTAAAATAAAATAGCTGCAGCGTTCTTTTCACATATACAGCCCTGGAAAAAAATATTAGACCAAGCTTCTATAATAAATGTACTATAATATACATTCAAAATTATAAAAATGAATTTTGTCTTTGTACTTCATTGATGGAATACCAAATTCCAGCAATTATACCTTGCTTTTATGATATTTTATTTCCTTGTTACCACAAAAATAACACATCAGTAACCATTCTTGGTCTAATAATATTTTCCATGGCTGTATAATTATTTTTGTTGTTGTTGTTATTGTCGTTTTTGTTATTGTTATTTTTAAGGATACATCATGCAACTCAAACCATATAAACGAGTTTGCTATTTTAGATACAGTATTTAATACATTCAACAAAATATAATTTCACAAATAGATTTACATTCATTCTACATAATACACAGAATGGTGTGATTTTGGAGAATTGGTATCTACAAATACGTTCGCCAGGAAAGGATGAAATGCACTTTAAATACAATAGATATAATTTCATGAACAATAACATAACTGATTTCGCTTACGATCAAATCTGAATTTCCAAAAATAAAATTGCCATTACGAACGGACAATTAGATGGATAGCGAGAGAAATCCTGCAACAATTCAATGAATTATTCACACTTTGTATGTATTCATACTAAATGATATTCAGTTGTCCTCTCCGTCTATTTCCCGTTTTGGATACATCGGCAATAAAAATTCATTAATGTTCCGGTCAAGATGTTCAACACTATAATAATAATAATAAAGGTGAAAACTTATGGACAGGGGTGTCGATTCGTGTTCATGATTGGGGTGAATGACCGGCGAGGGAGCGAAGCCAGTGGAGTATCAAGGGATTATGGCGCCTGGGGCACACAATGAAGTTACCCCCCCCCCCCCCCCCCCCCCCCCCACGAGTGTCCAAACGTTATAGTAAAAGCGAGGGAGCAAAGCGACCGAGCGGCAATCTTTTCAAATTCTAACCCTAAAAACGCAATTTCTTGTGCATTTTATCCAGGAAATTATGCAATTTACCACCGCAACTGAGGGGTAGAGAAGGTCAAATGTTGATAAACGGTGTTCTATTCACTCACTTCTACAACTGGGAACTAAAATAGCGAAAACCCTATAGGCTTGAGAAAGAGTCGAGAAGTTGAGATTTCTTTCAAAAATTGAACCTTTGCAAATGCTGTTTAATAAACTTTATCCTATATTAGGGGTGCAATATTTAGCAGGAGTCATATGAAACTTACATGATATAGCGAGCAAGGCAATTACATCTTTATTTTTTTCCAAATTTTGAACCCTTTACTTAAGAACTATATACTTGGGGCGCGAAATTACGAGATCCCGAAAGAAAATTATTATGCGAGGGAGCAAAAGCGATCGAGATTTGGGGAAATTTTGCACCTTCAAAAACTAGATTTCTAGTGCATTTACCTTGAGGAGTTGGGGGCGAACACTCTTAGAAATATTGGGCAAAATTTTACCCAACATGAGGGTCCTTATGAGTCCGACCAACTTTTGGGTAAACTTTACCAATTTCATTCTTATTTTTGACCAATGTTGGGTAAATGCATGTAAAAGTTGAGCAAGATTTAACCAACCTATGCCCAATCTTCATTTACCCAACATTTCTAACAGTTGGGGGCGCATAATCCGGAAAGATTATGATTTTTCTTAATTTTCTTAATTTTGTTCATTCTCTCCTTTACGTTTTTTGCGCTCCCTCCAAGTGCTGCCCGGAGAACGTGCCCCCTGCCCGCTAGATACGCCACTGAGCGAAGCGACCGAGCGGGGGCGGGGTGTGAGAGGGTATCTCCCTCCCGCACAGGTACTTTTTCAAAAATCTGTCTATAAATCTTGCATTTTAGAGCATCCCGAAAGGGTTTTTAATGAAAAGAAGAAATGCACGGATCTACGCCAATGGACGGAACCGCTTACTTGAGAATAACAATGCGAGCGAACGAATTTTCTTCGATATTTTCGCATTGAAATAATGGCATTTCTTATTTCCATACTTCTAATCTTTAAAGAATATGATGGTATTTCAAGATCAAACATAATGAGTTGGGTAATAATTAGTTAATGTATCATAATTCTTATTTTTTTTCGACAAGAATATTGGAGGGATGATAACACAGGCCACCCCCCACACACCTCATTTTTTTTGGGGGGGGAGGGGGGATATTGACGATATTGACGATATTTTCATTAATTTTTAATCAAAATTTACATATCTTGATTGTAGAACAAAAGTAGTCAGGCCTTCTTTTATAAGTATACGGTTCATAGAATTAGATTTTTGAATGGCAATAGTTAGGTGTTCTCCTTAAAGATTCATTCTGGTATAATAAAATATCATTGCCAACAAATATGACAAATACGTTTTGTTTTGTTTTTCTTTATCAAGGACAGCAGGGATTACTAATGCTTTTCTTTCTTTTTTTTTTAAGTTATGTTGAGCGAATAGGTTCTCTTCATATCGCAAATCCGAATACTTCAAATGATCAAAGCTCTCTCTTGCTGATTGTCACAAAATTCCATTTTCCATTTTACATTTTCATGATGTTACACAAACAATGTTATGCCATAACACTGTCTCCGAAGCCGTAGAGCTAGGGGAGTGTTTCATCAAGCATTTTGTCTGTGTTTTTTACTGACAAATTTGCTTTCAGCCAATCAGATGCAAGGACTGCAAAAGCTTATAACGGTAAAAATCACTGAAATTGAAATGTTTTGAGTCTGGAAGCGATAATTAGCCTCTGGAAGAGTTAATTAGTGTCTGATAAAACGAAAATGAGGAGGATTAATCTAGACTAAGTTCAACGTAAATTCGTGCATTCAGACGTCACGGACGTTGTAATAACATTATATGATCTATATTTAAGATGTCAAAATTTGCTAAGTGGATTCACAGTCATTATGACCTACGTATTCAAATTTTGATTTTGTAAAAATCCCATTGACTACATGTTACGAAGCCATGCGAGGTTAAACATACGTTAGATATCCAGAAAGCCATTTCTTGAGTATAGATAATGCTTTTGTCGGTGTTAATGCTATGCCTGCAATTCTTGAACATGTTGTTTGTCCTTTCAATGGAGCGTTGATATCTAGCTCCCCTATCTATATCAGATACCAAAGCTACTTCGCACCAGTGGTCAATATTTCTGTTTTACATAGAATAGATGAAAAGAAAAGAAATGCTTCCATGAACGCAAACAAAAAAAGAATCTACATGAAATTATGTTCATTAGGTACCCTCAGTTTTCATGGAAAGGGAAATTAGGTAGTACTGATGCTCTATCCGAACCGCTTGTTTCAAAAATAGCTTCGATCAACTTAAACATTTTGGTCGCCTTGATCTTCTGGCAAATTTTCGCCTCTATCCATACACACAAATAGATTATCGAAGGGCTTTAAGGAATGCATCCACAGTGGTAGACATTCCCATGTTCTCAGTCTGGCAGGCAACTTATGAGGAATTTTGTGTTGTAAGATGCTTATCAAAACGACAAAAGTTATTAATGCGAGTACAGGAATCCCGATCCCAAGTAGGTAAGGATCACCTGCCACACTTAGTCCAAAGACCGCTCCGGGTAGAAGGAGGAACATAACAGCAACGTAAAGCACAGCGAACCATCGGTGTTTCGCCATCTTGTTTCCCAGACGCTTAGCCAACGTTATCGGTACCTTCCGCATGAAGGGCAGTGGGTACCATATCACAATGCCGGTCACGTTGAAAAAGAAATGGCATAGTGCAATGTGCAAAGTATCCCTCAGTTCACCACCATTACTCGCTAAGGCCGAAATGATCCCAGTGATAGTTGTTCCTATGTTCGACCCCAAGGTCAAAGGGTACACCCGGTCTATTGATACGACACCAATGCCGACCAGTGGCGTAAGAAGTGAGGTGAAAATAGAACTGCTCTGCACAAGGAACGTACAAATTGTTCCAATCAGGATTGCCAGGTAACCAGTGAGAAAGCCCAGATAGCCGGGAAAATCTGCGTTGACGAACTTCTTCAATAACCGCGTGATACTGCCCTTTAGGAAGGAGTTGAGAAGTTTAACTGTCACCAGCAAGCTACAGGATACTCCAAACAAAGATATCCCCAAGATGATCAGACCAACCTCAACGTCA
Source organism: Heliocidaris erythrogramma (assembly GCA_025617745.1). Classification (NCBI taxonomy): domain Eukaryota; kingdom Metazoa; phylum Echinodermata; class Echinoidea; order Camarodonta; family Echinometridae; genus Heliocidaris; species Heliocidaris erythrogramma. Next base: position 44,702,351 of record CM046862.1, read on the forward strand.
GAGAGCGTCGTGTGAGCAAAGATATGCTTGTACGTACCTGAAAAAAGAGCGCCATGAAAATTAAATCATTAAAACTGCTATGTATATATATACTTATTCATAATGTCTTAAAGTATTTTATTCAAACGGGAGGTCTTGCCGGAATGTATCACAGGCCAGGCCCGTCAGAGCACTTTTCAGCCTAAAACAAAGAAAAAGAAAAGACAGAGATGGCGAGGGAGAAGAAAAGAGAAGAGAAAAGGAGAGAGAAAGAGAGTTGGGAGAAGAAAAGAGAAGAGAAAAGAAAAAGAGAAGGTGGGAGGGTGATAAATGTCATGACCATAGGCTGATCGTAGGCTTATCACCAGCTTAATGGAAGACCACGAACATCGAAGTGACTTTGCCTTTTTTCCATTATGAAAGGCATTATCACATAAACTGAAGAACATAATGCCAATCGCAAATCTTAAAAATAATATCCTCAAGAAAGTGATAAATTAAGCTCGTCACATGACCGTGAAACCTCTTATTTATAGGATAGGCCTATATAGATTTTTCCGCCCATTTTCGTCACCTCTTCATTCAATTTTTAAACATTTGCTTTCAATTCCAACGTAGGCCTATATGACACGATCATTTGGACAGAGGGACGTCGCTAGAGGGTGTGTGTGTGTCAGCATGCGCCACCTCTGTCCGATAAAAAAGGGAGGGAGAAAGGGGGAAAGGGAGAGGGAAGAGGAAAGGGAAAAGGAGAAAAGAAAAAGGAGAAGAAAAAAGAAAAGAAAAAACAAAGGGAAAACAAAGGAAAACAAAAACCGAAAGAAAAGAAGGAAAGGAAAAGGGAAAGAAAGAAAAGGAAAAAACACTGGAAAGTCAATATTCGGGCAAAAGGCATCCTCCTTCGGTAATAGGCTGCAGTGCCCCTCCCACGATGATTTTCAGAGTTGCGATATTTGGACAACCACCACTTTCATATTCGGGCAGCGTGGAGAAAGAATATCCACATAATTATTTGGGCAGCCAGGTTCCGAGATAACTATGTAACTTTATGTAATTTCTGTACATTTTCTCTACGAAAAGTGAAAAAAAAAAAAAATCCTCGCTCGCAAAAAATTTGAAATTGAAAAGTTGATATTCGGGCAAAAGGTGTCTTCCCCCTCCTTGCGAAAATGGGCCTGTATGATCAAGATCTCTACATCTGTGATTATTATTTGGGGGAGGGTTATGGTTAGGGTTTTTAGTTAGGATTTTTAGTCAAATTTGGGTGTCACACCCTATATAATATTTGTCGGCAAATTTGGATGTTACACCCCTCCCCCCCCCCCCACATTCAAAATGTTCTAGAGACGCCCATGGGTGCCTCTTGCACTCCAAGAGGGGTTCTGCCCCTTCGAACCCCGCTGGAACCGAACCACTTTAAGGTTATTTCCGACGGGCCTGTCACAGGCTAATCTATGACCCAATAGTATTAGCCGACACTACCTTTTGTTGATCTGCGGCTGTCCTGCCGTGTCATTATGTACACTGCTTAAATGACTTAACTGAATGTAAAACCAAGAAAAACAGTCACCATGTGTCAATATTGCTGGACCATTTGCAGATGAAATTAGATTAGATATATTCTGAAAAGCATTAGGTACCATAAACTATTCTTGGATAAACATCAACATAAACTATCGTTCATTTCAGTATATGTGATACTTGCTGCAAAAAGACAAACATATTAATGTTAAGTTGTAGGGAATCTCCGAACCTATAATCTCTTTAAACATTTCAATAACACTTTGTTTGATATCGCAATATATATCTAGACCAGTAATACATGTTTATACAAAATTATAGATGTACCACTAGCTTTAATAAGCTCCTTCGCGATTTACGACATGCATATGAGTCTTCAGTTATAGATACATGTAGCGTTCGTTAGATTCTTAAAAAAACTGTGGATTGCCCTGAAAGAGAATTACCGTTTTAACAAGAGTCGTCGTTTCGTCTTTGTAATTACCCTTGCCATTCAAAATGGAAATTAAGATGGCAATTAGAGAACGCGCCAGTAATTCAACGCTTAACACTTTTCATTTTACACTCGACTTTGTGTACGATGCTACTCTAACAAAGGGCGTCAAAGACCGCATCAGTCGCTGACGCATTCATGAGTCAGCAAATGGCGCTTCATCTGCAACGTGCAATGAAAGCCGGCTCACACGAGACCTCATTTACTGACCTGAGGACCGCGTTAGTTACTGTTACTGTTTTTGCGCGTCATGAACATGATGATAGAGTGATAACGTTTAAAAAGTGATTGCAAAATAAACATTGCAAACAACACTCAATAAATGACGTATGCATTTATTGCCTTTACATGCTCGCTAAGTACAGGTCATGACGCAAATGAAATGACGCACAGTGTGCAAGGGCAATACAATCAGTGGGGGAGGGAGCTGTCACGTGATTGTCCATTAAAATATGCAAATATGCTTACATGTGTTTGCATCAATGTGTGCACATTTTCTCAGGATGCTGTATTGACTGGCATTTACTCCGAGAATGAGAACCACGTCCTCAACATCAACCTGGATTGATACATGAAACAAAATTCATTACAATAAGTTCGTTATGCTATCCATCCCCACTTGAGGTGAGAATGCGTGAATGCATCGTACGTAAGTTAAAGGGGAAATCCACCATGATATAATAGGGAGTCATTGTACGATAATTATTTCACACTAATTGCAACAGAAATATTTCACCTGTTCTAGTCTTAATATCCACTTCATAACATATCAAAAGTCCTAAACATTCCGAGTGGTAGAAAGTATCTAAACATAACTGAATTGATAATGATTATTTTTCTATTTTCGGCCATCAAGCGAAAGCACTAGCAGAACCAACTTTACGCATAGATTGACTAACTCAGTTTCAGTTGGACACGCCCTGCCGATCATTCTTTTTTGCGTGCTTGTCCAACAAAGCTGCATGCACCATAATGTAGCTAACGTGAACCGAGGAGGCCAAGCTATTGGTATAGATATCGATGACTTTCAGAAACACCTTATAATGAAAGCATATGCCTATAATTACATTCAAATTATGTTTTATGATAAAAACGAAGGGGAGAAAATAATATATCATACTTTTAGCTCAACTGATATTATACAAATATACCAAGCTGTGAGAAAGTGTAGTGGAAATTATTTATCTGAGGAGGGACTGGCATAGTTCTATTTTCGAACTAAATGCTTGGTATATTTGTTTTATATCCCTTCTTTACAACTAATTTTAAAAAAAGAAAAACATAAAACTATATTTTGACTAACCTTATCCATAGTACCGTACAACTACATGTAACTTGTATAGACTCGAGTCTAAGTTACATGACTTGTCTTAGCTGTTTGATCGAAGACCTTCGAGTTCGAATGCTCGATAGGCCTAGACGAAAACATGCAGGGTGAACGGTGAAAGTCTACAAATTATTGCTACATGTAGTATAATAATCTAGATCATGCTTACATATCCGATCCGAACAGATTTATAGCCATACGCCGTAGCTGATTCGGATCCAGGCGCGGGGCTAAAGTACCGGTGACTTGCGCCGATACTGCAGGCGGCAAGGTTATGAGCAGTCCGTACAAGGTCAAGGACTCGCTTAGCGGGTCGTCTGAGCGTTCGAATTTGACACAATTTTTTTTCAATGAACAGTGACTAAGTGAGCATGCGCAGTAGCGCCTTGGAAGAAAATATTAAATAGAGCATGCGCAGTTCTGCCCAGGAAAAAATAGTTAAAGATATTCGGAGCTCTGACAGCGATTTGTTTTTCCTAGTTAAATTATATTTTATCACGTGATCACCAATTGACTAATCATGTATTTAGAATACTCATGAATATTCATAGAAGGGATATAACACAATATATCTAGACCTGTAATACATTGTATTTGAAAACAGCGTCAAAGGACCATATACCGTGCGTCTCAAAAAAAAAATGTACACTTTTGAAATGGCTGCCAAATAAAAAAAATATATGATTCTGGGGAAAAGGTTTAAATGTATGGATAGCTCATGGACTCAACTTTCATATGACACCAAAAAGTCAGAAAATAATTCATGCTTGGGTGAGCATTGCCCACTTTTGTAAAGGGTATGAAAATTAGGTTGCGCAGGAATTAGCCTTCCGATTTGTGACAGGGAAGGTGGTCTGGATATTTTGGAGTGGCGACCAACGAATATGAATTGTAAAGATATGCACAAGCACAGGAAGAGAGAGAGAGGGTGGGAGGGGCATACACGTCCTCTTGACCCTTATCCCATCTACCCAACAAAGTCCTACACTGTCTCACATCCCCTCCAACATGTACCATCACCCCATCCTGACTCCCATGAACACACCACTGAGTCTACCACACGTATGTTCGTTAACTACATCACCAGTAGGCGCTTCGAGGGCGCGGACATTTTGAGTGATTGTATATGGCTTCGGCATGAGAGGCCGCTAATTATTTGCCGATTCTACGTAGTACGGTCAAATGAGGGGGCAAACGTTGTGTTTTGTGTTTTTTTATTTTTAACTTTCCAAAGCTAAAAAATCGTTTAAAAATCCCATTTCAATAGTTGAAATTGGTTAGGCATGCTATAGTTCAAGATGTGTGTATTTCTGTCCCCAAACCTTCAGTTTAATGAAGTTAATTCAGGTAGTCGCTCACTGAAAGCTCATTCGCTGAGAGACACTCGTAAGGACGGCACACTTACATTTTCCATCGACATTACTCACCATTTATACTCTTTATTTCATAAAAGCAATTTTGTTGTGAAAGAAGGAGAAGATATTTGCTTTCCGAGGCTATTTATCATGCCAGATAATGCGATTTGGCTAAGGGTGCAGGACTCGTTTGGTCAAAACAGGCATTTCTATATTCGACCCATCTCTTTGAAATTAGATTCGTCTAATGTATGAACGTATCAAGAGTGTAGGTAATGGTATAATGGCAGGGAAGCTTCCCATTCCCAAATGGCTCATGTTCCTGTGTCGATGGTGTGGCGAGAATATTCCATGATGAGGTCCACATTCTATCAAGCTTAGCCTCCTTAACATGCCCCTCCGTTTCATTGTATATATTAGGTCACTGATGATCCGTTTGTTTATATTATTTTAGTATTCTTGTCAATACTTTTCTTAGTTGTATTTATAGTTTGATTATACAAATTTATGACGTTGTTTTATGTTCAATCATTGAAATCGATATATATATAAGTATATCATTATTATTGCTAGTTTTGAAACGGAAAACTAAATCAAAGCAAATCGAATCAAATATTCCATTTAAGTAGCATACAACTTATGATGACCCAGACCCAGAAATTCATCCGAAATCGATGTGATAGTCATGCTGCAAAATACATTTCAGTTACATGCTGATTGTTTGGCAAAGGCCGGTTCAATGATGGTTGAAATATAATGATGTACGACGCCCCATATGCACCTGTGGAGAAAGGACTGCTAACGCCTATAAACAAAAGAATGCGAAGAGATTATAGTCATCATCCAGGACCGACCAGTGACATTCCCATCAGCACCCTGGAACCACATGGACCCCTCCTCCACCCCCCCCCCCCCGCCAAGTTCAGCGTCCCACATTCAAATTCAAATCCAAATTCAAATTAAAATCAAATTGACTGAAATAGAATCGTGATATCATCCCATATCATCATCACATGACCCTCCCCTCTTGCAAAAAAACCCAGGTACTCCTCTTTGCCCACATTGACACCTACAAAATGTGAAGTAGAAATACGATCAGAGGTGAAGATGAGCCACCCAAGTCTGTTTCTTTGGTCGCTCATAAAATTTGAAAACAAGATCGTTCGAACAGCGAAAAACTTCATGTTTCAGCAGCTAGATTCATGAATACCCTCTATCGGGATGTCCGGCTTTCCTGATCTTCGGGCAGGAAGGTGCCTAAATTTAATAACTGTTATGAATTTCTAGTTTATTTTTATGGCAAAATCATACAATATTTCAGAGACAACAAATTGACTTTTATGAAGATCGTTCGTAAGATTTAAAAACGGTTTCGGGCAGCATTACTTGGGCAGTGACAGGTGCCCGACTGTCCTATTTGGCAGCGAGGTTAACGGATACAATTTAGATATCGTGTATTTTGATGACGAAATAACATATCGACCATGATTAAGTGTCTAGGCCTATATTTTAATTTTATGCTCGTTCACTTCGCTTGCTCAGAATGCAGAAAACAGGATGGTTGATATTCGGGCAAGAGGCGTCACCGCCCCCGCACTCACGTTCAAAAATGCTCCGTGGGTACTGTCCTATCCAAGATGATTTAAACAGAATTTTGTTAAGGAAAAAAAAGAAAAGTTTATAAACTCCTGACCCCGAATTAGTCAATGGTTAATCAACAATGGGTTAGAGAGTTACACCATACTCTATTAATTAAAGTTAAACCAATCATTTACCAGTTTGCCTAACAAACATTATTTCTGATATCTTGATCGTTTGTGCATGCTGCCCCAAAATCAGTAATAACTAGAAAGGCCGTCAAAGGCGGCAGACCCACGCCTTAGCGGCGCTATTATTCTTGAAACCGCAGAAATAGATATATTTTTACTGGTTGGTTCCCCTGTCGTGTATAAAAAAAAAGTAAACCCAATATAGGTTTTGTTTTGTTGCGATTATTTTTGTCAAGCAGTAGCCATTCAAAGGAGAGGCACATCTCCCCCAAATAAATGTTGCCATATCCAGGTCATAACTTTGTGTGTCCCCACCCTTGAAAAAAGATATTTTATTATTGAAACATCCCTCCCCTAAAAGTAATTGATTAGACATGTCAGAGAGCGTGACGTGGTGAGGAAAAAAAATATTAGCAATTTGTATTCAGTGTTCAGTCATGTCAGTGTTAGTAAATGTATTCATGTTCTATCTTTACATTGCAATTGGGGTTTTTTTTTTTCATCGGGCTTGGATAAAATAAATATGACGACAAAATAAGTTGAATCTCGACTTCAAAATGACATGCATGCGAGGCACACAGAGCTTACTCACTCAGCTAGCTCAGTCAGTCACCTGCACCCATCAACAAAGTCAAAGTGTATACTGACGGACATTCGGCGAACCTCAGCCACCAGACAAATTTTGCAAATCCACACGAATATACAAAAAATACATACAGTTTTTGTACATATTTTAAAACTACGAAATCCACTCAAACAGACATAAATGAGTTATAAACTAACTCAAAGCTCAAATGGCAGGACCGTAATTTAATCCAAAGAAAAAAGTTCAATCCTACTACACAGCCACAGGCACAGGCACTGTACTCCCTAGCCTACCGTACTCTCACAACCACACTGCCCATTCACAACACACGCGAACACTCGCGAGTGCGATAGACTCACTCACGTCGAACAAACTCACCAGATTTTCACCGAAAACAATCATCAAACTTTCTAGTTTCTTTCCTGTCACTCTCCGAACTGAAGTTCCTATACTTTACTACAGGGTCAAAACTTCAAGGTCACACAGAATTTGCAGGGGTCAACCAATCATCACCAAAATCTAATCGATTCTTTCCTGTTACTTTCTGAACATTCCCTGAAAATTTGGTGCAAGTCCGTTCACCCGTTCTCTCGTTATCTTGTACACAAACAAACAAACAAACAAACAAAACAAAAAAATTAAAAAAACAAACAAAAAAACAAACAAACATACGGAGCCCTTTACATAACCCTGCCGATTTCATGGGCGTGGGTAAAAAGAAAAGGTTTATAGGAATATCAATGACCAGTCGATTTTTTTCATTCAGAGAACGACGGAATTTTCTATCAAGTTAATTAAAATAATCATCATAACATCTTTGATTACAATGGTCAATTTGGTGTATAAAACAGCAATTTGGTGAAGGTTCAAAATGGCAAAATCTCGGGAGCTGCAGGGGGCTCCGCCAAGTGGATCCCACCCAAATAGGGGTTTTGTGGACACATATATCCCTCGAGTTAAAAACATAATAATATCTCCCCCCCCCCCCCCCCTCCCTCCCCGCTCTCCACCGGCCTTGGAGCCATCCTCAGCTTAGTCTAGTTCTGGACTCTTTTTATTGGATTTTTTTATTCGCCGACTATACGCGATAAGCCGAGTGATGGCGCGATCCCGAGAACCTGTTGGCCCCGGAAAAAAAAAGAGTCCAGTGCAATTGCTCCACGCTGACGACTTTCCCCGAGATTTTTCAGGGAGAGCAATTAAAATTGGCCGCACGTCCCCAGCTAAAGCGCTAGTGAACTTTGGACCCCTGACGTCAGTGTGGAGCAATTGCACTGGACTCTATTTTTTTTTCGGGGCCAACAGGTTCTCGGGATCGTGCCATCACTCGGCTTATCGCGTATAGCCGGCGAATAAAAAAATCCAATAAAAAGAGTCCAGAACTAGACTATCCTCAGCTGAGATGAAGATGACCTTGTTTACCAGTGCTTCCTACGTGAATGTTTATCCTATGCCTCTGCTTAAAATGGTGAAATTATCTGAAATACATATTGCTTTACAGTATTATCAAGTCATTTTACTTCAAAAAATCTGCAAAAATAAAGATATTTGCCAATTAGAGTTGCACATAAATAATTCATAATTATTCATAAAGTTTGAGAACTTTTTTATTTCCAGACTTAAGATTAGTTTTGATCATATTCAGGTGACATAAGTTAGCTGTAATGAAAGAGCTTGATTCATACATTTTCATACATATTAATTTATCTAAGACATTCCCCAGGGTATTCATTGGTTAAACAATATCTTGAGGGATGTTTTCGCTCATTATCGCATGGGAGGTGGTAATTATAGATGCAAGTCAGTCCCGGCGGGGCTCACTTAACCGGTTCAGTGATTCTCCATTAACATTTCAATATGGCCCATCCCACGAAGTGAGCGGTGAAAACATACGTGACTAGGGAAAGTTACAATGCTACAATAATAAATGCAATTCCTGTTCTCTCATGCATAAAATGTTAATCCCGTAAACCACAAATTTCACTCAGCAAACCCAAACTCATCACAGTTCATCATAAATTTTTCATATCATCCTCAATAAACCGCTTCAGTAATGTATACAAATTTATGCACAAATATTCTCTGAGCACCTAGTTCCATGAACATGCTTTTTATAAATGAGCCTCAATGCTTGGAATCCAGTTTGCATACATTATTTGTTGCTATGCCCGGCAAGCCTTCTGCAAGCTTTCAGGTTGTCAAGAACAACCTTTGTTTGAAAGGTATGCACAAAATTTGCATACTTTACCGAAGCGGTCTATTCCGGAGGCTTCAAAGGACTTTCCTCTCACAAATAAGCCAGTTTGGGGTTAGCGCATGGTACAAATGACCCCAAATATCCACAGATATTTTAGACATGGAGGGTCCCTTTATGTGCACTTCAGAAAAATAACTCTGGGAGTGATAGAGGTGCCTCATGAATAGCTTTTGTTTCCCCCTTTAAAAAGAATACTTCCACCTGGATATCATGGAATGCACCATTAGTGCATAATTGAATAATGATTACATGACATTCATGAGCACATATCGAATATTAGTGTCAGTGGGTTTTAGAATTTGGTACAGATGACCTTTATCTGCTCATGGTCAGATTGCATCTCCGAAGTGGCTTATTGAAACGCCCATTCCTGCGCAACCTAATTTCCATACCCTTTACAAAAGTGAGCAGTGCTCATCCAAGCATGAATTATTTTCGGACTTTTTGGTGTCATATGAAAGTTGAGTCTAGGACATTTCCATAAATATACATCTTTTCTCTCAGAATCATATATTTCTTATTTGCCAGCCATTCCAAAAGCGTAAAGCTTTTTTGACACGCACAAAGCTGTCAAATTAATATCCCATTACAGGGCCAAAACTGTAAGTTTCACGGTGTACAGTGTCCTCACTCATCGCGTGAGCAATAAAGAAGGCAAAAGGAGAGGAACTAATACGTCTCAGAGTTGCCAATCTGTGTTTAATTTATTACAACTTCAAAAATTCATAACTTTTTTTATGTCTTATTGGATTTTACTCAGACTTTCAGTTAATGTTTGTGCTTCTTATGAAATCAACTTTACAGTGGAGTCATTTTACGAAAACTAAAGCAAGTTTTAAAGAATTAAATTCAAATTGACAACTCCGTGACGTATCATGCGACTTCCTCTCCCATTTGCCTTGTAGTAAAAATGTCATAAGTTTCCTTTTTCTCTCAAAGAAATATATTCCATCATACGATAGATGCACCCTCGATATAATCATTGCACCTATGTTTTATACAAAACCTGTATGAAACAAATGTATTCCTTCGTCAAAAATTAAGCGTACTGGGGAAATGGGAGAGGACCCTGCGAGATACGTCACGGAGTTGCCATTTTTTTACCCACGCCGATGAAATCGGCAGGGTTATGTAAAGGGCTCCGTATGTTTGTTTGTTTGTGTTTTTTTTTTTTTTTTTTTTTTTTTTTTTTTTTTTTTTTTTTTGTGCACAAGATAACGAGAGAACGGGTGAACGGATTTGCACCAAATTTTCAGGGAATGTTCGGATAGTGACAGGAAAGAATCGATTAGATTTTGGTGATGATTGGTTTACCCCTGCAAATCCTGTGTGACCTTGAAGTTTTGACCCTGTAGTAAAGTATAGGAACTTCAGTTTGGATAGTGACAGGAAAGAAACTAGAAAGTTTGATGACCCCAAACTTCGCCTGCCGATGCAAAAATATGTTGGCCAATCAAAACACTCATTGCTTCGTCTCACCAAAAATCTATTTCAGGTTTATGGATTTTAGAAGACCCATTATTGGCCATTTCACTTCAAATCCGTACGAGCCTGCAATGAATATTCATATCTATTGTTCCCACCAATGTATCCCAGCAACAAGGGATTTTTCGCGTGCTTAAGGACGTTCCCTAGTTAAAGTCAAATCCATGTCAGTTTCACCAAATTTTGCACATAGTAACTTTGGTCCATGAGAAGCCCAAATACGCATAGAAAAGTATAGGCCCATGTGCTTACTTTTTTTTTCTATGGGATACTGAAGTGTGTCATGATTGGGTGTCAGGTAGAATGACACCAACGCAGGTTTTTGGCCATTGATAGACCTCAGAATTCGTAATGTCATATACAAATCCCCATTATTCTGTCAAAATCCATGTCAGATTCGTAAATTTTTCCAGATTTGTAGAGAATTGTATACTGCAAAAGGAGAACGTTTTAAAAAGGGGGTCCAGGCACTCGTTTTTCAGTGCCGTATATAGATAGAGTCTGGCCAACTCGGTTTCCATTGGGTAGCACCATGGCGTATATTCCTTTGTTGCAAGCTTACCTAACAAAGGAATATGCGCCATGTTGCTATACCAAATTGAAACCGAGTTGGCCAGACTCTATCTATATACGGCACGGCACGCGTCTTTCTTTTTTGCAACCAAGCCTAGGCAGAAACCCCTTTTTGAAGACTTTGAAACAGACTACAAGTATCGAAAATTTCGTAATATAAACTTCTGCCGAGGTTCGAACTCGTGGTTCTTTCACCAAGAGAGGACTGGATTATCCGATTGCGCCACACACAACAGCTGCTCGATGCCCTTGCTCGTTTTATTATATCGCTATAATTCGTTTTCATGAATATTCATGCAGATTAGTCTTGACGGAATAAACCGTATTAGTATGAAAAATGCGAAATCTGCCTAGGCTTGGTTGTAAAACGTAAACGCGCAGACGGCACTGTCGTTTTTATGCTAGCAGCGCCCTCAGGTGGCGGACAAATTCAAAAACTTGCAAAACTAGTGAAAACTGTGCATGGCAGGGTAGGGAACCTGTCTAGGAAGGGGATGGGTTCGTAATAACTCTACTGTATATTTAAAATCCATGCCAGATTCGTAAATTTTTCCACATTTGTAGAGAATTGTATACTGCAGAAGGAGAAAGTTTTAAAAAGGGGGTTCCATGCACTCGTTTTTGTGCTAGCAGCAACTTTAGGTGGCGGAAAAAGTCAAAAACTCGCAAAACTAGCGAAAACTGTGCATGGCTGGATGGGAAACAGTGTAGGAAGGGGATGGGTTCGAAAAAACTCTACTGTACATTCAAAATCCATGTCATTTTTACCAAAGTTTCCAGATTTGTAGAGAGAAGTATACTAAAGGAAGAGAGAGTTTGCAAAAGGGGGGTCCATGTACTGGTTTTGTGCTAGCAGCGCCCCCGTTTGTCGGAGAGTCTTAAACTTACAAATGCTCGTTGCCTGTTATCAGACATGTCACCATGTAACTGATATTTTTATATACATTCACGACCATAGGCACCGGAAGCGCGGGGGAGGGGGTGGGCAGAGGGGGCATTTTCCCCACCAATCATTCAAAAAGGGGGACCCCCTCTCCCGGATCCCCTTGGAAGAAAAAATTACTTGATTTCGCATTACAACCATGACAAAGATGACTTGTATAATAAGCTGCCTTGTCAGTGATATAATAATAATGCAAACGTTCAGTATTTAAAATTTTAACAAATCGCACTCTGTCACCACGGTCCCTACTATATTGATAGACGCAATGTTTCTTAACATTTAGAAACCCTGTCTATTGTATATTTCCCCCTCTACCCCCCCCCCCCCCCCTCCCCCATAAGACAATAAAACTTTCTAGCGCTCCATAAGGCGAGGTATCACCTCCGCTCCGCTCCCTTACATGCAGATATATAGGAACAAGGTATCTCCAGTATTAATACTGTCTACCACCAGTGGCGACAAAAGCAAAGTGGCAGATTTTTCCTACTATTAAAGGAGGGGCGGATAGGGGTATAACGAATAATTTTCTAGCGATGCGAAATGCAAGGTTTCAACACGCAATAATCTTAATTTTCCTGTTTGCAATAATCTGTTCTGTCCCCTCAGAGGGGCCCCTCGCAAGACAAGAAATATTATTTTAAGTTAAACAATGTAAGAACAAGATTTACTTTGCCAACGTTTGCTCTAATATAAAATTCCTCTACATTCTCTTTTTTCGCTCAGTCGCTATACTCCCTCTCACATTAATGGCAACATTGATCATTTGACTTTACAATATCTCTTCTATATTACAAGGCCCCGAAGCGCATGGGTGTGGCAGGTACTTTTCTGTGCCTAAAAAGAAGGGAAAATGCCGTTATTATTCTCCTCCTCAAAAAGATGCTATATGACATCAATCATTTTGCATTTTACTAATGGAAACATTTTTGTGCTCTAAAATACGTAGTTTCAACATTGAATAATCTAAATCTAAATCGATACTTACGATCTCTCGCATTTCAATAAATGCAGTGTCTATTAACACGTATGTGTGGGGCAGGGGCTTTCCTCGTTTTGTTCCCACCCTATCGCAAGATTGTTATCTAATTTATATAGTTATATATATATATATATATATATAACTATATTACATGTTATGTAAGTCACAATTCTAAGTAAGCTGTGACGCATTACGAAAGCAACTTTTTCGCTCGGTCGCTACGCCCCCTCACCAAGTAGTCATAGGAAGAAAAAATAGTCATAATTTGCTTAAATTCTGTTCTATTAAAACTGTTCCGTCTTAAGAAAAGAAAAAATGTTTAATGATTCTCTAATATGTTTTAAAACATTCTCTTGGTGGCTGAATTCCAATATTCTCCTAATGATTTTTAGCATGAATAGCCCCATAGGTGTACGAGGCGGGGCTGCAGCGCCCCCGCATTTTTATAGAATTATTGATTTCATCTATATTTACCGGGTTCTTATTATTATTAAGCATTATTATTATACATTATTAAGCATTTGCTCAGTATGCAAATGAGGGAACCAGTGACGTCACCCACTCACTATTTCTTTTGTATTTTATTACATGAAATACGAAATATTTTAATTTTTCTTGTTATAATGTGAAACAAGGTTTGATTCCTCGCTGAACATGTGTAATTGCCATTGGTGCAACCTATACACAATTCAATGAGAGCTTCCTAATTGTGAAATCTGCAGAAATTAAAATATTCTATATTTCACATAATAAAATACAAAAGAAATAGTTAGTGGGTGACGTCACTGGTTCCCTCATTTCCATACTGAGCAGGATGTGCATATAACTGTTTTGCGAAATTAAGCGAAACTTTAAAATACCATAACTTTCTTATTTTACATCCTATTTTGATGAAATTTTCAGTGTTATGCTTGTTGGATTTTTCTTTATTTATTCAAATCAACTTTTTGTTAGGGTGGACTTGACCTTTAAACTGCGAAATCAGTAGCGGCTATCGCGATACCATTTTTTATCTACAACTTCAGTTAGATTCAGGCTACCCTAGCACGTCTAATTTCTCCTCTATTTCTTATCTTCTGTGCATTTCTGTTTATTTTCCCCTGTTTTTTCCACTTTGTTGTGGAAGTTTTTGTGATTTATTTTATCCTGGTGGACGTGTAGTACGTGATTTTAATTGTTTTCGGTGAAAATCTGGTGAGTTTGTTCGACGTGAGTGAGTCTATCGCACTCGTGAGTGTTCGCGTGTATTGTGAATGGGGTGTGTGGTTGCGACTACAGTGCCTGTGTAGTAGGATTGAACTGTTTTCTTTGGGTTACTTACGTTACGGTCCTGTCATTTGAGCTTTGACATTTAGGCAAGAATTCCTTATGTCTGTTTGAGTGGATTTTGTAGTTGTAAAATATATACAAAAACTGTATTTTTTTTTTTTTATTCGTGTGGATTTGCAAAATTTGGTGGCTGAGGTTCGCCGAATGGTTCTGCCGCCTTTGACGGCCTTTCTAGTTATTTAATTTTTTTATTAGAACTTTTAAAAAGCCATAGCTTTCTTATTTCTTATCAGATTTTGCTCAAACTTTCTTTATTCTGTTTCTCTCATTATTCTGCTTTCATTAAAAAGAGCTAAATAAGAAGGTTGTGCTTCCCCATTGAGTGCTATAGATGTACACAGGCCTACCAGTCATGCCAGTGGCGGTTCCGTGTTATCGTTTATTGTACGAATGTATAAAACATGCCTCAGTTTTTTTATTTCACTATTAGGTGAACCTTATAAATCATTTGATTAAGAATTGCAAGGGGAAATCTTGATAGACTATCTGTTTCCGACATCTCTATTATGTCTTTTCCAAGGATTCACGAAACCATTATTGCGGGTGGGCCTTGTGATCATGACTGTAGATTTACTTGATTTATTGGGATGTTCCCAAGGAGTCTGCATTTATCTTAAAGGGAAGGTAAACCCTGGACTTTTGGCCTACTGAGAGTGTTAAGAGCACAATTCTTGACATTACTGTGAAAATTTACCTCTTATGAACGCTTGACGGTGGAGTAATTCACACTTTTGTGAGCAATGATCGTCTGCTACAGCCTGCTATCGGGGTTGGCTATATTTTTGATTCACCCGCCCTATTGGCTGAAATTCGGAGCGTCTTGTTCATTTTTGTTTTATTGGAGCATCCGAAAGCCTGCCAGTACACCACTTTGAAACGCGTAATAATGGCGGCATCCGGGTACTTCTGGTCCGAGAGGTCCGACAAAACGCCACAGGGCGGGGCTTATCTGTTCAAAATGACGACGCACACGATCGATATAGGACCTTCTAGCAGACGACAAAATGATATTTCTAACTACTTGTTGACGGCGTTAGGGGGGCCCAAATGTGTTGAAATTCGACATATATAATCAACAATGTGCCCTTCAACTAAACAGCTAACTAAATCACCAGGATTTACTTTCCCTTTAATGAAGTAATACCGTACACAAATGTACAAAGTTAATGTTCAACCCGTTGTTAAGCTTAATTGCTTATCCACCCATAGTATTTCTCCAACCAGCGTAGCTTACAGAATGAACTTGGACTATGAGATTGGTGAATGGCTTTGTGATGACTTTGAGGAACTCGATGGATTGATTTGTCTCGCTGATTTGGAAAGTCACGATGATAGCATCGGTCATGACCTCAAGATAACTGGTCGCCATCTCGATGGGGAGAAGAACGGCTACGGTGAGACAGTTGAAGATATCATGAACGGCAGCACCTCCGAATGCCCGTCGGAACACCTCTTGGTCTCTCACCTATGTCATATAATACATATAAGAGGGAATCTCTATTCGGGGTCTTATTACATAAGAGGAATAATGATAATGATAATAATAACGATGCTAATGACTATAATTAATTCGGTAAGGCCGCGCCCGCCCCGATTGACTTTGCACGCTCAAAGACGTGCTCATGATCACAATTACATAGTCAAACATACCCACATAGGGCCTGCCTTCACCATCCACCATGTCCAACGGCGGATCCAGTATTTTGTGAGGGAGGGGGCCAGCGCCGGATTAATGATTTTGTGTTGGGAGGGAGCCCAGCATTCGGAAATTCATACTTCTATTTATTTAAATACTTTTAATGTGTATTGTAGGATGTGATTGAACGCATGTATTGCTCATACATGTAAGTGTCTCATTAAATTTAAGAATTATTATATGTGTAGGTGAATCTTCGCTCGAATACGTATAGAAAATATATAACTACTACCAATTTCTAACTAAAATTGTATTTCTTGCTATAGACTAAGTCGAGCGACCTCTACCATGACAACAATATTCCATAGACAAAATATACATAACTAACTTGCTAATTAATTTTGCAACTATAGATAAGTTCTCATATAATAAAACAATAAGCTAAATGCAAACATTAACAACAAAAGGAAGTCTTTTATCTCTATTCCACTCTCTCTCTCTCTCTCTCCCTCTCTTTCTGTTATGTTTATATTCTCTGCATCCATTTCTCTCTCTTCCTATCTGTCTACCACCACTCTCTCTCTCTCTCACTCTCTCCATCCCTCTCGATGTCATAATGATATCTAACATAGAATTAAAATATATTCTGTTCATTGCATAACATTATTTTATGTGGGTATGTAAGTAATTGTGATCATGAGCACGCATGCGTGATAATCTCATTAACAAAAAAATAATAAATAAATAAACTCACAAAAATGTACACATCGATTTGAGCCCCGCCCTTTTTTTAAACAAAATCCTGGATCCGCCAATGCAGGTAGCCTTTAACCTCTTGTGAGTTGAGGGTGGACAATTTAGATTTAATGTCTTGCCAAACAAAATTACTGCTGCATCTGGGACCCAAACCACAAACATGCAGTTTGATTCACAGCCTACCGAAGTATGCACTATTAAACCGTTATTGTTGTTTATGCTATGGTCACGACTGATCGTGTGTGTTTTTGAACGTGCGTGTCCGCAACTGCGATCGTCTGTGGGCCAACTCCTGCGATTCGCACGGCCTTCGTTTGTTATGATCACAACCGCTCGGGCACCTCTTTGCACCTCCTCGATCTTTGGCGTCATGCACCCTCCTTATTAGCATACCCCCTTTTACATGCAAGAATTCTTGAGGCTAACGTACAGTCCTGTACAGGTACCGTGCAACCGACCAACCCTTTAAAGGTTGGTCACAACCGGTCGTGCACAACCGGTCGTGCACCTCCTTGTGTGCGATATGCGACGGATTTCGAACGGGTCTGCACCTTTTGGGGTTTTTTCCAAGCACTTAAGAGCACGTTGTACTCGCAAGGGTGCTGTTGGACATGTCCAGCAATCTCTGCGTGTGGCTACGTCAGAGATGCGAAGTTTCTGAACCGGCTGGGAGTGAGACCCTGCAAGGGATTGGAGCGACCAAGCCCGAGAGAGCGAAGCGACCGAGTGGGGGAGGGTGTGGGAGGGTAAGGAGATTGTTTATTTTGGGATATGAAATTGTGTGATTTGGTGCATACCTATAATGCATCTTTATGACTTAACTTGATTATAACAATAAGAGAATTTTGCATTTATTGCATCATTGAAAAGAAAAGGTGCAGGCTGAATAAAAACAACCGTTTTTATTCAGTCTATGAATCAAAGAAAAGAGCAAACAAGCATCCTCAGTTTCATGATCATAAAATTGGGTTATTGTATTACTAAGGTTTGAATAAAACCATTCAGTTTGATAAACCACATGTGTACACATTATTATATATGCATGCTTATATAAATATTTTGTCTTAAAAATTGAGTGATTACTGCCTAATCTTACCCCAAGAGAACAGAAATTCCTTTACTCTCATCTTATTCTTTGGAGCTGAGCTTTGTTATAGCTCCAGGTGGATGTTTTGGTTTTTTAAGAACTTCCTTTGGGGATCAAAGGTGTGTGCTTGTTCAAAACACACCGCGATTGATGCGTCTTGTCTATTTTTGTTTTCATTTGCCGCGCCGCACGTCGTGAGAAAATGAGTCATGGGTGGGTGGGCGTGAGATGAGGCGCTGGGGTGTGAGACTTGGTAGGTCTGCTAGTACGTGTTGTGACGAACGCACGCGACACGCGCAGCCATCGTACTTCCTGCGCGTGCTTCTTGCGACCATTGCACGGGCTCCTTGCGGAGGTCTCACGGAGCCGGGATATGTCGCGCGTTGGTTGCACGTTAGTTGCACGGTACCTGTACCGGGCTGTACGTTCGCCTCAAGAGATCTTACAGGTAAGAGGAGATAATGAGGAGGGAGCAAGACGCCCAAGAAGAGATGCAAAGAGGTGCACGACTGGTTGTGACCATGACAAACGAAGGACGCACGAGCCGCAGGAGTTGGTTCACAACCGATCGCAGCTGCGGACACGCACGATCAGTTGTGACCAAACCATTCAGTGCCTCAAACTGTGGATCAATTCGTTTTGGCCACTGCTGCGCTTTCTAACCCAAGGAAATGACGCGTTTATAAAATACCGTTGAGATTGGTCTGGACTATGACACCACTACATGACATGGACTTACCTGACCAAAAGATACCAGAGTGTTGGTCACTGCTGTGCCAATGTTTGTCCCCATGATCATTGGTATGGCATGTTTGACTGAAACTGTAAGAGAAATGGCATATGGTGAACAGGATTATTTAAGGCCTGGACAAGAGTATCTATCCTTCACTCCTGGCCTCCTTGTCGCCAGGATTTCTCTCTCTCTCTCTCTCTCTCTCTTGTCAAATGTTTATCATGTTTACAGCAGTCTTATAAAGCAAGGTTAAACAGACCATTATTTAAAATCGACCAAAGAATTATTTCTTACGCATTGCGTGTAACTGAAACAATTTGATTTTGTACAACAGCAACAAAAAATGTGTAGGGCTTGCCGGAGCAAATGCCTGCCCCGCCAAGGGAGATTAATTGCACAAAATTCTAATCCGAATCAACTGTATAATAATGCACGCCTCGAACAATCCTGAGTGGGTTGGCGATCAAGTCACAATAAGATTATGATTGCTGCTTGCAAGTTTTATATAAGCATGGATTGGGAATTCTACCATATCCGTAGCGAGCAAACTGTGATGCATTGCGCACAGAAACTAACAAGTTAACACTTTTAATCTGTCCATGTAACATGCATAATGAGCCAACATACTTGCACTGGCGGATACCATAGCCACGACTACCGAGGTGGTGGTGCTGGAGCTCTGCACCACGACGGTCCCGAGTAATCCTACCATGAGTCCACACAGAGGATTAGTTAGGAGATCATTGTTAGCAATCACCACCCCGATCGCCTTACCACCGAGAAGACTGAACCCCAAAGAGAGAATATCGAGTGAGCAGATGAAGATGTAGAGGAAACCAAACAGGGCGATGTATCTGATGATAACGTTGATGATTAAAGAGATCCTCTTCTTTAGAGTAATATCTGATTATTAAATGAGGAGAACAATAATGTGACAGAAAGAACAGACCAAAAAATGTTTAATTTTCGAAAACGATATAAACAGAACGACAGCCCCATGTTTTTTGTGCAAGAGGCGCTAAAAGAATTACATTATTATCATGATTATTACTAGAGTACTAAAAGCAGTATTTGCTAATAATTTCATTTCAGACAGAATTTTTAGGTTAATGGCGAATGATGATGTCAAATGTATTGCTCTGAATATGTAACTACTTTTTGAAAAGTCAAGGCCAACAAATCTATGTGCATCATTAAACGTTGTGTTGGTGCTTGTCATTTTTAGCGAGATATTTCATTAGTGATTCATCACTCTGGGCTAAAGACGTGCTCTGGAATTCAACTCCAACAGACAGTGGTGATTGTTGTGCTCTGAATTAATTATTTATACATACACATTTTGTGACCTTTATTTAAACAAAAATAATATTCAGAGAATTATATTCAAAATGGTATAAAAAGAAATATCATAACACTTAATTACTCCAAATATGACATCCTTCAACTTTTCTCGATTTGATACTAATTATAAGTTTTAAATAGTTGTAGTATATCGAGGAAAACTTATAAGAAAATCATTTGTGTGTGTCCTATTCCCCATGATACATCATTATGTCTCTGGGTCACCAACAGAGTTCGTTCTCCGACAGGTAATAAATAAATCATATTTAATTTGTGAAATAACCCGCTTATGGTTAAGGGTTCTTTAAAATAATGAAATAAAACTAGTAGAAAGTAAACGAAAAGAGGTTATGATAAAATCTAATTCAATTCAACATTGACAGAAAGTTATGTTTGTATAATCACCAAAATATATACCAATCGACAAATTGTCTCATTCCGTAGTGTTGAATTTTATATAACGTCACTTTCCTTTCTGCAAACCTTTCTCTTTTAGTACTTGTCCTTCACCCTATAAATGCACCATAAATTAATTTTTAACGAAACAATCAATCAACAGCAGCCAGTTTCTTAAATATACCACCTGGTGTTTCCCAAAGCTTTCATTTGTGAATATATGTACTCACTCACCATGGAGACTAACTGAGATAATGTACCCTATATATCGAGCCACGTTGCACCCTTCAGTGCTGACATCTAATTGTTTGGGATTTTCACGAGACATCACGTGAGTCATCATATGCTAGAAACACCCAATATCACGGGAAAATCACATGTACATGTAGTGATCTTAAGATTCAATTTACTTCCTCTTCTCCTTTCCCTTATTTTGTTTACTCTTCCTCCTTCACCTCTGACAAGTCTTGTCGATAAACGGGTGTGTATGTGTGTGCGTGTAACAAAAATTGATGACATGAAGTGATTGGTGTCGTATTTTAGGTGAGAGGAAAAAATGCCATGTCTAGTGTTATTCAATTTACTTTATCTTTTCAACTGTTGGGAGATATTTTCAAATTTTTGATTCAAGTATATTTGCAAGATAGAAGTACCTTTCATGATAAGAAATGTCAATACCTGCCTTCTCTTAACTTTTATGAATAAAGAAATATAACAAATGAAAGATTTGGAGAAATATCTGAAGAGCTTATACTAGGTTTTAAAAGGGGTGCTTTGATCGTTAAGAATTCAAGAGTTATAACTCATATCAGAATCAGGTTTTCGCTTCGAATGAATTTTACATTTTGAGCATTTCAAATTGAAAAACTCAATCAGATATGAAAATCTTTCCAGTTATTAACTATCAAAAGAGTCAAATGCTTTGCTTTCTTTGTTTGCTTGTTTTGTTGTTGTTGCTGTTGTTGTTTTACACCAAATAGTTTGATAAAATTACCTCTGAATTTAGGTCCATCCTCAGTCTCTGCTATAGCAGAAGCCCATGGATCTTTTTCATTGCCCTGTTCTTCGTTGGCATCCTCATTCTGTACCTCGCTGCTTCCCCTTCTGCTTCCATTCTTATTTTCATCTGACACCAGCACAGGTGAAAAGTTTCTGGAGTTCTTCAAGTGGCACTTCTCGAAGGCCACCAGGTCATCTAAAGCAATTGCTGAGGTTGCAGAGGGTGACGTCTTGAGGGTTATATCATCTTGGTAAGCGGGATTCACGGTCCCAGGGTGACTGTTTGCATTGACGTACCCATCAAAGATGACAAAGATTTGGTCATCGTCTGACATTCCAGTTGACAGTTCCATTTTCAAAGGAATATTGTCGTTCACACTTTGCAAGGAGTAGGATTAAAAGCAATATTGTGATATTGCGCTTTTTGTAAAATCGTCAACAAATTGGTATCACTTGATGATAATCATGGGATTTTATGACTACTCGCATGAGGGATTTTAGAAGACTTCACGAAGAAGGCCAGCTGCTGGACTGTAAATATATCCCACTGGTTACTTCACGTTTCCTTATTTCAAAACAAAAACAAAACATAAAAGTGTAATTAGGGATTTTCCACTCTCACTGAAGATGAAGAAAAACAACAACCATTATGACCAGGTCAGTTCGCTGTAATTGGGAGCGAGCCCGGAGTATTGTTCCAATTAATTTCAAATGTTGCAGAATAACGAAAATTGGATTTAAAAAAGTCTTAGCGAGAGTTGTGTGCCGAAAGAACTGCCTTGATGTACTGTATATATTAATATACGAAAAGATTGTTCTATTTTGCTTCACCGGAGCCCGGAGGCAAAAAATAAGAATGTTTCATATCAATGGCAAATTATTTAGGGATTAAAATAGCGCTAATACGTAATTATATAAATATATATTGTTACCCCGGTCGTGGGATTCAAACTTGCCCGAATCCATTATATGGTCATTCTTCACTTCAGCCAGCGTTGCTACTACACAATATGCTCCGGCAACAAATGCTCCGGGCTTTATTTCGTCAAAGATAATAAATTACATTACCGTTAGGGTATAGTCATACCTATAATAATGGTGGCTTCTTGTATAGCTCTCATGCCCGTCACGTCGTGATGCTCCTGACACCCTAATATCATTACCCCGGTCACAGCTTGGCGGCCAAATATGTAGCGCTCTAGCATATCGGGTACCTATTTACAACTGAGTGGAAAATGGTAATGATTAGGTTTAGGGTTAGGGATAGTGTTTGGTCCAGGCGTTGAATATGAACGTATCTGAAGTGGAGAAATTGTCACCGAAGCATTCCAGCCATACATTATGAGGAGGCGCGATGGCTTAGTAGTAGAGCAGTGGTCTCGTAACTGGGAGGACCCGGGTTCGAAACCAAGTGGATGCGCTAGTGCCCTTGGGTAAGGCATCAATCCTCATTACGAAGTCCCTCGGAGAGCACTTAAAGCCGTTGCTCCCCTTGGTTGTTTACCTACAAGCATGCGCATGCTTTCTTAGCAGTCAGGTAAAATCAACCTTTAGTCAACCGGGTAGCCGCCCCCCCCCCCCCCCCCCCCCCCCCCGGGCTGGCTACGCGCCTGCAGCCACATTTGTACTCCGTTTTCTATTTTCCCAAAATCAATTCACTTTTTTTTTTGTATGAAAATTAGAATTGGTGTCAGAATTATGAATATGTGTGCGTGTGCGTGTGTGTGTAGGCGTGTGGGGTGTGTGTGTTTGATAATATATATGAATGTGTTTCTTCGATCCTACTCTTTTTCTTCTTCTGATGTTATGTAGCCAAATCATGGATTTCGGTTTGTGTCTGTTTGATATTGTGGCGGAGAGTGAGGGTGCGCGCGTTTACGTGTGTGTCGTGAGTGCTTGGGTGGGTTTACATAGATTCATTTGTGGGGTACAGAGAATAATAGAGCACAATGATGGCCTTTATTCCGTCATGCTTGTGGGGTACAAAATATAATAGGAGAAAACAACAAAGTTCCCCACAAATCAATGTGTGTAGAGGGGTGTGTGATGGTGTCTGTGTGTGTTATTTGTGATATGTTTTCATTAGTAGTAGTAGTAGTAGTAGTAGTAGTAGTATATGCAACATTATTATTATTATTATGTTGTAAGGAAATAACATATACAACAGCTTTTGCAACTCTCGTGGAATAACATAATTGTGAGAAGCGAAAATGAGAGAATAATAGTTGCGTATCTTAAATCAAAGAACCCCAGAGCTGTCCTCCTTTTTAGAACGCCAATGCCTTAACCACTAGACCACCATGTCCACGGAGATGGGCCAGTGGTTTCGGCGACACCAGATTTAATTGACCGACATATTTAAAAATCTTCAACCTCATTAATTAATTCCTCTGTCGTTTTATGTAAAATTTTACCAATGATACCCGCAATGCAAGGTTTCAAAACCCATCTAAAAAGCTATTTCAAACAATCATCTTGATTACAGCTCTGCGTACTATGGAATTTGCATCTCTTTTTTTTTTCTCTCTATTTTGGGTTCGTATGGTTTTATATATACATATGCATGGACGTGTCGTATATAGAACAGTATTCTTGTTGGATTGATCATGTTGATGTCCGGCCTGTGCTGAAAGGAAGTCAAACATGCATGAAAATTGTACTGTCGGATTCATGATAATTGACCTGCATCTGTGGTATTATGTATAATGATACCAATGATACCCGCAATTTGAGGTTTCAAAACCGATCCAAAAAGCTATTGCAAACAATCATCATGATCACAGCTCTGCGTACTATGTTGGGTTGATCATGTTGATGTCCGGCCCGTGCTGAAAGGAAATAAAACATGCATGAAAATGGTATGAGGAAGATTTGTCGGATTCATAATAATTGACCTGCATCTGTGTTATTATGTATAATGATACCCGCAATGCAAGGTTTAATAACCGATCTACAAAGCTGTTGCAAACAATCGTCATGATCACAGCTCTGCGCACAATGGAATTTGCATATCTCTCTTTCTTTCTATTTGTTGTTGAGGGTTCGTATGGTTTTGTATCCATAACTAAAATATTGCGTATGACTGAAAATTTGATTTGCATTAAAATTCGAAATTACTACACTCTTAAAAATGCGGGGTCGCATATTGCGTGGTCGAATTTATTCGACCACGTTTCGGGGTTGTTTTCGATCAATAATGCTCCCGCTGCATTAAAATGACCAGTTTTAATGCACTCTAAAAAAGGACTGGTCAAAAAATGTACCTATGCGATTGGTCAACACCATATGGGTTATTTCCAAAAATATGTTGGTCACAATGTTCCAATTTCACTGGTTAATCACTAACCATTTGAAATATTGCTTATTCATCAGCAAAGTATTGGTCCGACTTCTACTTGGTTAAACGTTGGGCCATTGTCATGAATATTCATGATGTATCCTGAATACCCATGAGCAACCGTAAACAACCAGAATTTATATATATAAATGACACTTGATTTTTAAGTTTTTATGCAATGATTGCACTTTGAAATGTGATGAAAAATGTATGTATACTAATTATTATGTTGTACATATTCAAACATGTAATTAGGTTTAAGATCTAAAAATCTACATTAGAAAATTAAATTAAAATCTTTAACCACTTTTAGCAAGCACTGCAATACAGTCCCTATATAATAAAGTAAAGGTTTTCAGGATATAGGTATAGGATAGGATGTAGGACTATAATAGGAGTAGGGTTAAAGTAGGATGATAGGTGTATATGATATGCTATACGATAGGTGAGGATAGGTTATAGGTCATAGTGAGCAAAATATACAAAATATGTCATGTTATGATATTACTTGACATTAGCTTCTTTTTTTAATCTTTGAAACGTGGATGGTACACGCGCATCTGGCAGAAGTATCAACCCCGTCCGACGGGAAATGACCACGTTGCGTGGTTAGTATGCGGGGTCAAATTATGCGGGGTCAAGTTATGCAGAAATGACCACGCAATCGTGGTTAAATTTTGACCACATTCGGGGTCGAAATGTAACCACGCTATGTGGTTACTTTGGGTGACCCCGCATGGCGGGGTCAAAGTGACCCCGCACGGGGTTTGTGCATAGTTGATCCCGCATGCGGGGTCATTTGTAACCCCGTTTGGGGTTATTATTGACCCCGCATTTTTAAGAGTGTAGTGCATCTTTGATAAAATGTCTTGTTTCTTTACGATTACGTTTATTCAATGAAAAATATGTTTTCCACGTTAAAACACTAATTCTTAGAATTTGTATTATTAATCCATCTTAAATTTTTACTAAAGACTGCATTTGAGAACAGTTATATTAAGTTCAATGCAACCTAAATGGGCATTCCGTCTTATTTGTATCTAGATGTTTTACGATAGATTAGGCAAATAAAAAAGAAATAAAGTATATTCCAGTGAAGTTTTGATATTTTTTTTTTTGCCGAGTATCGTTATCAATGGTTTAATATTCACATCTGACAGTAGCCGAACTTTAGACTAGGGGGTGCGCCAAAGAGGCCATAACTAGCATCTTATGTTCTCGCCCTTTTCACCCTGTCTCTTTCATATTTTCTTCCTTCTTCTTCTTCTTCTTTTCTTTTTCCGCATTTCGATGGAAAAGAGAGACCCGCCTCTGCACCCCTTAGTATTAACACCACTGCATATAATTGGGGACACTATCAAACATATCATATTGCAAATTTAATATATAGATTTGTTTGTCAGTCGTGGAACAAGCGATTATTTTAAAATTGGCCATGAGATTGACACGCAATGCTACTCCAACTAATACCTCTCAGACAACCTTACATCCTATCAAAATTTGCTTTTGCGCACTTACCAACATAAGATATTGACTCTCATATTTCATATCAAAACACCGCCCGATATATTGTTATAACCTCGCATCAAATGCCTTTCTTCCACTATTTCCCACTTAATGTGCTTTCATATCACTTCCTTGAAATTTTGTACATTAAATAGTATATAACACCAAAAAAATAGACTTCTTGACGTAGGTACAAATGCCTTATATCACGAAAACCTACGAGATGGGAGTGTTTGCTTTTCTTTCTTTCTATTTTTTTTTTAATAAATGAGATTAAGAGAAAGTACGAGGAGGAAAGTGAGCAGAGAGAGAATGATAATGGAGCTAAGATAACAGGACACAGGAAGCGATATATATTAGTGATGCATATCATATACCATGCAAACATGTGTAAACGATTCAACCATACAACAATATCACTAGAGAATGGTAGACTGTTAATGCCAGAGATCGCGACGATAAAGATTCGAAACAAAAAGTCGGTCACATGCATGAGGCGGTATATTACCTCTAAAAATAAAAAGAAAAAAAAGTTGCACCGGCAAAATCAAAAGATGTGAGAATAGTGCACCTTACATTTTGTATCATACTGTTTAACACAAATACAGTAAGTACGTATGAGAGCGATTGTTGCGTATAACTATATGACATCTCAAAATGAATGATTTTTACTAATATTATTTGATTCAATATTTTCCCACTATTTTATTGCCATTTAAGTAAAATGAGAAATATATATAATTGTCAATTGCATATTGTCTTCCATTTATGAGTGAAGTATTGCATTACGTCTGAACGAGGCTTTAAGGAGCAGTGTCAAAATAATTTTTGAATAAAATTGTCATACCCTAGGGGAAAAGGAAGAAGAAGAAGAACTTGAAGAAAAGGGAGAATGAGAAGGTGAAGAGGAAGAGGGGAAATGAAGAGGGGAAAGGAAGAAGAAGAAAAAGATGTAGAAGAATAGGAAGAATAATAAGGGGAAAAGGACTGATGAAGAAGAAGATGAAAGAGAAGGGGGAAAAGAGGATCCTCTCCCACAATCCGATCCTTGTATGTGTCTTTTTCTTTATTTCATTCGTTCGGTGTTTTTTATTAGATTGACAATGATTGATTGCATGCTTCTTTGATTATTGATTGAAGGATAATCTAATGATTGAATGACAAAATGAAGTACATCGGTTATGCTTTGTATACCCTCTTCAACTATTCTTGTAGTTCGGAAATGAAATTGCCCTCTCTTTAAAAGGGAATGAAAGGGGAGTGAAAAAGGGTACTCGAACAAAAAGTATATATTCCCAACAGAAATATGCATCAATACTGTCTGATCATGAAATCTCCCATATTTCAAAATAATATAACTAGAACCAAACGATCATTTTTAAGCCATTTTTGTCACGTGTTACTGCAGTCCTATACGCCCATTATCATTGTAAAACGCTCTTCAGTGTTTGGAATATGCAGCACAATTTTTAAACTTAGTTTAGTTTGTTCTTGTTATCGTGATGATTTTATGGTTTCCAGAGCCTTATACAACACATGCACTTGTTACTTTTCAATGGCAGATTATCGTCTAAAATACCTTTATAAGGGTTCTCTTCATGTGCCATAACCAATAACCTTTAATTTTCTAACATTGATTAGGAATCGTTTTTCGCATCGCGTGATCTCATCATAGAGGATTCTCATAAAATATGGTTGTATTTGTTTAGTTCGCACGTTTCCCTTCAACCGAATGTAAGAAGGGTAGGAAGGATATGTCTCCAAGTAATTATATGGATGGAAATATTTTCAAGCTCTTGACACGCGTGGCGCCTTTTAAAATCATAACGTCGTAAGAAAGGGGAAGGGCGGTAGAGGGTGGCTGTAATTTACATGCATTACTGTCTGGATACTAGACATGATAGATGGAAAATTTAAATTGATGTCATATGACAAAAATGAATTACAAACCATTAAATCACATAATTCAAAGTGGTGACACCTTTCTTGCTTTTTCATATTTACCAACAGAAATTAAAAAAAAAACAGTGTCGCTTCGTTCCTTTGAGCGTAATCTTAAAAAATGTTAAGCCTTTAGTTGTTGGTGGTCGTCAGATCAACCGCAGTCAACATGTACAATTCCTTGGTGTTACAGTTGATGAATTTTTATCCTGGAAGGAACATCTTGATAATGTATGTACTAAAGTGTCTCGCAGTGTTGGAGTGATATCTAAACTTCGTTTCTACCTTCCCCAGTACACCCTAGTTACTTTATACAATGCGATTGTTATGCCCCATTTGTTGTACTGCAACGTTGCTTGGGGACACACATTTAGGACCCATATACATAAGTTGCATGTTCTTCAAAAGAAAGTTGTCAGGTACATGACAAATTCAAACTATAGGTCACCTAGTACTCCTTTGTTTTTGCAGCTACATATTCTGCCTTTTGATGAATTGATTTCTCTTCAGTGTTTAATACTTATGTTTAAATGTCGGTCTCTCCGGAATACTTTCTTGTCTGATCTATTTGTGGAAAATTCTTCCATCTATCATTATAATACTCGTCAGAGAAAGCTTATCCATCAGCCATATGTAAGAACACATACTACTTTTAATTCATTTAGGATAGTCTGGAATAAGTTACCCCTAGTATAATCAATAGCACTACACTGTCTCGGTTTAAAATTTTGTGTAAAAAACACCTTTTTGACATAGTGCAATCAGACACATGAATTTACAATATGAAAAGAGGTAGCCATATGTGACTGTGAAGTATGTGTGTGGGTCGGTGTGTACGTGTTGGCGTGTTTAGCCGTATGTCCGAGGACATTTTCGAACAGAGAACAAAAAAAAATCATGAGAACAATGGTCCTCGGAAGCCGGACAATAGTCGAACGTTGAACAATGAATTTGTGCTTTATTCCGTGGACTGTCCGAGGACGGAGGAACAATAGAGGAACAATACTTGTCCTCGGAAATAAAGCCATACAAGACTCTGTGTGTGTGTGGGTGTGGGCGTGTTTAGCCGTATGTCCGAGGACATTTTCGGACAGAGAACAAAAACAAATCATGAGAACAATGGTCCTCGGAAGCCGGACAATAGTCCTCGAACGTCGAACAATTTATGCCTTATTCCGTCGAATGTCCGAGGACGAATGAACAATAGAGGAACAATACTTGTCCTCGGAAATAAAGCAATACAAGACTCTGTGTGTGTGTGTGTGTGTGTTTGTGTTTGGGGTGGGAAGGGTTATATGTTTGTTTGCATTTATTACGTTTTTATATCATATGTACATTAGTTATACTCCTTGCCATAGTTGATTGTACAAAGGGGCCCCGACCACAAGCTGTGCTTCACTGGGGTCCCAAACCTATCATTCTGATTTCGGCAGTTATTTCTTGTACTTGTTATGTTTGATTTGGTTTGAATAAACTATCTATCTATCTAAAAAAAAATACCTGATGAATAGATAACAAATCCGCTGAAGCTAATAGTAGAAATATAAAAAAAATTTGTTCCCTTCTATGTATATATGCCTGTATATAATGTATATGCTTTTGTTCGTCGTTGCATTTACAGTCAGACCCAACTCCGGAAAACCGAGCACAGTTATATACTCCGAAAACAGCGTATGAGTATATAGCCCTCATCGTTCAGTACGAGACAGTGTGTACAAAAGGCATGTGGAAAATCTTGCAAAGTCAACCTGCTAACGATATGTGTATGTTTACAATACTGTTACCAAAGAGTGTGACATTGAACTAAAAATTTAATCCTTGTAAATTGTCTATAAAACAAGCTTCATTTTAATGAGCAACCACTTCAAGATATTTAGGCTGGTACAGAAAGATAACTCACAAAAAAGCTCTGCAAAAATGTAAATTAAAAAAATCTCGTTTTGTGTATGTTCCTATAGGGAGATGCCATGGTGTCCTCAGCAACAACCGTTACATAGAATATTGAAAATTATTTTAAACTTTTATTGTTGAGCACAAATGTTAATATACTTTAATTTGTTAAAATTGCAGCTAATATTATTGTGATAACAGTGCAAATTTTACTCTGGGTACTTATTTTAGGCATGTTCAAAATTATGCGTAACGCGCGTTGCGGTTGGACACCAAAGAGAAAGAGGCAAGCAGATTCTTCCCAAATATTTTACACAATCTATAATCTTTTCTTTTGGGTACCCATCCTAGAAAGCAATTTGGAAAAATCAGAAACTACTGCAGAGACTAGAAGAAACTTGCGTAATGAAAGTTCAAAATTACATGTGTAACGGTTGTTACAGAGGACACCAAAAATTTGGCAGATTTTCCATGGTTAATTTTTTGGCACAAGTCTTACATATCTTTCATCCCTCATGGAACTCTTCAGAACAGCAAAATTCCATTGATTTTCAATAATCCCATCAACCTTTTTTAGGATATCAGCGTAACGGTTGTCGCACAAAAATGCAGTGGACACCAAGCATAACACGCGTTACGCTCCGTTTATAATGGCATTTTTAGTATAAAAAATGTTTATTAACAGGATTTTTTTGCATGTGTTGAAAAGTATGCATCTTTTTGAAGAAGTTCAGGCAAAGACACTCACACGCACATGGTCTTAGGACCGCTAGTCATGTCACAATTTTGGTGTCCAAAAATCATCAATTTTTAAGCCTTCTGCTTTAAAAAAGGCATGAAAATACAAGCTTTCACCTGATTTTATTTCCACTATCTTCCCTATATGTGAGCAACATTAAAAAAATTATCCTGAACGTTTTAAATCTTGATAGTGTTTAAAATCTGAAATAGAGCTGATCAAACTTGATCTCTTTAAATCTCTTCAGTATTGTAAACATACACATATACATATTCTTCAAAATAATGCTGCGTGTCAATTATCTTCAAAATCCTTGAATGATTCGTCATATGAAATGACTTTCAAATGACAAACTTTTGAAATAAATATATCCGCAGCATTATTTTTGAAAAATAAATTATTAACAGCAGGTCGACACTGCACGATTTTCCCCATGCCTTTTGTACACACTGCAACGGACTGAACGATGAGGGCTCTATATTCATCTTGTTCTATACGCCGTTTTCGGAGTATATACCTGTGCTCGGTATTCCGGAGTTGGGTCTGACTGATTTATATTGTTACTTTAATGCAATTAATTCATGATTCATGGAATTAGAGATGAAATTTAATATTTACTATTGTATCACAAATACATTAAGTTATACTTTCAATTTTCGATTATATGTTAGGAGCCAACGCACTTAAGACTACATCCTGTTGGCTCCCTCCACAATAATATAGTGTCTATTTTTTATTGTTCTGGAGAATAAAATGATAACTGATTACTGATCTCAGATTTAATTTGCTTTACATTCGATGGGGAGGGGGTCGAAAACTTATAGTAAGGCCACTGCCCCCCCCCCCCACAGCATTTCTTGAAATGCTACTAAATAATGACATATGTTCTGTACTACATTTCGGAGAGGGGCCGAGATTGTTCAATGTGCTCTACTTACACATTATGAATATGGAAAAAAAATAAAGAAAAATAGTTTTGACATATTTTCCTATTCATTATGAAGACATTTTTTTTATTCGTAAAGGAAGAAATATAAGTCCAAAATACGATAAATTCATTTTCCGCTATTTGCCTAGGTGTCTTTATTATAATATTTTTTTTTTAATCTTAGGCCCCCCGTTCTTAAAGTGCGGCCAATGGGCCACTTGCGGCCCTCGAAACGATTTTATGCGGCCCACCAAAAATATCTAGTAAGGGGGAACAAATGTTTTATGTACTATGTTGATACATATTGGTATAAATAAAAGTATCAGATTCGCTCGCACGCAAATAGCATATCATATTCATCCGTTCCCTGCCCTACCACGAATTGTTGTTTTGGATTTTTTTTTTAATCAAACGAAGAAATAATAAGGAGGGGGATTCTAAAACTGTTCAACCGTATTCGGGTATGTATGAATTAACGTCTGAGAATATCAAATATTCTCCTGCATTTGAGCACCCACCCTCTCATTTTGGGGCAGTTAAATGGTCTCTTTGTAATTTATATACATTACACTCTAAAAACTCAAATGTTAAATGTACATTTAAAAGGTTGGAGGAGTAAGAACATTTTTAAAATGGTAAATTAACACTTCTAACATGCTGGATCTAATAGTTTAAAGGTTGGATGCAGCATGTTAAAAGTGTTCATTTACCATTTTGAAAATGTTGTCACTACTCCAACCTTTTAAATGTAGATTTAACATTTGAGTTTTTAGAGTGTATCTAAATTAGTTTTATATTATGATGACCAAATTACATTTTCACGATTTTAAATTGTAATTTTTTTATTTTTTTTTGGCTCCCAAGCTTCGCTCGCACGCTAAAAAAAAACCCGTCAAGCTAATACACATGATGCATTCAGGCAAGAGTCGTGAGTCCCATACGTCTGTGTACGTATGTATAATAATCTGTGACCCGCAACGTAATTTCAAGAATATTTCTGGCCCTCTTGACAAAATAATTAAGAACCCAGAATCTAAGGGAATACACCTCAACGCCGGGTAATCACGATAATATGATATGATAATATGTCATATTTGTTAGGCGTTATATGTGTTTCCTAACATTGGTTCTGATTTGTGTATAATATCATATGTTTATCGCTAATCTCTCTTTGTAAGTATCTCTTCTTTTCTCCTATTCATATTGTACTTTGCAACCAGGCGTACCCGTTTCAAGTGTATGCTTACTGGGGTTCGAGCCTTCTGCCATGTATTGTAAGTTTGGCTCATAAATCTGTTAGGCATAACGGTCCAGATGTCTGGAATGCCTTACCGAGTGACACTCGAAATTTACTTACCATTCATTCCTTTAAAAATGCGATTAAGCGCATGCTTATCTCTAAGATGTGATTAATACATATACATGTACAATTATTTCTTGTATTACTACAACGAAGCCTAGAGCTTCATATCACCCGAAAGACTAGAATATTTTCATCCTACATAATTTGTCCTATTACGTGTATAGATATCCATCGACGCCTTTACTATATTACTGATTACATATATTATTTGGGATAATAAAGGCTCCCTCCTCTTTCTCCATCTTCTTACCTTCTATAACTTTATTTTCATCTTTATCTGTTGTAAATAGTGTAAAATTTCAAATTAGTTCATTTAATGTTAAGATTGGTTATTGAGTTTCTCTCTTTGTTTTTGTTTTTCTGTTTATTTTGTTTTAGTTTTAGTTTTGAATGATAATATATGTAATTCGTTAGTTTTGAATGTGAAGGTACGGCAACGTTTCAAGCCTTTTAAGCTTATATTGCTATACCTCTGTATGGTGCTCCATTATTCTATGTCTGTGTTGTGACCATAGTTATTTTACGATTCTGTCATTGTTATTTGTTTCTTTAAATATCTTCTCTTATGGATGTGACCGCTCCAAGGAGTTATTTCAATGTACTATGTAATATGATGAACCATTCAGAAATAAATAAATAAATAAATAAATAAATAAATAAATAAATAAATAAATAAATTGTAGGGTACAATGAGGAGCAGCATAAATTGTCCGCTTCTTTGTTCGTCATGTTCATAGTGACACGAAGTTAAGAGTGAGGCAACAGACTAACATTAAGACTGACGCTAGTCAAGTAAGAGAAATAAGTGAAGGGGAGATGACAAAACAGGCACTGAAAAATGTGTAAGATGTTATGAGACATCGTCTGCTTAGACAGGGCTGGCCCCTGGTGTGTCGTCACACATCTCAGCAGCGTTCGAGGAGCTCTTCAGCTGCTATATCGGGGGCTGTATTTTACCGTTTTATAATTGATAATAATCATTACTTCAAATGTTTCCAAGCGTTGAATTTGGATAACCTTGTTTAATTTATGCCATATATGCAATAAAAAGTATTAAAGTATTTTTTCATTCTTTCCATTTCACTGTATATAAATTGTACTATGTTAAGATATCGAATTTCCACATAGAAGATGGAAGAAAATAAATGTTCATTTTCAGTTGCATTCACTGATTCATGTTTTTCCCTTTCTTCCTTTCTTCTCAAAAATATTTGCGGGCAGTGGCGTAGATACCAACACACTTTCTATTGTTAGTGGGGGGGGGGGGGTATGATGATGTAGATCATCCCCCACTAACAACGGATAATTATGTGTGTCTACGCCTGCGTTTGCGGGTAATGATGTTTTATACCGGGCGAGTATAAATTATAAAAGGGGAAACCCATATTCAAGCCCCAATATCTTAAATACCAAATGAAATCGGTGAAATGCATTAAAATGTTAGGATAGTTGATACTGTATCCTTTAATTTGATAGCCTGCTCACCGAAATGTGATCAAGGATGACTGAGCACTGGTCATTTTTTTAAGCAAGTCAAAACGGTGTTTGCCCAAGTTTGGGCTGGATGGTGTTCACGGGTTACTTTCATTATTTGTGCATTCAACTGTAATGGAGACCATTCAACCGACCTTGGGTTGGGTTGACTATCCATTTCATTCAAAACTTGGGCAGAGGCAAATTTGGCATGTATCAGGTAAAACTTTACTGTTCAGCAGTCCATAGTTGGATTTTATTGATCAAGGTGTCAAATAAAAGGAAACATGATAGGCTACAATGTGATTATCTTTGATGAAATCTGTATGTACTTATTACAGTGTATTCAGGGTTGAATCTGGGTTTCCTTTTTATTGACTCACACTGTATATACAACATATTCCACCTTTAAATATCATCTTAAGACTTACCTTTTTCTTCTGTAATCCTGTTTTCCTTAAGTAGTGCAAAGTTATTTGACTAAATCCACAACTAAAATCTTACAGGTGTATATACAGTTTAACTTATTTTGTTATCACCTTTTAGTCTCACTGGCTACCCGTGTGGGGCATGGTGCTAGAGCTCCTGTGAGTTATGTGCTGACTGGGCTTGTCCCTTGAATTGTCAGTGAACGGAGTAGCAAGAGGGCACCAGGCCTCAACGGGTGGAGCTGAGAGTCGCAGTGGGTGATGCAAATGTTGTGAATTTTTAAAAAGTTTTTTAAGTCTTTAGTACTAATAATCTAATATAACATAAATTTGTAGTATACCTAGATTATTATATTTAAAGAGAACTGTTGCTGGGCAAGCGCCACGAGCGTCCTTGGACGGTGTGTGCGTTCTATAAGTTTTCATCATCATTATTATAATTATTATTATTAAAGATCTGGCGATATTCTACGCTCGAGTGAGCAACGGTCACTTTTGTGAAAATGTGCAAAATCCAGACTTGACAAGAATTGGTATTTGTTCTGGCTGGTATCAGTAGACTTTATAGCCATGAAAGGCTTATAAATTTTCATATTTTAAGAGATAATACACAATATTGAAAGAACGTATTTTTTCTCTCTATGTACTTCCGCATGTCATGAACATTTTGTGTGCTTCAGTGAAAAAATAACTACTTTATTGAGTGTTTTGAAATATTAGTTTTAATTGAAGCTGGTTTTCTCACTCAACCATAAAGTTTTTATAGGATATGTCAGGACATACAGCAAACAAAGCCTGTGCTTTCATAAAT
Organism: Heliocidaris erythrogramma; assembly: GCA_025617745.1. Taxonomy (NCBI): domain Eukaryota; kingdom Metazoa; phylum Echinodermata; class Echinoidea; order Camarodonta; family Echinometridae; genus Heliocidaris; species Heliocidaris erythrogramma. Next base: position 44,738,311 of record CM046862.1, read on the forward strand.
TGCCTTTTAATGATCAGAATATGAAAGTTTGTAAGCATTTTCAAGAGCAATATACGATTGACACTGCAAGACATGCACTGTCACTACTCGGCACTACTCAAAACACATTGCATCTTCAAAAGAAATGGAGACTTCTCCTATTAAGGCCCAAGCAATTGGACAACAGCCAAGCAGGTGCACCCCAAAACGATGTTGTGGCCAGGCTTGGGGTTAGCGCAAGTACCGCTATATACTGACTTACGGAGATGTAACCATTTCTCACTTCTTTTCTTTTTTGTTTTGTCACTAGTTTGGATGGAATGGTTTGTGTTTTTTTGTAGAGAAAGTGTGCTTACACTGTGTGCATGCGTGATTGAGGGTTTTGTCAGGTGAAACTTGGAAAACATTCGATTGCTATAATATATTACATGCAATCATTGTGTAATCTTTGAATACTACCATATAATATGTTTTGTAAAATATATGTATATAACAAGTTTGTTTCTATAGTGAGCTATTGTCTTTATACTTATTGTATGTACTTTCAAAACTATACAATGCCATTTCAAAATAACCCATATATAAATGGTTATTTTTCAACAGATTCGTAGAAACCAATGTTGATATACCATATTCTTTGTATATACATGTATATATATATATATATATATATATACATGTATATGTAGAAAAATAAAGTTCACAACATCATATAGAATACACACACAAGAAGCATGTTTTTATAAAAATTCACAAGCGCTTTCGATTTAATCTCTTCAGGTGAATGAGCCATTGATAGTTTTGACATGCTTTTATATACACGTATAGTACAGTAATATGCAAATGGACAATGTGTGTGGTATTGTCCAGTAGTTCTTTTGACGGCTTAATAAGTCTTTGTTTAAATCTTAGACTAAGCGTTGTACGGTGAGAACTCTAAAATGTTAGGATTCTCAGAGAATCCTATAATCCGTACAATCCAAACCTTTGTAAAGTCACACAAAGATCATCGTATAATGATTCACGAGGCCTACACATGATAATAGTAAGCGAGGATGGGTATTTGTAAAACACATAATGAAATGTAGGCTTTAAGGAATAGTTTTGTTACAAGTATGGTACAATGATATTCTTAGGACAAGATTGAAATATTGTCCTGTATCTGTTTTACGACGTATTGAATCTTAGTTCTAATCTCATATTAAATGATGCAAGTAGGAAGTTCTTTGTTGCCAGTTTCTTTGGAAGTCTTAATCTGTACAACTCAACAAATCATAAAGTTATATAACAATTCTTATTAATCTGTGACCGTGGGAAAGGCAAATAAAAATGGGAGTCAGTAGTCGTCCAGGAAGAAAATGGAATAAACTAATATATTGACAGGTGTCGAGGATGCAGTGTCTTAAGGGAGAGGGAGAGAGATATATATTGAAATACTTGTACACAAAGAGATAGAGTAGGATGGGGGGGGGGGGGGGGGGTTGTTGTTTGGAGTTTCGGGGGATAATGGTAAATGTGGATGTGGGTGAGAAGGAGTACTAGGAGAAGCAGTTTTCCTACAAAGCATTCAGAGAAGGCATAAATTTTGAAATGAAGTGTTTTTCTTTCAGACATCTTTTAATTTTGTCGTCTTCTTTCATTTTGTAAAAGGGTATTATATCGAAATTTGGTTCCTTTGAGCCCGCACAACAATCGATGTGAGCGCTCACTTTAAGTTGTCGATATTCTTTATGGCGTATTTGTTGCCTATGCACAGTGAGTCTGTGTCGGAGTGTGTCCCCTGTTTCGCCAATATATTGTTCCCCACAGCCATGGCAAATTAAACAATATATGAGATTCTTTGTAGTGCATGTAAATGGAAAATGTATTTGAAAAGTTTCACTTTTGTGTTTGAAGATGATATGATTAGTTTCTTTCATATACGGGCAAGTTTTGCATCTTTTGTCGGTACATTTTTTAACACCATTTTTTATATCGAGTTGTGCTTTAGGGGCTGCTCGGGTTAACAATCGTTTTAGATTCGGGCTTTGGCGTTTACTGGATATCAAATGCACTGCTTTAAACTTTTGCTTTAATTCTCTGTCATTTGACAGGACGGTAATTGTGTCTTTTATCAGTTTGGAGATATTGGGATTATTAGGATTATGCGTGTGAATAAAAGATATAGATTCAGTATTTTCATTTTTTTGCTTACATGATCTTAGTTCTTCGAGAGACAACTTTTCAGCTTTCACAATCCCATTCTGGATGATTTCCTCAGGATATTCTCTGGCTTTTAACATGTGTTTTAATTCTAATAATCGTTTCTTACGAATATCGATATCTGATACTATTGTGCAAATACGTCTTGCTAAATTGTAAGGAACATTTGTTTTACAGTGTCTTGGGTGACAAGATTTGAAGTGTAAGTACTGGTGTGTGTCTGTAATCTTATAGAATATATCTGTTTTAATTTTGTTCAAATTGTTTATAACCACTATGTCAAGAAACGCTATTTTCTCATTACTAGTTTCAAACTTAAAAGTGATACTCGGGTGAAGCTGTTGAAGGATATCGTTGAATTGGGCTATATCTCCAAAATCTGCCTTCCAAATAATGAAACAGTCATCAAGATATCTAAGCCAATTTTCCTTTAGATAGGATGTAACTCTAGTGTTGAAGGTCTGTTCGACTTGAGCGTATAGTTTCATTTCCAGATAGCCCATGAATAATGTGGCATATGTAGGGGCCATTTTGGTTCCCATGGCTGTTCCTCTAATTTGTAAATAAAATTCATTATCAAAGCAAAAAGAATTATTAGTCAGAATAAATTTTACAGCATCGATTATGAACTCCTTAGTAAAACGTGAATCAATAACATCCCTATGTTTTTCTAACCAAAAAGTTATGCCTTCTATTCCTGCGTCGTGAGGAATATTGGTATAAAGACTATTCACGTCATATGTGACAAGGATTGAGTTTTCATCTACTGATTCAGGTAGGTGGTTCAGAAAGTCTAAATCGTCCCTAACAAAGCTTGGAACATACTTTGTAAGGGCTTTCAATATGATATCTATGAAATTACTTAGTCTATGTGTAGGACATATTGGGCCAGCGATGATTGGTCTCATTTTAAGTTTATCCGGCATTTTACATTGAATATAAGGAGAATGAATACTTTTTATTTCATCCTGTATATCTTTGCACTGATGTACTTTTGGTAATCCGTACAGGTTACTACTTCTAAATTCGAAATTAGTCAGAAAGTCTACCTCATCTTTAGTTAAGCAGTGTTCGTATTTGTTTATCAATTTCTTCATCTTGTTCATAATTTTGGTATCTATATTCTCGTCTAGTTTCAAATATGTTGATTGGTCTTGTAGTTGGTCCTTCATTTTTGAAATGTAAAAATCTTCATCCATTATTACAAAAGCACCTCCCTTGTCAGCCTGTTTTAATATCATGCCAGGTTTGTCTTTCAGACTCTGAAGGCTTTTCCATTCTTGTTTAGATATATTACATTTCTGTTTGGTTTTTGTACGGTTTTCAAACTCTACTGCTCTTTTTAAAAAATCAATGTAATTATCCAATGTACGATTCCTATTGGGCTGAGGAAGAAATTTACTCTTATTCTTTACAATGCTTTCATTTCTAGCTGAAAAATCCGTATTATCACAATCACTTTCTTCTTTACTGAAATATTCCTTCAATCTGAGTTTACGACAAAAACTATATACATCTTGTTTAAGGTCATTAACATTTCTAGTTGGAGTTGGAGTAAATTTCGGACCTTTCATTAACAGTGCTATCTCTCCATCATTTAAATCAACATTCGATATATTGATTACCTTAGGTTCTACTTTTAGATCAGGTACTTTTTTAGTTTCACAGTCAGTATTAGGAGGGTTGTTGTTAATAGTACATGTAGGCAGATGATCTTTATCATTATCAATATATAAACTATCAAAACGGTTACTTAATGGGATGTTTTGGGGATTACCGCTTGTGGTATGGGTTTCGACCCTCTTGAAAATGGCGATGTCCATCACGTTTCTTGGAGTTTTGACGCCAGCCCGTGGAAGATGATGGTTGTTGCCTTACTGCATCCGCATAACTGCTATACCTGCCATCAGCTGGTTGCTGGGCAGCGGATGCGTTGCGATGTTGGTAGCGGTTTCTATCTTCTTGGAAATGGCGATGCCCAAGTTCAAGAAAACATGCTTCTTGTGTGTGTATTCTATATGATGTTGTGAACTTTATTTTTCTACATATTTTAACACTGCACTTTGTAGGAACTTTGTTCCTGTAAACACTTTACGATATACATGTATATATATATATATATATATCAAACCCTACTGATATGTGTGTGTGTGTGTTCTTTTCATGATTTCGTTGGCTATTATTGTTACTTACTATTGCTATCAGGGCCTCATGGAAGACCACCAATATTGGTGATAATGAGTCATCCTGTATAAATATCAGAAATAAATAAATAAATACCATATAACACGGGATATATTACCCCTCAAACTTGAAGTGCAGATTTTTTTTTTTTTTGAGGGGTTTCTATAATGTGCTAATGTTAAATTTACTTTTACCATTTGTTTTGGTTTCGATGATACAAAACACAATGGGACGAATTCAAGTCAAATATGACGCTGGATAGTCAGGAAATTTAAGATTTCGTGTTTAGAATTCATCAGAAATGCAATCTGTCCTTGACAGAACTTATGTCAAGGTCTTGTTGAATTCCTTCAAATAATGATATACTGTATGTGAGATATAGATATATACAGTGTTTTTGAGGAAAGAACAGTATACCCAACTTTGGTTTCTTCTAATTAAAAAAAAGGTACAACCTCTATGAGCTTGAAATTCATTTTACAGTAAAGCACAACTGATATTCTGTCTAATGACACCTTATTTATTCAGTAATTAGCTGGGAAGCTAACTCTTTTCATGAAAGTCTACTATCAGTTACTTTGGTAATTATCAACGTATGTATCCTACCTTGTATTTGTTTTCAGTAAACCTTTGTGTTCATGTGCTATTCGAGAAGAACACTTTACGCATACTCTGCAGGTAAATTGGTGCAATGGACAAATGAGCAGAGATTTTTTTTATTTATCATGATACAAGAAATTAGAAGGCTGTTGAAATAGATTAAGATTATCATATGGATTGAAGCAGGGTCATTTGAAAGCATAGGTACACTGGCTCACTTTAAACAATGAAACAGTGAAGCACAAAAGAGAGTTCAACTTTGAAAAGGATTTTAGATGAAAGTACCACATTCATATGGCTCGACACTTACTAAAACCCTGGTGCTCAGTCTGCCTTGGCACAAAAGTCATTGATTTGATATCCTTGGACAGAGAACAAATTAGAAGCTATCAAAGAAGGGTATACTTTTTATACGCACATGATGTTGGGTAACATAAATGCGGGCATATAAAATGTGACACATGGACACACACAAAATAATTGCTTTAAACAACAATGCCAACATCTTTATTTTTAAGTTCGACCTCTAACTTATTTTATCCTAATGATTGAAGCAATGTGAATAAAAAAACCCTCAAAAGAGTTCTGCAATTCACCTTTGAGCATTGATACATTACATGTTACCACATTGCCATACATGCATTTCGTATTATTGAAAAGCATGTTTTCCTCCTTATTCATAAATCCGAAGTATTATAAAAACAATGTCAAATTCTCCTTTTCGGAAGGATTTGCAAGATATTTCAAAAATGAATTATTTGCTGACAGTTTATTTATGTAGCATTATGTATATGAAATAATGGATGATAATATAAGAATCTTTAGGTTCCCATAGACAACGGGATATATGCATTAATTCATATAAATGGAGATAAATGAATATTATCCAATCAAAGATGGAGATGGAGATAAATAGTATCAAATCAAACATGGAGATAGATACATAGTATGAAGTCAATGATGGGGATATATAAATGATATCAAATCAAAGACGGAGACAAATAGTAGGAATCAAATATGGAGATAAATAAATAATATTAAAGCAAGGAATGAATGTTTTACTTACCGGTAGACTTAGTCTTGAAGATGGATAATAGGGAATTCCAACTATTTTTCAAGTCGTCAGTTGCTTGAATGGTGCTTCATCAACATTGACGTATTATACAATGTCAGGCGCCGGTATCAAGTTGATTTCAAATACAGCGCTGGTGACAAATTTTAGGCGGAGTACCGGTAGCTGAAAAGGAAAGTGCAGTATTAGATCGACTCGTTGAGGCATAAAGAATATTTTGCTGCCTTTCTTTATCTAATTATCTCTCTCGCTTTCTCCCTCTCTCTCCCTCTCTCTCGTTCTCTCTCTCTTATGCTCTTTCCCTCTCTCTCTCTATTTTCCTCTCTCTCTCTCTCTCCTTCCCTTTCTCCCTCCCTTCTCACCCTCTCTCTCTTTCTCTCTTTCCACTGTCCTTCCTTCCCATTTTCTACCTCATCCCGCCCATTCTCGTGTCAATTACTGTGTAACTCAATCATAAATACCGACTTAATTTATTAATAACGTCATTCCTATAAGATTTGATTTATATAACTATGTTCTTCTGATACAAAATGCCATAGAGTTATTTTTGCGTCATCTGCGGTCTCTTATTTTTATGGGGATTAGATAATGTTATGTCCATTTCGAAAAATTATTTTTAGCTGATTGTAATTCGATTTTAAGTAAAGAAGAGGTTATTTTTTCGCATTCTTTAATTAACGTTAGACCTCACGTGTGTTTTTACTTAAAGATCACATTGCAAGAAAATCACAAATATGGCAATTAATGTATCACTAGAAACTGGGAAGCTTACAGATGGCAATCGTATAGGTTTTATGTCAACTGCGTATCTGATGATTATAAATACAACATAAATAAAAGCTCTTCTAAGCATCTGGAATATCCGAGGATTCGCCAGAAATATAGCGATGTTTTGATGTCGTCACACTAGGGATCGATCATGCTTAAGCAGACGACGTCCTATAATGAATGAACGTAATTGCAATGGAATTATTTATCAAATTATAAAGAGTTTGGTATATTTAACATGACCTTATTTCACACCATTCTAAAAGGGAAAGTGAAACTGATTCTGATAACTAAAACCGTTTGATTGTAAATACACAGGAGAAGGGTCAATGATCAATGAAATAAACCCCATTTTCAAATTGAAAAGCCCTCCGAATAATATCACAGATTGTATTCGTTCCCTCTTGAAACGCCGAACATCATGCCCCGGTGCAAGCAGCTTAAAATACAATGGCGTCTTATTTTGTTTACAAGTGACTGATTCCTTTATTTTTTTAACGCTGCATTTTTCATCAGAATAATACCATACACGAAGTTAAGAGTGAGGCAACAGACTAACATTAAGACTGACGTTAGTCAAGTAAGAGAAATAAGTGAAGAGGAGATGACAAAACTGGCACTGAAAAATGTGTAAGATGTTATGGGACATCGTCTGCTTAGACAGGACTGGTCCTTCGTGTGTCGTCACACATCTCAGCAGCGTTCAAGGAGCTCTTCAGCTGCTATATCGGGGGCTGTATTTTACCGTTTTATAATTGATAATAATCATTAATTCAAATGTTTCCAAGCGTTGAATTTGGATAACCTTGTATAATTTATGCCATCTATGCAATAATAAGTATTAAGCCAATATTTATTTTGATGGAATTTTCTTGCAATGTGATCTTTAAGGGGCTTTCACACCGGGATTTGCGTATAGAGTTACGTAGTGTTGCGTAGCGACTACGCAACACTACGCTGCCATACACTGTGCCTACGCAAGTCTACGCAAGTCTACGCCGAGGAACGCAAAATAGGTAGGCGGGAGGGGCTCAAAAAATTAAACATGTTTAATTTTTTGGCGTATTGTCTGCGTAGAGCCAGAGAACGCCACTGTACGCCATTCCTACGCAACACTACGCCAAAATTCCCCGGTTTCTCGAAACACATTTTGAGACTTGCGCATGGAATGGCGTAGTGTTGCGTACTGTGGCGTATATACCGACGTAGACTTGCGTACACTTGGGTAGACCTGGCGTACATTTGCGTATAGTTGCTTATAGTTACTTAAATTTGGCGTACTCATGCTGGATCCTACTGTTTTTCATCAGATATTATTCACTTGACTGCTAGTTTGAACAGATAGGCCTAATGCTTTTTCTTTTTTTCATCTTCGCTTGCGCACAGAATCCGTACGCAACCGTAAGCAACGCTACGCAGACTTAACGCCTGAACTACGTAAGTGTACGTGGACAAGTTACGCAACCCTACGCTACCCTACGCAGGGACTACGCCGATCCATCATTTGTTTGTTCATGAGTAGGCAGCGAATTTTGGCGTACTCCCTACGCAACTCTACGCAAATCCCGGTGTGAAAGCCCTTTAATTGGAGGTGCCTTACGCCTATAAATATTTTTTCGTATTTCGAAAAAAAAATCATTTGACGAGCAAGTTTTTTTTTGTTTTTTTTTATCTCACTTATATTCTGATATCCCCCTCAAGCCAGTCAATATTATTAAATATTACCTATTTACCTGCAAAATAAAAAGCAGTATATTACACGCTCCTGTGACTCTCTGTAATATACTGCTTTTTATTTTGCAGCTAAATAGGTAATAATTTTATAATATTGACTGGCTTGAGGGGGATATCAATTGTTTAAACCTTTGTACACTTTAACGCGTAGACAATACTGCGCGATGCAATTTGATTAAAAGCGCACTGACAAGAAAGGGTGGAATATGGCAAAAATGTTACCCTCTTTTTTAGTACATTGGTCTATGGGGAAAACCCGGAAGAGGGCAATATGGAAAATATTGCCAGCTTCGGTGACGGAGTCAGAGGAGCGTGTAAACTACGACTTTTTATTTTGCAGCTACCTGTATAGGTAATAATGTGTATTATATACCTTACTTTAAGAATCTTTCCTAATCCTGTCATCTTATTGATTGAAAGTGAAGTCGTGTTTTTAACCATGCCCGCAAAAATGAACTATGCCCACGGGCATAGTTAAATTTTGCTGCGATCCCCATTGGTTTACGTGTAAAAAATTACTTTGTCCGAGCGCGAGCGCGGATACCATAATCGCAGTGCGATTTGGTTGCTAAATTTACTTTACTTGCGCCGAAGACCGGCGATCTATCTCGAATTTATCTCCGATTTTTTTAGTTTATTAACAGTTTGATGGTCATTTTTAAATGTGAGGACTCCATGATTGGTAAGTCGCACATGTATTCTTTGACTCTTACCTGGCTTTGTTCGGTATTGGATATATTGACTGCTGCAGTATTCGAGGCACGGTTGTTTCTATAGCCTCTCGGGGACCTTACATCCTGCTGATGACCACTCGGCGAGCCTCGGGGTCATAGCAGGATGTAAGGTCCCCTTGAGCTATGGACTGCTTTGAGGGGCACGGTGAAAACTATGGCCCGAGAAGAGCTCGCAACTGTGCTATGCCCCGAGACGACAGTCGAGGGGCGTAGAACAGTTGCAAGATCACCAAGGGCCATGGTTTTAACCGTGACGCGAAAAAGAAGCAGTCAACATTTGTTATATCGCATCCTTCTTTAGCTCAAAAATTCATTTCAAAGACAGATGAAATACGGTACCGTAAAGTAATTCTCATCGATCGTTCTTTCGAAATTTCGTTCGGTGTACATATGGTGCCGGCCGCGCGCCCCCTATCTAAATTGCCCAAGTTAAGCGCGCATTGAATTGCATTGTACGCGCGAGCAGCCCGGACAATATTTTTTAAGGTACCGCCCGGCAGTCCTTAGTGAATTTCTTGACCACAAATTTGACCAATCAGAGACCTAGAATCTAGACATGCAGCATATAAAAACAACTATGCCTCTCATAGCAGTCTATACAAAAGGCTTAAACATGCAATGGATACGCGCCGTAACAATTTACCTCACAATTGCTTGGCCAAGATTTTATATACCTGTATGAATAAACTGAAATCAGAGGCCCGAATTCACAAAGGTGGTAATAGATTTGTAGCATGGTTTATGCAGATTTTGTGTATACTATAAGTGCGCTTGATTTCGCGCGTACACTTAGAAAGATCCAATAATGAACGCGCGTGATTAGCAAAGTGCGCAAATTTAACGCTAGTTGCAATGGTTTAAGACCCATGGTTTAGACCATGGTTTATGTAAATTTGCGCACAGTTTATTTGAATTAATTTACATAAACCATGGTCTAAACCATGGCAACTAGCGTGAAGTTTGCGCACTTTACTAATCACGCGCGTTCATTATTGGATCTTTTTAAGTGTACGCGCGAAATCACGCGCACTTATACCGCAAAATCTGCATAAACCATTGTAGAAATCTATTACCACCTTTGTGAATTCGGGCCAGAGGGTCTGACAGGCAAACAGACGTGCCTGTCATTGCTACAAAATAGGCATATGCGCGCACTTGATATAATAATAATAATAATAATAATAATAATAATAATAATAATAATAGAGTACCGAAGTGATGACGTCTCAAAAAGCTATTTTTTTTCATTTTGACATTTTTTATACCATATCTCAAAGGAACATGGTGAAAAACATCCAGATCCCAAATTTTATGGCAATTGGCTCATTGGGCCCCGAGATATGGCCGCATGAATACCTAATTAGCCCCATTGAAGTCAGTGTAAATTGGCCTGGTTCTTAACAGTTTAGAACCAGGCCAATTTAACACTGACTTCAATGGGGCTAATTAGATATTCATATAGCCATACCTTGGGCCACCATGAACTGATTCATGTCAAATTTGATGTGTGAACGTTTTCCATCATGCTCTACCTAAATATGGTCATAAAAATACTGAAATACAAAAATCAAAATTTGATGACGTCACACTTCGGTACTCTATTACTGGCCACTTATATAGCGCTCATATCCGTCACGCAGTGACGCTCATGGCGCTTAGACATTATTACCCTGGTTATAGCCGAGCCGCCAAAGTAACTAGCGCTCAAGCATATCAAGTACCCATTTACACCTGGGTGGAGAGTGGCAATGTAGATTATTGTCTTGTCAAAGGTAATAATAATATTGACTGGCTCTACTTTCGGGGAATATCGAAAATGTTGCCTTTAAAAGAACCATATTGACCTCGTCTTCGACCCGGGGCAATATAATTCTGTTGCGGGCAACATATTCGATATCCCCCTCAAGGCCAGTCAATATTATATAAATATTCTTATTTTCATCATTTGTTTTGCTAGCAATAATACTTTGAAATGATCGGCTATTCCGTCGTAGTCCCAAAATGCTCAGTTTCTTTTTATGACATCAGTTTTGAGGGTAGCTTTATTTATGAGAATGCAACTAATTTATAGCTTCAAAGTCGTCCCTCAAAGTGGCTCAAAGGAGTTTTAGTTTAAAAGAAACAGCGGAAATTTTAAGACATACACTAAATAAGAAGAGATTCAAACCCATTTGACGAAGTAAAGAAACAGAGGAAGGTCAAAAAGAAAAGGGATAGTTTGAGGGGAATATAAAATGGTAGAGATTTTATCGATTACTTTGAATTCGAAATACTTGCATTTTTACATATAAACGTGAAGTTATTATATTTGAAAATTTCAAACACAACGAGGGATGTTATATTTGTTGGATAATATGTGCGATTGCGCGGTGGCCTTCATGATTATAAGCCTGCTTTAAGCAACAAAACAGGAATACTAATAATATAGATTTCTAAAGCGCACTTCCCATGCAAACGTCACTCCAGGCTTCTACAATTACATTAATTTTAACAAAATGGAGCTTAATATAATAGGGCTACACGTACATGTACATTAACAGCTTACAGTATTGAATTACATACGTGAACTTATACATCAGTAACTCAGTTTAAAAGAAGCTGCTTTAGTTTGCTTTGAAAAGCGTCTGCACTATGAAAGCTTCTAATGCAAGAGAGTTTGCAAGCATTTATATTCTCTCTTGTTTCATATCTTTTTATCGTCTATAACATAACCCCCCCCCCCCCCCCCCCCGCCCACTCTCTTAATTTCTCTATTTTTTCGTATAGCGCGTCACAATTTTACTGAGTGCACTTTCGAATGAAAAAATGCTTATATCAAATTATAAAATATGATCATGGTCATTATGTGAACAGCCACAGAACATTGACAAAGCCAGCAGAACCAGGACATGGCAACTGTAGCCAGCCTCAAGATTACTGGAGTAGCGAAGAGGTGGAGGACGAATCAGTACAAGCTCATGACATCTCTGTTCCAACTTGTTTTATTTCTCTCTCTCTCTCTCTCTCTCTCTCTATCTCTCCCTATCCCTCTCTATCTCTCTCTATCTCTCTTTCATAATTTGTTTTGGTATCTCTTTCTGAATATGAATGATAGCAGTCATTTCAAAACCAAGTGAATATAAGTCTTCTTTATTGCGGATCTTTACTTCAAACTTATCTCATTAGACTACATAATCATATTTCATGTTATTCATCATTCTAATGACATCATATAAAAGTGCATGAATTGATATCAACAATAACTATATTATATATGTATATAATTTACAGTTTTCTACAAGCGTCACATTCGTCCATTAACTCGGAAATTTAGTTTGAATAATTATCAAATTAGGTAAAAGCCCGCCTTTGTATTGTCTTCATGATTTAAACCAAATCTGTAATATCGCGACTTCCAGTTATGATGTCCTAACGCAGAAAGCGTAAAAATTTTGTCTCTCTTTTATAATGCTTTCATAATTACGTCTCCACGAGTTTTATATGGTATATAACATAGGGAAGCTTCTAGTCAGACGGCGCCATACAAATGCCGGATTGCAATCACGACAATGGAGACATTATCTTTACAATTATATAAGACATAATTATTATACAAACGCACAACATGTACATTATATACATTTTGCTTCTTTGGCAAGACTAATGTAATGGACTTGTACAAATACGAGAGCTGGGTGAAAAATAAGCAACGGGATAACAATAAAATGCATGTACGTGATAGCCTATTGCTTACACACAACGAGGGTGAATTAAATGGGTATATATAACCATAGAATTTTAATTGCTATTGAAACGAAATTATGAATTTGAAGAAAAAAACCATGACTGATCATGATTTGAAATACACCATTGTGACATTTTGTTAAGATAAAGGAATGTTACTATGTTGCTATCAAAGAATGGGAAAATAATATAGTAGTGATAATAGTAATATATACAGTTTTCTTTAAAAATCATTCTTCGCGGCCTCTCAGAAACATAGACATGATAGATGTCACTATGGTTCACTAAAGTTCAATTTTGGCAAATTATATTATTCATGATATATACACACTTAGAATAAAAGGTTCAGGTTTGCACCCTAAATGCAACACTGGCAGCATCTTTTTGAGTGCAATCTTGCACCCTACATAAAGAGGGTGCAAAAATGCACCTTTTTGTTCTTGTTTGCACCATTTAATGCCCGTTTGCACCCTAAAAGATGCAACTTTGCACCTTTAAGGGTGCATAAACGTTTGCATCCAAAAGGGTGCAAATTCTAAAGGGTACAACTCTGCACCCTTTAAGGGTGCAAATTTTGCACCCTTAAAGGTGCAAAAAGCTTCTTACGGTGCAAAGTTGCACCCAAAAAGGTGCTGCCAGTGTTGCATTTGAAGGGTGCAAAATTGTACCTTTATTTCTATGTGTGTAGGGTCAACATGTTTATACCTCACAAGGGTTTCATCCATCTCAAAATATACCGGGATTCTTTTTTTTTTTTTTTGCTATAATCCTTGTCTACAGTGCGTCCTAGAAAAGAGTTGCAAAAAGTCTTCTCAAATAAATATTTCCATTTAAAAAAAATGAATTACACATGTGGATAGACTAGGATCTGTTCTATTAAATAACACCAAATAATCCGGCGATATTTTATGTTCAAGTGAGCGAAAGGGACTTCTGTGGAATGGTGCAAACTCCAGACTTGACAAGAATTTGCATTGGAGCCATGAAAAGGCATAGAAATGTGCCTATTTTGATCAATAACGAGAAATTTATTAAAGAGCAGGCTTTGTTCTTGTACATCCTTACACATCCATCAGCATTTTATGTTTGAGTGAGCAATGAAACTACTTTATTTAGAATTTGTTTTGAATTTGACTTCTTGGTGAGTTTTAATCTTAAGTTGGCTTGCTTCGTCAACCATAAAGTTTTTCATGGGATATAATATCAATAATAATAATAGTGATAATAATGATAATATGCCATGTTTACCAAGGATACCCTCATCAGTATTATATACTGTTCTCCGTGAGGGTCCTGCAATCATACTATTACCCCGGATATAGCAGGACATATCAGAACACAGCCTGTTCTGGCATGAATTACTCTAAATGAATAGCATCAGAGTGGCTCTCAACTTTTCTGATACCAGCCAGAACAAATAAATAAACATGTGTAAAACGTGTATTTTGCACCCTTTTCACAAAAGTGGTATTTGCTCACTCAGGCGTAAAATATTGGTAAATATTTTGGTGTCATTTGATAGAAGAGACCCTAAGTTATGCATGGGTATGAAAAAAGCCCTACATGAAAAGGGTGCAAAAATGCACCATTTTGGTCTTGTTTGCACCCTTTAATGCCCGTTTGCACCGTAAAAGATGCAACTTTGCACCTTTAAGGATGCAGAAACTTTTGCATCCAAAAGGGTGCAAAGTTGCACTCGAAGACGGGTGCAAACTTGTACCTTTATTTCTTAGTGTGTACATAATTAATATCTTTGCGACGAAATCTTGTGTTATGCTTCAGAATGCTGCGAGATTATGTGATATATCGCGATAACATAACAAACCAAAAGTATTTTCGAAAGGAGAATCAGTATAATGGAAACTGATTTTAGTGTATCAGACTATAAGTATCGTGTGATGTTGCAACTTTACCCTTAGAAATGGCAACTCGAGAAAGGAGGTGTACGAACGGTGGATAATCAAAGATCAAAGACACACCCAATTTAACATAATAACACTGCACTCTTAGAAAAAAAGGTTTGTTTGAGCACCTTAAAAAGGTGCTTATATTTGCCACACCAGTGCCACCTTTTAGGGTGTCCCTAAGCACCTTTTGAAAAGGTTTTCATCGACACCTTTAAAGGTGCTCATCACGAGCACTGGCAAAGAGCTAGCCTACTCTTGAGCAATATTTTATCGTCCTTCGAAAAAAAATACAATATATCCATAGTAACTGAAATCAATAAATTATAGCAACATGCAATAGAACACATTTATATAATTTGTATCAAACCAAAGTATTTTGAAAATGACAAATGTAGATAGATATTATCATGGACATGTTTAAATAATATCTACAGATTATGATGAAGACTAATACGCATAATAAAAGGGTGGAGAAATCTAAGCTCAATGGCTAAGGTCCTTTTAATGGAACTTGTAGACACCTTTTCAATCCGGCACCAGTTTGGAGCTAATGAGTACCCCATAAGCACCATTTTTCTAAGAGTGTGTACTTTTATCATGTGTACCCCACATAAATAACACAGTTATTACATTTTTGCATTCCATCTAAAAACGTGTAACATTTGCCGTTTGTATATGTATACATGTTAATAGGCAAGGTTAGATAAAGTGATAATTTTCTGTATTCTAAGCAATAGTTCCATAGTGCACAATAACCAATTGTCAAAATGTTTAGTATATCAACATCATCTAATATAGTGGCTCAAATTTTGTCATAACAATAGCGATAACTATGTTATGCAAATTTAGTTCAATAATTCCTTATGAGCCTTCATGTAACACCACTTTGAGTTCAAATAGTTAACAAACTCTCCATCGTGCAGTTTATATCTTTTAATACAAAAACTAAGCTTTAAAGAAAGGTATTACATTTCATTTTGCCAGTAAACAGATTGAAAATCATGCAAGGCTTAGTCAGAAAGGTTATATTACCGAAGGTTCATAATCCTGAAAGGTTCGTTTAGTTTCGTAATTCCGAAAATGAAATAGGGTTCGTAATTCCGAAAGCGAAAATAAAAAAGGGTTCATAATTCCGAAGGTTCGTAATTCTGAAAATGGAAGAGGGCCGTTTATCAATATTCGGAATTACGTACCTTCCGAATTATGAATCCTATTTCATTTTCGGAATCATGAAACTTATTTCATTTTGGGAATGAAGAACCTTCGGAGAAATACAACAAATGTTGCGGAATTTTGATTCCCCCCCCCCCCCCCCCCCCATTTTCTGAATAATGAACCTTCGGAAAAACGAGTGTCACCCCCTAAGTATTCCCCTAAGACTAAGAAAATTTGTCCCAATTTTATTCAAACTATTGTTTGTATTCATAGTAAAACAAAAAAGGTGACATATTTTTTTGTTTCCATTTAAAAGAAAACAATACGAAATGGTTGATACACTTTGTATTTATTATTTTTTTTAAACAAATCAAGTTTCTCTATCCCACTTGGTTGGATATTGGTTTAATAAGCCAGGGTAATAATATCCAAAGTCCATTGGAAGCGCATAGAGAGGTTATATCATAATGTGATATGCGCTATACAAGATCGGAATATCATTGTTATTATATCTTAAAACATCGTTATGCAATTGTACAACTTCTTTGTAATCCAGGGTTTCAAAAACTAGAATTTGGGAAGCTAATATTTAAGAGACGCCAGCCCCCCCCCCTTGTTTGTTGGCCGTTAGGATTATGCCCCCCCCCTCCCCCGTACAAAATTGGGCCCGTTGGACTAGGACTATGTTCAGAGCCCTTTTGCATAAAAAGTTGCTTTGAAATTTAAAAAAAAAACGCAACTTGATTTTCAACCTATCAGGATAGCATTCTGGGATTTGCGTTTAACTTTCTTAGTTTGGTTTTTATGCAACTTTATATGTAAGAGGGCCCTCAACACACAAGTAATAATGACTATCAGGAAACTGTGCAAGCCGCTCCTGCATGATCCACGTTATTCAAACGGTCTCTGTCCTATGGTTCTATGTTCTCTGAGTTGGGCATACTGGGTGGTTCTTCCTTGGGTTTTGGGCCTGATCCACGTCGATCCATCACAAACACAATGATGGACATCGGCACCAGGATCAACCAGCAGACGAATGAGATCCAGGATCCGATCTAAATATATAATCAAAACATTTAAAAAAAAATATTGGAAACTATTAAAGGTAATACACTAGAATATAAGAATGGTTTGTGATTATTGGTATATATATAGAGTCGATTCAGGCCCAAGACCAGCGACAGGGTCGCACTGGAGGCATATGCGCACAGTGGCGTATCTAGGGATGATTGGCGCCCGGGGCAAACAATGAAGTTGCGCCCCCCCCCCCCCCCCCACCCTGAGTCCCCAAACTTATTCAAAGTATTGTACAAGTGAGGGAGCAAGGCGACCGAGCGGCAATTTTTCCATTTTTAACCCTAAAAAAACGTAATTCCCTGTGCACTTTACCCAGGAAATTTTGCAATTGACTACTGCTATTGAGCGATCGAGAAGTTCGAATTTTGTGCATTGATAAACGGTTTTCTATTCACTCACTTATTGGGAGCAAAATTAACGAAAACCCTTGAGAAGTAGTCGAGAAATTCAGCAAGGCGACCAAAAGTTGGGATTTCATCCAAATGTTGAACCTTCGCAAATGCTGTTTTTATACACTTTATGATATATTGCGGGCGTAATATTTCTAGCAAGATTCAGATGAAACTTATTACATGATAGCGAGCAAAACAAAGACAATTACATCTTTATTTTTCAAAGTTTGAACCCTTTAGGCTTTTTAAGAACTATATACGGGGTGCAAAATTACGACATTCTTTAAAGCAAATAATTATTCGAGGGAGCAAAGCCACCGAGCTTTTGAAAATTTTCGCATTTCCAACCCTCAAAATATTTTTTTTTTTTTTTTTTTTTTTTTTTGGGGGGGGGGCATAATCCGTAAGAATTATAATTTTTCTTCATTTATCCACTTTTTCCTTTCTCTCTTATGCGTTTTTTGCGCCCCCTCCAAGTGCCGCCCGGGGCACGTGCCCCCCCCCCCCCACGATACGCCACTGTATGCGCAAATCTATTTCTTTTTAAAAGAGGGAAGACATCTGAACTGATAGCCACCCCTCCCCCAATCAGTTTATCATCAATTTACATGTCAACCACCATGACCACCTAGTAAGGTGCCCCAAGTGATGCCTCGACGCAAGCAACGCCACTGACCAACACTGTGACCGACAAAAGGGCCAAAAAGCTAGCGGCAAACTCCCCCCTGATTTCATTTTTTTGTTTGTTTGGGGGGTTCCAGTTTTATTTTTGCTTTTTTGCTTTTACCCTCCTTTATTAGTATGCTAGTTTTCGAATCGGATGTATAAATTGAATATAAATATAATGATACGAAATAATTATGAATACGTACACATGCCAGATTGAGTCTGATATAGAAGTTTCTTCCTTGGTAGACGTTCCAGTGAGCTTGCTGAAATCGTGAGCACCTAGTGTAAATAAATATTTAAAAAAAAAAACATTATATCAATTATGAAGACGATTTCAGTTTAGCTGCCATCGCAGACTACTATAGAAAAAAAGGAGGAAAAACGCGTATAGCTGTAGGTAAGTGACATTCATAGGCGTACGAGCACATTTCGCCAGGGGAGCTGACAACTTTTGCCCGAATATCATTTTTCCATTTCTAATTTGACACTGTTTATGATAAGAGCTACATATTTGGATACATCACTGTTGTAGATGTTGTTGGAACTACATTAACATGATATCATACATGTAATTACGCAACGAGCTCGGCGGAGGGATATAGCTTAAAGAGCTACTCTAAGATGGCTACCAATTAGTACTCACACTCACTGCCTCAAGGAGTCATTTATACCAAGTCATACCACTTGTTACAACATGGTGGCAGCGGCGAGATCAAAACCATGCTATCATTAGAAGATCGGACATCAACTACCTCGCCGCAATTTTCATTGACTTGGACCGAAAAATTTGGGTACCTCGCTGCCTGAATATCGGCAATTTCAAAACCCTCGAGGGGACTGCAGACCCTCACCTCCCCCCCCCCCCCCCCCCTCCACCTCGAACGCCTATGGTGAGAGTAAGTAACAGAAGAAAAAAAGAGAGAATTATTTGAAAATGTCTTCACCAACAACTTGGCATTCATGTAGCATTGTTCAATTATCACGATTGTATGAGATCTAAAGTTCTAATCTACACCATGCCGAATAGGATTTTTTAATGTCATCTAGGCCAATTGTTTTTCTGTCTAAAAAAAAAAGAGCAAGTAATTTTTTTAAATAAAAAGTGTGATACATTGTCGCATGGAGGGGTCCGTTATGTAATACTGCCTCTTTTGAACAATTCCCATTTTCTGCACATTTTTACTGTAAGAAATTCACGTCAGGCATTTTTCTGTGTGTGTATTTTGTTTTTATTTGTTTGCTTTTTGTGTTGTTGTTTTTTTGTGTTTTTTGTGTTTTTTGTGTGTTTTTTGTGTGTTTTTTTTTTTTTTTTTTTTTTTTGGGGGGGGGGGGGGGGGGCCGGAGGGTTCATTTGAATGAAAGGCTGGGCTATACCGAGTATAACTGAACTCCCTTTACCCCCCCCCCCCCAAAAAAAAAAAACAAAACAAAACAAAACAAAACAAAACAAAACACAAAGCAAACAAAACATAACAAACAAACAAACAAACAACGAAATAGGAACGTATTAGTGATATTTTGAGAATACTTTAACATTGTTTTCAGAGTATCATTGCTGATGTAAAGATACCCAAACATTCCTATGCTAATGACACCTTAAGATATTACTTTATATATTGCATGTCATAAAATTACGCCTGATAAATTTTACACACAAGCGAATAAAGTTGAGTAAACACGCACAACAACGAAATAGGCATGAGATAAGTAGAGGATGAATTGTTTGTACCATACCTTACAAGTTACAAGTTACCAAGTGAAAGGGATTTTTTGTAACGTAAGCAACACACCATCTAAATATTATGCCTATTATGATTATGTCTACTTTATGGAACGTTTTCCTCGTGTTAAAAGATGCTTTTGAAACAATGACGCGAGTTCCCTTAAATGACTCATCCAGGCCTGGCACCGTATCAAAATAAACCTCAACATTTCTCGTAAAGGACCCCCATATCCAGGGTAAAACATATTCCTTGTGGATGAGGCTTCTCTCAAATCCAAGGGGAAGTTGCTCAAGTTTGTTAAACAATGTTACGAATGAAGGTCAAGTTATGGAGTATACATCCGTAAAACAACCACTGCTCCCAAAAGATGAGTATCATAACACTCTAAAGGTAGAGTCGGTTTTTTGCAGTGTGTCATAAATTTCAAAGAAAGATTGTTTTTCAAGTACTTAGAATGTGATAGAATTTTAGTGCATGACCTACGTGGCTTCATCCTGTAAGTATCACTGAGAGTATAAGCATTGATTAAGGCTGCTCATTGTCACTAGGACATGTAAGCCAAAAAATGCCCACTATATCCAACAGATTGGTGCTTTTTTCTTCTTTTTTTATACTGAAGATACTGAAGAATACTGAAGATGGATAGACGCTTCCGTGTAGAGTAACACAGAACTTCGTGTAACAACAAGAAAGTATGACCACCTTGATAAACTTATTTAATCTGCATGCAGAATAATACGACAAAAAATACTCACTCGACTTCTGTTGATCTGACCGGCGTCTGTGTCAGTTGTTTACAGAAATAGGTGAATCCTACGGTGACAAGACAGGCTTCAATCAGAGCCAAGAAACACAGGATACAATAGACTGGTAGAATAATCAGACGAAGCACGGGACTAACACAAAAGATAGAAAAGATAGTAAATGAATACAATATGTCATAGAAGTTTGTATAATACGTAAATATTATACAATTAGTAAATTACGATAGCATATTATATTTTATTGTTCCATAATTGTTATAATTATCAATTACAATGGACATAATGATAAGCAAGCGCATGTTGCAATAGACAGGTAGTACATGTAACATAATCAGACGAAGAATACTTCTCGGAAATAGGAAAGAAAATGTGAGAAATAAACATAGAGAGTTAGAATATACTTCTAAAAACTTAGAAGACATTAGTATTATACAAATATTAATACAATAGACATAATAATGACCAGGCAAGCACATGTTGCAATGGACTGGTGTAGTGATCAGACAAAGAACCGGGACAAGCAAGATTAAGATAATATGTATAATAATGGCATTATAATACTTTAGAATTACCCAAAATTATTACGCAATAGCAATATAGAGTATTATAATACTTTAGTATAATATGATGTAATAGTCATATGTATTATTTTACAATACACATAATAATGGTGAAAATATTCACATTCACGTTTTCTAATTATTAGCAGATCAAAGTTTTGGAAAAAATAAAAAGGGGCACAATAATTCTGAGAAATTTCTGACAAAAAAAACAGATGTCATCACATTCATTAAGGAAGACAATTATTAAAAACGTCTGAAAGGAGAAAATACAGTGTATATATATATATATATATATATCCGACTTTGCAGGTGCCTTTGGTAAGACAATTTGAAAGGGGGCACATTTTTTGTGTATTTAATTTATTTCACGTTGGTTTTAATGATTTTAAATGGGGTCACGGTATCGGCCAGTGTTACCCCCCCTCCATTAGCTGCCAGTGCAATAATGAACAACCATTTAAAATATAATAGCGAATTAGTTCATCTGTAAACTTACCTTAAATTAATATAATCAGTAAAATCAATTAAACACTTACATGTCAAATCTTTTCGTGAAGAAGACGATCAGTTTGTAAAGAGCGTACACAAATGCAATCAGCGAAATGATGACCTGTTGGTGCATGAAAGTAGAATAAGGTTTCAAATTTCATAATTTAGGGAAACCTGCTGAATAAACATTTGAATATTCTTTACAAAAAATAAATTTTGGAAGTTGCAAAGGGAAGGATTTCAATTACCGGATTTTTCTGTTAAAATAATGATTAATATAATTATTGATTAACACTTTCTGGATATTATTTCAATTATGCTCAAGTTAATTTCTTTACTTGTTCTATCTTCTGCATACTTCTTTTTCTTCACAATCTATTTTACTTCTTTTTTTCTTTCTTCTTCTCTCTCTCTCTGTCTATCTGTCTATCTCTTTCTCTCTTCTTTTAACATTTATCTCCCACAAACATGACAAATGTACATGTATAGTAAATCTTTCTTCTACCTGTATTTTTTCACTACATTGTTTCATTTTAATTGCTTCCCTTCGTTTTATCTTATAATATAAAAAACCCTTTTGTTACCTTCTTCCTATAGCCATTCGAGTATGTCTACTCATCGTTCTATTCCATTTTTGTTCTTACGAACATTTATTACATGTCTGAGTTGTTATGAACCCACCTGTACAGCTAGTGCGAAGTCGCATTTCGGCGCCGTGCCGTTCGCATGTACAGAGAAGGAGTTAGGCGTGTCATACTGCACCTGGGCGTATATCAAACAATCTCCACGGAAATCATCCTGAAAGAAAGAAAGCGAGAATGCATGTTTGTCAGAGAGAGCAACGACGGAGATGGGTGACAGATTGTGATATAGGGGAAGAATAGGAGAGATGGGGAAGAGGGTGGGGGAAAGAGGGGATAGAGTGAGGGGCCGGGGTGAGATGAAGAGGAGGCAGTGTTGGAGAGAGCCATGTGGGGTGGGGTGACATGAGAGGGAGAGGGGTATAATTATGGAGAGTGACTAGGAAGGAGGGCGAGGAAGGAAGGGAACTAGGAAGGGAGGGGCGATATCGACACATATTTAGCTATGAAAAAAGCCCCCCCCCCCTAAAAAGAGCGAAAACAAAAAAACAAAAAGAGCAAGAATGCGGAAATATTTATGATTTTTTACAAAAATCATGAACTGAACATTAATTTTCCACACATGATTATGTACTTTTACGATTTACGAAAGTAGAATGGGAAAAAAAAAAAATTTAAAATTATTAATAAAGTATTTTGTAGAATAAGTAAAAGTAATCAATATATTCATTTTGCGATCGGCACAATTAGACAAGAACAAAAAACGTGAATGGGTGGTAAAAAAAAAAAAGGGAAAAAGGCTTGAAACGAATACAATTTTGTTGATTTTGTTGTTGTTGCATGAATCACTAATAACTAGAACACAAAGCCCTGTAAGCTTATTCATTTAAGATGGATGTAAAAGCTTTATATCTGAACAAGAAATGCATTATCCATTAATTATAGCCTACTTAGCCAGGAAAAGGTATAAATCAGTATTTTAATCGTTGGCCAACGTATGATTACCAACCATTCCCTCTGAGTATTCACCCCAATGTATTCCTCCGAAAGAAATCGGGAACACGATATTTTGTGTAGTCATGTGACGTTTTTCTGATATGACATTCCAATTAATCTCTAATTAATCAATTTCCCGTCATGTCACCTACAATGACTTCCTCTTGATTCAACACTGTGCAAACACGGAATGCTTATTACTTATATATATTGTCAACCATTTTAACTCAGACATACTCATTGGGAGTCCCAATTTTAGGCCTTTAAAAAGTTGATATTGACCGACTCGAAAATCAGCGTAATCAGGGTCGTGTTTTTGTGTGTTTTGTTTTGTTTTTGTTTTTAACACTCACCTACCCTGTAAAAAGCTTTGTATGGGCAATGAACCTATATCGACATACCGACCACCTGACATTTTGGGCTGAAAGAGCAATATAAACTTGTTTAGGTCTTATGTTACACGCCCAACACATAATCGTCACGCTTCCTTGTTATTTCTTTACCACTTAGATTGAATAAAAGCTGGAAATCGTATTTCTTCAGAAAGTAACAGAATATTTTCTAATCATATGCTAAACAATTGTCATTTATGACAAAACATCCGCTGATGAATATTCATTGTGAATTAGTTTACTGACAGAGTATATAAAGAGAAGCAACGAAATCCTTTAAACCATTCGGTGGGGCCAGGGGCAAGGGAACAAGTTGACCTTCTGCCGTTCAAAGCCTCTGGCCCCTTTCAAGTTATACCCCTATAGCTGTCAGTCCCTATACAGAAGTATGTATAGACGTGATAGAACCGGGATTAGTTGTTGGGGTTTTTTGGCCATCAGCTTGATCCCCCCCCCCCCCCAGCAAACACACATGCACTTAAAATGTGCAACCACCGTCACTTTATCTCATTGTTTTACAGACAAATCATACCCAAATTACTGTAATACCTATTGAGCTTCATGACATCCCCATCAAGCTATATCTCTTAAGCATTTAAAAAATAATTGTCGAGAAATGAGGCACCCTGAACCCTTGCAAATGACATCTTTTATTAGTCTGTGGATGGATGCGACTAGGCGGGATCTCCTACTTAGCCTTATTTGGAATGACATCGTGAATCACTCATACCAAGATATAAATAGAGTTCCAATGAAGAAACGGAACTGTAAGCCTTCATGCTATCCATTACCTACACAAGAACGACTTGTAGAAAAGTCAGGGCATTCTATTTTGCAGTCGGCAAAGGTCTCCCTCTCCCTGAGTCCAAGGGTAAATTTGAGTCCAAACGGGGTTAGGGAGTTTAAAGGATTTTTGATAGAGTCACAATGATTAGGGACACAATGTATCAGTGGCGAACCTGAGGGGTATGTCCGCCCCCCCCCCCCCCCCCCCAATCGAATGACGAAAAAGGAAAAGAGAGAAAAAAAGAATGAAGATGGGGAAATGGAATGTCAAATGAACATGATAGCATCTCTTATAAAACCTTCCTCTCTTCGGTGGCCTTGTTAATTCATTTTCATCTAAACATAAATTCCGGTGTGCCCCCCCCCCCCCCCATGATAACAGTGCCCCTTACTGGTTGGAACCACACAACATCACTGTCATGGTATATCTCTCGTATCTATTTTGCACCACACGGTTTCATATTAATGCATTAGGACGTGATGTGATACCATAAATGTGTCGTCATCAAAGTTGTAAGTGCATGATCATTCGTCTTTGAAAAACTGAATAATGTGTGGATTGCTTCATTTTGCACGTTGACTCGAATTTATGAATTGACGTGACATATGCAAACATAATCCAACTGACTCATAATCATTATGCATACTGGATAAATTTGTGAGCACGATTTTTCTGTGAATTCACAGCATTGTGTAAAATAGCGTCATATTATTCACTGTAAAACTCAACCCTGGAAAGCTCATCCTGATTGTTGATTGTTACTTCGCGAAGGTCGATTTTTTTACAAGTTTAAAAGTCTGTCTTTCAAGATGTAAGAAAACATGTACAGTGCAATTGTTCTATTGAAACGCCACACAAGTGTTGTTATATAGTTATCTGATTGACATCTCAATGGAGATCTTAGAGCAGGTTGAAATTCTTTCATTTTTCAAAAAGCAATACAGATGATGCAGATTATTCTTTATTTCTTCACGGATTGTTCTTGCACATACTGTTCAACTATAATATGCATAATTTAATGGACAATTTATATTATGCTCAATGCTAACTCCTTTACTATCATTGCTAGATTTTCCATCGATTTACATGCACGTTGGTGTGGAAATGTTTCTGACACATTTCAGTAACAAAGTTTAGTGACATATTTGACAAACTTGTCCAATGTAATCATGTTCACAAGGTTTTGATTTATTTAACAAGCGGTTTTGTACCATTTGAATATGAAAGTAATGAAACATTCCTAGCATAGCAAGTGCAAATTTATACAGACTTGTAATCAAGGCCAGATTTTGAAATCGGAGATGCCCAAAAAGTTGTTGAAAAATAATCGGATATTTACTACGAGGACTATCAGGGCTGTAACTATACATAATTTAGTAAAATTTAGACTGCCCCCCCCCCCCCCGTCCAACAAAAAAAATATATATATATAGTTCGGATAAAGTATAGTTCCGATATGTACCGTACTGTATTTTGTACCTACATGTACGCACAAATTATCATATGATTGTCAACATACAATTTGGTCCTTCTCGTCGTGTGGCATCTGATATGTAAAGTTTTATTTTCATGTAATTTGCTTTTGCTTTGATAAGGTTTTTATTATTATTATTATTATTAATATTTATTTATTTATTTATTTATTTATTTCACATGCTTTCATTGTGTTTTTTTTTTGTTGTTTTTTATGATAATCAACGATGTTAGGAATTGATTTCAAAAAGCTTCTTTGATTTGATTTTCATTTATTTCCATAAACATCATTTACAATCTTTTTCAACATAATGGTCACATAAAATCATACGTAGAAAAAGGGGGTCGTCCGTCATGAGCAAAGCTTGAGTTGACGTCCTCATCTCAATTCAAATGAGCATACAATGATTTTTTTTTTTTTTTTTAATATAAATTTGTACTGGACACAAATAACTTAATGTCTAGGCGTATAATATTCATAATTAGAAATACATATGTGAACAGTTACTATACGTAATCCCTCTGAGTCTGGTCCATTGCCATGTGTCATAGACCATGACTCTTAATCAGCACTTCACATGAGACATGAATCATCATCAGCCTGTCGAGAGAAGTGACGGGACACACGAGCTCAGAAGTCTCCTATATATGCCTGAAGATCATGAATATATTGCGTGTGTATTTAAGTGAGATCTCACATCTATAACTATGAATTGTTCCTATGTTAGCACTTTTCAAAATAAGGAAATAAGTCCGTGTTTTATATCCCTTTAATGCTGCGCTAAAATTTACCTAACTTATTTATTTTTATTTA
Organism: Heliocidaris erythrogramma; assembly: GCA_025617745.1. Taxonomy (NCBI): domain Eukaryota; kingdom Metazoa; phylum Echinodermata; class Echinoidea; order Camarodonta; family Echinometridae; genus Heliocidaris; species Heliocidaris erythrogramma. The sequence continues at coordinate 44,765,090 of CM046862.1, forward strand.
TTTATTTATTTCTGCATGGTACAAGGCATTGCATATTATGATCATTATGACAAAAATGAGAATAACAGAATTAAAAGGCAAATATGATCATAATAAGGTACAATATATCGATAATGCGATAACATGCAGAGGTATGGCAATATAAGCTTGACGCTTGAAGCATTGCGAACTTCAACCGTTCGTTCGTTGAAGACTACTTTTTACTTATCCCTCCTGATCATGTTGATGTGAATCATAATTGTTACCATGCATACTGTAAATAGGTAATAGACAGATTTTCTAAGTCACTTGATATGACACGCTTTAAAAGATATAAATGATATGTTCATAAATAGTTCAAAAGAAAATTAACAGTTTCAAAGTCCTACCAGGGATTTCCCTCGTCCTACTAGCTTAATGCAACATGTATTCATGTGTTTGCTAAATGGGTTTGCCCTCCTTTTTCATGCTTTTGTTAGCTACGTTAACCCAATTTCTTGACATGAGATCAGTAGGGATGTATAATGGTTTTTACTTGCTTTTAAATTGATTTTTTTCTTGCACAAGGTAATCTGCCCATTATAAAACCCTTTCTTCCCATGCTAATTGATTTGTGTGTTTTTTTCTTCAAAATAAGCATACATGATACATATCAATTCAATTATTAACCATAAAACAATGTAATAAATGTATACGTATCAAACTAATAATACAAAAAGAAGAATTGAACAAATAATTTACACCAACGAATCATTATTGACAACATTTTTTAAAGTTTAAGACATCGAATATAGACCTTTCTACCATTTTTTAATATAAATATAAGAAGGGAGTGCTCGCAACGCCTCTACTCAGAACAGGGCAACACCTGTCCGGACATATTTCGCGGTTCATGTATTTTTAAGAGGAAGTTAATTCTGCAACCTTTTACGCTCATTAATAATTTAATTATAATAATTAGGTATCACCGTCCTTGTTTTCATAACTTCCATATCGCCAAAACTTTTTTTCATGGTATTTATGCCAACACTGACAAGGCTGAAGAGAAAACCCCTTCCCGTACGTTATTAGAACAGCGCTGTAGCCGTTTCAGTACTATTGTTTTAAAATTGGAACAGTTATTTTTTACGGGGGGGGGGGGGAGGTTACATTAAATAGAAAAGTAAGCGATCTACATTACCTCATTCATAGGAGATATATGAATTTGGTAAATGCCACTTCTTTCGTAGGTCAACATAAATTTGGTTGTTCAATGCTATATGTTATCGTGTGGCTAACATAGCTAATGTAACAAATCATTTGGTATAAGAGCAACCCCCCCCCCCCCCCCCCTTGGAAAAACAACATTTTCTCTCGAAGCCAGTATTCTCCTTCGTCCCCTCCCTACCCGTTTTGTATTTTCTCATCACACAACCCCTTCCCCCTTCTCCCCAAATGAAAATCCAGTATATTGACCAGCTTTATTCTACTCAAGCAATAACAATAATCGTTTAAATAAAATGACGATTCTATATATTTTTAGAGTAATCGCAGTCCCATATACAGCTCACGACGTCAGTTTAGAGTTGCGTACGTCATGTATTACTACGTGAGCGAGGGGTTTGGATGCAGTTGGCATGCCGTTGCCTGAAAGGATGTCATGAGTAAGGGGGTAATTATCGCATCAACACACGCAGGATGCATGATGTGTCACTAGAGCTATGAAGCATCTGCATTGGAGGTCCCACTGTGACTTCATTACAAAAAGCAGCCATCTCTTTCCACGTTTGGTAGACTAAATATTACTAGAATACGTCTTGATGATAAGTATTATCTCCAGTATGATGTAATGTAACTTTTCAAGTTTTGTTTTGTGTTATGATTTAGCGCCGAAACCCCACTAAGACCATGCAACAATATTCGCAACTTCTGCCTCGAGCACATAATTTATTAAAATATAGTTGTGTGATGTTTATTGGAAAATAATGATCTTTTCTTTTTCAATTGCTTTTGTCAGTGACTTATAAATTTAAACCCTTTTTCAAGTTGGTGGTTTTCGTGTAGTACTGCGTCTTTAGAAGACAGGAAGTTGTTTATTGATATTGTCTTGAAAGGATTCCCCACCCCTTTAAAGGAAATAATATATTAGCATACATCCAGTTGATTGATTCGGAAGAAGGGCCAGCAATACAAAACCATTAGAACTGTAACCAACTTGGTTTAACAGTATTTCTATAGTCATTGTGTGTATGTGTACTTTGTACAATATTTAGGGCCTACGTACAATGTAATTTACTCAAGTTAACATATTTCATTCACTTTCTGAGTGCTCAAGGGTAGTTGAATGACAAACATTATCCATGATACGACACAAATCGACATGTATTCTATTCATAGTATTCCGTCAATTACAAAGGCCGCACTACGCCAAACAAAAAACTTTCCTTTTTACCAAAGATAGCTAGACTACTGAATCAAATAAACAAGGTGCCTGTGAACAATATTATGGTTATTCTGTCTCTAGAGACATAACAAATCTGTAAAAGCAAGGAAGGCAATAATCTACTGTGATGATGATTACACATTGGTACAGACTTTCGTGTTAATTTATGTCAAATTAGTCATCCGAAAAAATCAAAATGGTGGTCATCGATGTCGTGTCTTACCCTAACGATGCCGATAGCGATGGCGGCTGTTATTCCTGAGAGGAACGCGACAAGTAGGAGACTGATCTCCATGATCATTTGAACAGAGTACATGCAGCTCATCTTGATGTCCTTTCACCGTCCCGTTATACTTCCAAAAAGAGAAAGAGAGAAGATCGAACCACGGGATATACCCCCGGTTAAAATAAGGATCCCAGTAAATCGCCCGCAGAGGACTTGTCCTGTGTAGCCTTCCGATTCCCTTCAGCTCAGCCCTCTGCCTGGGTGTATGGAGAGTGATATAAGACGTGAACCGTGCCAACTTGTTGTGAGCTGGGACCGGAAGAATGGCGGACGAGTTGTACTCGGAGGAACGCGAATGGAACAAACTACGCTCAGTCAGTCTGCGATGAAGTTTGATTTTGAATAACTTCTTGTTCAATTGTTTAGCAGAAAAGAGGCCCGTTTTCAATCAACTTGGAAGGGAACTTCATGAAAGTTTACTTTCCAAAGTAAAGGAAGACCTTCAGCTGTTTCAGTTCAATACACACTAGTCCGTTATGCATGAATGTCCGTCCCTTCTTGAAATATAACCATTCACAATGATTGTCCGTTTGTCTCAAGCGCTCATGGATATAGAATAGAATGAGTTCTTATGATTTAATTCAACTCATTTTAGGCCCTATCAAAGCCACATGTTCATCTTTTTTTCCGAGGCTAGAACTGAAAAACGTAGGGGATAACTCTAAGGCGAAGATCAAGGAAATGACTCTTTCAGTCTTTCTCGGCAATGAACAAGAATCTCCCAATCCGTTCGAAGGTTGCAGAAAATTAACTCTTTAAATATCGAGTTCCGATAGTTAGGTAAGTGTCAGCAGGTCTTTTGGTAACTCTTGTCAAGTTATGACTTGATCTCGCCCACTGCTCTCGATAGAGTGATATAAGCTTTGACGGGATACAAAAAATCGAGGCACCCAGAGCAAGTTTGAGCTCTATATTTTTGTTTTACCCATGCAGTTTGTCTGGCCTTGTGAAGGCGCAAAGGGGAAGGGGACATCAGCTAGTCTGCAAATTATGTCTCAGTTTTTATGAGGAAAAGAAATGCTTCACGTTTTACCCCATTTAAAGCGGAGCGATCGTGTACTTTTTAATAATTGTCTTCTTAATATTCGTTCCCTATAGATTACCCGGTATATCCCAATTCGACGAATGATCGTTAGCCCCCACCCCCACCTGAAAAAGGTCCAGAAGTAATAACTTTTGTTTATGAATAGAAGATTATGTTCAACTCTGATAATAGAATGTAAATGCAGATTATGCTTGGGAATCATCTAGGCCTAGATCTCCCAATAGGAATGCTGAGAATATAAAATCCTTCTTTAATTCTTTGTTGTATGCCTATTATAATTAGTTGTATTTGTTTTACGATTACGCTGATAATAATGAATAAAAACAAGAGGACACAAGGAATAATTATATGAAGGAATACTTATATGAAAATTATAAAATTATGAATGTGAAGCTACCAACATTACATCTATATCAAGAACTGTATACATGCACATGACTTTAGACAAAGTAATGATTTCGGGGGGGGGGGAATATTTCATAGGAAAAAGTCTCCTTATCACTAAGACTAGGTTTGAGGAACGATTCGGCTGCATTCATGCAGGGGCGGAGATGAGAGAGGCAGAAAGAAACATGTCTCCCTTATTCGATTTAATTGGAGCTTCCCATATGTTCAACGAGTATGAATTAAAATGTGTTTTGGTCAATACATGCACCTTCACTTTGTTATTCTTCTGGAACACATATGAAAGTAACGCTCCCATCAAACATTGTACATTTTGTGTTGATTTGTGTTGATTTGACATATAAAATGATAATGATAATAATATAATAATAATAATAATTATAATAATAATAATAATGATCATAATAATAATAATAATAATAATAATAATACGAAGAAGAAGATGATGAATATCAATAATAATAATAGTAATAATAATGACAATAATAATAATGTTAATAACAACAACAACAATAATAATTATATAGTCGATTTGACAATTTCAGAACCTATAAAAGTTCTTTCAGTTGAAATTTTTTTGTAGATTCGTGATCTCTTGCGGTCTCCGAACAGTTTCAGCCTTGTTGCCGAAAACGCAACTTTGGGCAATTTGCATAATTAAAATAAATCTGAATTACTGATGTACGTACTGTTCTTTATACTCGATGATACCCAACTGCAATTGTGTTGTACATCTTTGCATGCAACCTGCGAGACAACAAAAGGAGGTTACACAGTTAATGTCCGATAATTATAGTGTATGATATCTCTTTGTAGGGGTTTTGTGGGGCTAGAATCCATTTCACTGTAATTTTTTTTCAATTAAATGTGACGTAAAGTTAATGTAAATACCAACTTAATTATGCTTGAACAACTGAAAGTGTACACCTTACAGTTAGAATATCGACCTACAATAATTTCCTGGTCGAATGAAAGTACACCTACTCCTGATGTTTAAAATGATGTAAATGGAGTGTTTAAATAATTATGACGTTGAATTAAAGAGGAATGAACACTTTCATAGAAAATTGGCTTGGATTGCTAAATAGTTATTCCAATTTATCATGAAAGGTCTACTTTCATTCAACCAGGAAACTGTATGTCCAACTGCTAACAATAATATTTTAATTTTTTTTTTCTTCTTCATTTCAATGTCAAGTATTAAATTAAGTTCATGTAAATTTTAAAGTTCATGAAAATCAATAGTGATTGATCAAAGGTCTATCTAACCCCCCCCCCCTCTCTCACTCTCTCTCTCTCTCTCTCTCTAAGTTTCTCTACCGTCTCCCATTCTGTAAGATAGAAGAGGAAGAAGGAGAAGAAGAATAACAACAAGTAGAAGAAGAGGAAGAAAGAGAATAGGAGGAAGAAGATAAAGGAAGAGAAGACGAATAAGAAGAAGAAGAGGAAGAGGAAGAAAAAGGAGGCGTAGAAGATTAGAGAGATGGCTTTCAGATCATTCGAAAGTCAATGAAACTGGGTTAAAGCAAAATATTTTTTAAAGTGCCGATAAACTTTTAATAACCATCATATTCCCTGTATAATGATATTTGTACAATAGTCTCTGTCAATCATTCATTGAACTACGCTATCATACTTTAATCAATAAAAGCATTTGGAAAATACTTCTTAAAAGCAGACATCCATGCATTTCATTCTAATCTGAATCTGATGCCCTAAGTTGAAATTGTTCTTTTTAGTGACATGTTCCCTTCTGGTGCGCATCGATTTCCCTCTTCACACAAGGGGGAAGCGGAAATGGCGTCATAGAGTGACTCACAGACTAGGGAGGGGGAGGTCAAAGGTTAAGGATTCATCAGGAGGGAGGTATACTGGGGGAAATTTTGTCCACTTGGAAGGAAAAAGAGGAAAGTTCGAAGCAAATTGAGTTAGATAGAAAGGGGGTACTTCGGTGATTTCAAGGTATGTGTGTTAATGCGATGTATAAAGCATAGTTTCGGCTCGTCATAGCCGCACGCAACGTTGTAATCATCGGAATGATGATACATTTGAAATAGAGATGAATCTACCGAATCAATTACAGCAGCCCCCCCCCCCCCCCCCCCAACACACAAAGAAATTAATGAATTTAGTCCTTTTTCTAATATTTCTGTTTCGACTCAAGCTATCATTATGTAGGGGTTAAGTCCAGTTTGATGACTATAGACGACGATAGCTTTTCATGATGTAGAGCCAAACCCCCCCCCCCCCCCCTCCACCCCGGGCCCCAATATTCACTTGTCAAGAAGAATTCCCAACTTATGTTTACATTAATGTTTTTAACGAGTATGAAATAATTCGCGTATTAATAATGCAGCATACATAATAGGCATAAGAGAGCTATGAAGTTGAATATTCTATCTCTAATATTCTGATGAATGACCAAGTTGAAAATCTCGATTTCAATAATGCAGGTGGAATACATGCACTGTAAAGTGCAGAATTCTCTGTGTTGCAGACATGTGCTGTGAACGGGAAATAGTCATTAGTCAAGGAAGCAACGAACTAATGATTTTGACGTGTTGCGAACCTGGCGCCCTCTTTCTTTTACGTCGAGATAAGAATGTGGTCAGTTGGGTCTTGCCATGCTTGCGGTGGATAGCTTCTTCTTCATTTTTTTGGTTACCCCCCCCCCCCCCCCTCTCTCTCTCTCTCTCTTACTCTCTCTTTCTCTCTCTCCCTCTCCTCCCATCGATCTCTCTCGCTCCCCCACCCCATCTCTCTCTCTCTCTCTCTCTCTCACCTCCCCTTCTCTCTCCCTCTCTCCCTCCCCCTTCGCCTCTCTATGTCTCATTCTATCTGAAATACCAAAGCCATTTTATTTCTCAGTCGTTTCATATGAATGCATGTATTTATTCTATGAACAATATCTTAAATCAGCAAAACTATTTAGCATCACACTTATATCGATATAAATCACTTTTTATTATTAGGCGTATAAATCTAATAAGGAATAAAATATTAGTAATAGTATAGTAGCAGTAGTAGTAGTAGTAGTAGTAGTAGTAGTTTCAAAAAGTTCCAGTTTTTTTTTTTTTTTTTTTTTTGCTCGCAAGTATACAGATATTGGGCCCCGTATGCTTATGCTCAACCCCTCAAAATGTGTGGCTCTTTTCGCGACTTATAATAACCGTCCTATAACGTACAGTTTACAAATCTTTTTGAATGAGCTATGATTGGTATATTACAGCATCTATCTATAATTTTTTTATTTTTCCTTCCCTAAAGCACATATAGACGCTACGGCAGTGATAATGTACACTTAGCTGTCTAAGATACCAATGTACATTTTTTGCATATTAAATAACATTTGATGCATAAACATATCAGTATTAAAATAATAACATTTTGTTTAAATGATATATATTACTGGTTCCACCTTTGCTGTGATGCTATGTCATCATAAACATGAGGAGATTCGAATTGCATCTTATTTACTCTCTCCATGAGACATTAACAGGATAAATATCAAGGAATATTTTTTTTACTGATAATTTTGTAAATTATCCGATGTCCTTTCGTTTATACTTTTTGCAGACGATTCTAATCTACTTTATTCCCACAAGAATCCAAATACTTTAGTCAATGTTGTAAACTCTGAGCTTGAAAAAGTCACCCAATGGATAAGAGCCAATAAACTATCCCTCAACCTCCAAAAAAACAAATATATGTTATCCCTATTGATGCTTTATTCATCTTTAATTTTACTTTATCTGAATTATGGGATACTAGCTTGCGGTAATACCCAAAAAACTCTCTCTCAGTATTATCTGTATAATTCCGTTATACTCTCACACACAGACCCGCTATTTGTTGATAGCAGACTATTAAAATAAATGACTTGTATCTATTTCATTTGGGACAATTTATGTATAACTACAATAGAAAGACCCTTCCACATAATATATTTGATGCCATGTTCCCCCCAAATCGGTCATTTCACGATTACCCAACTAGATGGTCTAGCTAGTTTCACCTACCACTCTTTACAACTTTATTAGCGAAGAAGACATTTATGTATGATGGCCCTAGATTTTGGAACTTTTTAAGTAAAGATAATAACAGTAGTCCTTCCCTAAATTCTTTTAAGAAAAAACTAAAAGTATTTTTGCTCAAATCTTATAATAATATACAATAATAACCTGATATCAGCTTGCATATTCTTATTTTTTTTCCATTTAGGTCTTCATCATCTGCTCAATTAACTGAATTTCTATTTGATCTTATGATCTCAACTTGCCAGAATCACCAATATAAAGACCTCCTTTTTCGGTCATGATTTGCTCTGCTTTTCCCTTTTCCCCTTTTTTCCTATTCCTTTTTCTGTTATCTGTTTTCCTTTTCCTTGTCGTTTCGTGTTTGTTGTTCTGTAACACTGTTTTTTGTTTTCCAAGTCTTCGCAGGCACAATATGAAACAATTTTATTTTCCCTGGGGGATCCACAAATTACAAGCACTGCTTTTTAGTGGACCCCACATTTCCTCAGAAACTAAGAATTTCTATTAATAATTCATTATAATAATGTATTTATATGTACAATGTACTTCTTTCTACACTTATCAAAGAAAAATGAATTTTTACATACATTTTTTTTTCACATTTTCTGTAACAATATTTGTAATGCCATTCTCTTTTCTTTCTGTTGGAAATGAAATAAATACGAATTTGAATTTTGAAAGGAAAAATCCTGAAAACCTCAAAAGCCCTTCAGCACTTCATAAGTCAGGAAAGCTTGTATTACTTGCCTGAATAATTTCTATTGATCAACTTTCCTATGGAATCGGGAAAGATGGTACTGATCAAATCCGGGGAGCGTTTCATCAAGTGTTTTGTCAGTGGTTTTTACTGACAAAATTGCTGTCAGCCAATCAGATGCAAGGATTTCAGTAGCTTATAACATCTGTCTGTAAAAATCACTGACAAAACGCTTGATGAAATGTTCCCGAACTGATGAGTGGTGACCGAACCCAGTGCTTCTTTTGTAAGTTTTATATCCACTCTATTCTAGATATGATAACTAGATAGCTGACTATTCTCTCCAGTCCATTATGCAATAACACAGAAGGAAAATGCACAGTCCTATACTGATTTTCTTTTAAATCCATTTTCTCTCTAATGAAAAATCTTTTATCATATGTGTACCCTAGATATAATAATTTCACGTATGCTTTAACACAAACATAAATGATACAAAACTATTCTCTCATCAAAAACAAAGAAAATGATTTTTTAAATCATTTTTTGTGTATGGAGCAAATGGGGAGATGAGCTCGCAAGATACTTCACGAAGTTGTCAATTAGTATTTGATTGATTACAACTTCGAAAATTCATATCTCTTTAATTTCTTATCGCATTTTGCTCAAACTTTCATTGATCTGTTGTTGTTTTTGTTGTATTTTTCTGCTTTTAAAACCAAGTTAATATCAGGGTGGACTTTCCCTTTAAAGAGTGAATCCAGCAGCGTTGTAGTGTGGTCAAACCGAGTCGTCTGTAGATAAATCAGAGAAAAAAATATTTAATGATAATAATAATAATGGTGGGTTCTTGTATAGCGCACATTTCTGTCAGACTTGACACTCCTGGCGCTCCACAATTTAGTTGAACTTTAAAGGGTTAACTTTCTAAGTTACTATTCTAACCATAGAATCTAAACATTGTGTAAATTGTACAATTTTTGATTTGTCAATGACACCATATCAAGATGTATTATCAGGCTGTTAGCAGGGGCGTCGCTAGGGGGGGGGGGGGGGTATGGGGGCGTCATACCCACCCACTCAAAATTGTTGTCGGCAAATGCGCCACCTCTGTCGGAAAAAAGGAAAGAGAAAAAAAGGAGAGGAAAGAGGAAAGAGAAAAGGAAAAGGAGTAAGGAGAAAGTAGAAGAAAAAAAAAGAGGGAAAAGAGGGAAAAGAGAGAAAAGGTAAGGAAAGTAAAAGAATGAAAACCATGAAAAACAATTTTTTTGCTCGCTTGCTTCGCTCGCTCGCAAGAACACTGGAATATTCGGGCAAAAGGCATCCCCCTTCGGCAATGGACTGTAGCCCCCCTCAACCGCCCCGCGGATTTTTAAAGTTCCGATATTCATATTCGGGCAGCAAGGTGCTAGAATATCGAAATATTTGGGAAGCAAGTTTCCAAGTTAATAATATTATGTAACATGTGTATCTAACTTCTGTACATTACCACCAAGAAAAGTTTTTTGAAAATTTGCTCGCTCGCTTCGCTCCCTCGCAAGAACACTGGGATTTTAATATTCAAGCAAAAGAGGTCCCTCTTCGAACATCCCCCCCCCCCCCCCCAGGATGTTCCAAATTCCGATATTCATATTCTGGCAGCGAGGTGCTGGAAGCTGGGAAGCAAAGTTCTCAGATAATAGTATTATGTAACTTCTGTATGTAACCTCTCTACATTTTCACTAATAGACTACGAAAGTTATTATTTTTATTTGTTTTTTGTGCTCATTTAGAAATTTAGAAATTGAAAAGTTGATATTCGGGCAAAAACCGTCCCCTTCGGCAATGGGATGAAGCCCCGAGAAATTTTCCAAGTTCCTATAATTCGGGCAATCACCACTTCATATTCGATCAGCGAGGTTCCCAGATAATTATGTAACTTCTGTACATTTTCATTACAAGTTTCGTCATAAGTTTTGAAAATTGCTCGCTTGCTTCGCTCGCTCGCAAAAATTGAGAAATAGAAAAGGTGATATTTCGGCAAAAGGCGTCAGCCCGCTCCTTGCGAAAAATGGGCCCGTATGATCAAGATCGCTACATCTGCGATTTTCTTTTATTATTATTTGTGTGTGAGAGGGGGGATTAGGGTGCTGCATTTTTGTTGGCAAATTTGGGTGTTCCCCACCCCCCCCCCCCCCCCATTCAAAATGTTCTAGCGACATTAGTTACGGTAGACTCTAAGTATAGTAATAGTAACTTCTATATTCTTTTACTTTGTTCGACTTTCATATCACATAAAGTGATGAACTACAGTCATATGTGAGCCGGTCTCCCCATAATTTTGAATTTTTTAAAATAAAACTATTTGTAATATATTGGTCAGAAATTTGGGGTAAAATGCTTTGAAATATAAAGGCAGAGATTGCGTTGGATAATTAAGGCACTATGTGCACACAGAAAGGGATTTGTCTAGTACACTCTCACCATCGTATAACCAGCGAACTTGTTTCGGGCTTCTACCTCGTGATCGTCTGACATAGGCATCGTCACCCAGTGGTCTTATCTACATATTTCAAACAGCAAAAAAACAACAACAACTGGATATCAAGGTGGAAATACCCGAAATAATACAAAAATTTTGCTAAAAAATAATTTCCTTTTAAAGTGATTTCCTCCTCTTTTTAGTTTCATTTCTTGTTCTATTTTTACTTTCATCTCCGTCAACATTTTCCTTCAAAATTATTTGCAATAAAATTCTCCACCGAAATTATATGTTCCAGAGTAATCTGTACACACACCTTTAAAATAATGGAATTCTAGATTCTCCAACTGATGTTTTACGAATACCTCAAAGTTTCAAGAAAGTACCGCCCCGCCCCCACGATATATTTGTCAAATAACTTGGTTACAGAAAAGCAGCTACTAACCAGGTGGTATCTCATTGAGCCGTGAATGGTTCCGAACGTTGCGACTTTTGGATTCGCCAACTTTTCTGACGAATGTTGGCGAAAATCAGGGTTCGCCTCTGTCATTAACTACATGGTCACGTGGTCGCTGTAGCATTGGCGAATCAAAAAGAACTTAGCGAGTAATAGCTACGATACGTCTTACAACCGTTTGCAAGGCTTACGACTGTTATACAAACGCTTGCAACCGTTTGCGGAAAACTTAATTCACAATTTTGAATTCGCAAAGAAATTTTGAACATGTTCAAAATTTCTTTGCGACAATAAAAACTGTTTGCAAACTTCTCTGCAACCTTTTACGAACCCTTACGAAACCCCAAATTCGCTACATTCGCAAGCATTCGCCGCTCAGTGAGATCACAAAGATAGAAAATGGCATTTGCCTCTACGACTAAAACAGAACAGGCCAAGTAAACTTAAACCCTAGATTCTCCTAGTTTCTCGACTCCTCCAATTTCATTCTTCCTTTTTTTCAGACCACCTCCTATATTAAGAAAACATGTTTTGAAATCAACCCGATTGCAAGGGAGGGGGGGGGGGGGGTCAAATATCAAATGACTCTGAACCCCTCCTCCCCATTTCATAAAAAAGCTGGACGAGAATTAACGTATAGAAACTATTCTTGCTTGGCCTAAATTCTGTTTTACAAATTGTGCAGGCAGAACTGGGTGAGAGTGGTAAACATTACCTTCTCTTTACAACTGCTGAGCATACTGAGTATACTAAGACATACAGACTGAACAGAGAGAGCGGGTGACCAGGCTGTTGTGAGTATGGAAAGACAGATGTGACCGTTGCCATAGATATGAGGATGAATTGGGATGTTACTACCAGTGAATATTACCTGGAAAAAAGAAAACAAAAATAACATTAACCCGTTGACTACTGAATTATTTAACTCTCATAGGTTTAATACAGGAGCCACCCGGTTCCCGTAGTCTATGGGTTAAATTCTCCTCTACCATTTTTCTTACAATATAATATCTATTATCCTCTTATTACAGAAAAGATTTAAGGAAAAAGGATCGGATCATTGTATTTAGCCAAAATGGTTTTAAAAAGAGAGAGAGAGAACAAATTTTGCTCGTCAAAGAATGTCCACTTCAAATCTATAAACCCTGCAATCGAAGCTAGTTGCGAGAAAGAATAGAATATGAACACTTTCAACTTATGTGATATTCTCTGTGGCATACGAGAAGCACGTAACCCCTCCCACTTTACCCATGGAATGGCGAAACACAAATAAAGCGGAAGGATGAGAAGGATACGGATTGTGCAATCCCTACCACATACTAGTCTGCAAGCACAGACCATAATTTGACACTTTAGCAAAAACTCATTGTGTCTTGAGAGAAGCCTACCTCAGCTACCTACTGGTCGTGAGCATCTGCAGTACAGGTCATCTTACAGTGCAGACACTCTTTTCAACTGACCAGGGTTTGTCCCTGCAAACTAACCACATACCTTCAGCTTGTCGGTCGCTTTGTTCCCTCGCATGAATTCCAGCCACCTACATGTACCGTTCCCCGCTTATGGCCAATGTCCCCTGTCCCCCCCCCCCCCCCCTTGACAAGACTTACGCTACGCCACTGGATAATGATGTTACTAAACTAAATAGTAAACCTAGAGGCAGAAAGAGTGTTATACGTTTTCGGAGAAGTCTTTTTATTCATCATTTCAACTAAACCCGTGTTTAAAAATAGAGATCTCGGGGGGGGGGGGGGGGGGGGGGGGGGAACAGTCCGAGTACATGTATCCCCCGAACCCGTCACCCATTCCCCATTTGAATCAATGTTGTGCCTGAAATGGATAAAGTGGCAATTTGGGACCTCGGGTATCACTGCTGACAAATTTGACCTTTTTGTACTTCTGTCATTTTTTAGTTGTTTTGACAGTACTTACCAAGTGTGGAAGTGTACGTCATGCCACTAAAGGTCATTAGCAGACATCTTCATCTTACCATAATGCACATCCATTCGAAATATGAAGATGATCCGACAAGAACTGCAGCCGGTAGAGCGCTCACAAGAAAATCTTTACCATTTCTTTTAAAAATATGGTTACCATGGCAACCATGACTCCGCCCACACCAAAAACAATAGGCGTCTTCATCTTACCATAATGCACCTCTATGCGAAATTTGATGGTGATCCGACAAAAACTGCAGCCGGTAGAGCGCTCACAAGAAAATCTTTACCATTTCTTTAAAAAATATGGTTACCAAGGCAACCATGACTCCGCCCACACAAAAACAATAGGCGTCTTCATCCTACCATAATGCACCTCCATGTGAAATTTGAAGGTGATCCGACAAAAACTGCAGCCAGTAGAGCGCTCACAAGAAAATCTCTGCGGCGGACGCGGCGCGACGATGCCAAATCCAGAGTATCCCCGAACACTAGTTAAAATTAAAACCTTAAAATGGATCCGTAGTCTTTCAACTGACAGTAAACTGGAGCTCCTAAATAGCACAATCTTTTGAGGAGCTTCAGAATTTGAAAAGTGTCTGTGCTCTTATTTACTATAATGCCCCATTCTAGTTTGTAGAAGCTTAATATCTACCTGCAGGCAATTTTCCACATTGCACGTAAAAATGATAGTTTGAAATATAAAATGTGCCTATTTTCCAAACAAGCTGTTTGTCGAAATTCAAAATAATATGCTATTATATCTTAAATTATAATCTTAATTAAACAAACACTGAAAGATGGAGCTGTTAAAGTTCTACCAGTTTAATGCCACTTTAACACTAACCTCAGGTGATTCGAAAGGATACTTGTCACAAAACTTGAACTGTAATTGAAACTTCTCACCGGCATACAGGGTTCCGGGGGGCGCCATCTAGGTCCATAACCCATCTGAATGATAGAATAGACATTCATAAGGGCCCGGAAACATGAACATCAACTTGAAATCAATGTTACAGTGATTGGGCGAATTTTATTAATGTTACAAATGGTATGAAAGTGAGAGAGAGAAAATCACTGAAAAGCTTTTAAGCTTATAAAACAGCAATCACAGTATTTGATATCAAATCACCTTGAAGGCAGGTAGACTTATCAGAGAAGCAGATTGGTGAAAGTAAAATAAAACTGGATACACAATATGAAACATTGTGCATTTTAAATAGTTTTAATCATCAAAGGAATTTTAAGAAGTAGAGCCGTTAATCATGGTAATGTCACTCAAATGTGGTCTACGGGGACAACTATTTCATGCTAACACAGCCACAGAAAATGAGTAAAATATATTTTGTCTGAAATCATGAATGAGTAGATAGTTTTCGGAGGAGGAAAATCAATGATATAAATTCAGTATAGCCCTGAGTCAAAAGTTATAATGAAAAGAGAAGAAGCCGTAAAGTACATTTCATAAATGGGGAAAAAATAATAAAAGCTAATTCAGAAGGAAATATTTAAATCAAGAATGAAATGCACATAAGAATGTTTCTAGGTGAACCAAATTAAAACGGCATGCTCTAATAAGTCTTTGAATAAGCAGTACCCCCCCCCCCCAAAAAAAAAAAAAGCTTATACATGTTCATTCATTATCAGTCGACAGTTTTGTTTACAGTGTTTTTACTTTTTCTTATTTCCCTCTCATTTTGTTGCATAAACCACCTATAGTCAGGAGGATAATGCAAGTATATATGCCAAGTGGGGTTTCTTCCCTTGTCCATCTTGATCCCGTCTCTTGAAGAGAAAAAAGGAGGTAAGCAAGACGAAAATCGACTATAGTGCTGCGACAAGAAGGAGATCATAAGGAACGAAAACACAGTTTTAAAAAAATGCCCCTACCGTAAAACAGCCCCAAAGTGAAAAATGCAAACAGGACAGTACAGCACAAAATGGAGGAAAATATTTGTACTTACTTGTCAAACTGATCTGAGGTATCATGAATAGTAATGCCAGGCATGGGATGCCTTCGTAGTTCACGAAGTTCATTCATTAACCTCTTCTGTAAAATGAGGGAAAATGTGACGTATGAACGTGTAGCTACGGGAAACACGTGCCTTTAAACGAATTGGGAGAAAAAGAGAGGGGGAGAGGAGAGGAGGGGGGGGGGGGGTGAAAGAAAGAAAGGGATATGGGAAAAATGAACAGGAAAAGAAAGGAGACAGAGAGAGACGCAGAGAGAGTGTGTGAGATAGAGTGGGGAGAAGGGAGAGAAAGGGAGAGAGAGAAATGGAACGTGAAAAGATAGGAGAGAGAGAGACAGAGACAGACAGACAGAGACAGACAGACAGTGAGAGGGGAGAAAGAGAAAGGGAAAGAGGGGGAAACAACGTGAAAAGAGAGGGGACAACGAAAAAGACAGAGAGACAGAGAGAGGAGGGGGGGGGGGGGTGAGAGAAAGGGGAGAGGGAAAAGGAACGTGAAAAAAAGAAGATGATACACTGCAAAAACCAGGGTGTTAATTTAACACCATCTCGGTATCCATATTGGGCTACACCAGATAAGTGTCAAAACAACACCAGTTAGTGTTAAAACAACACCAGTTTGATATTGGTCTACACCAGATAAGTGTCAAAACAACACGAGTTAGTGTTAAAACAACGCCAGTTTGATTCGAAACTGGTGTTGTTTTAACACTTATCTGGTGTAGCCCAATATAGATACCGAGATGGTGTTAAATTAACACCCTGGTTTTTGCAGTGTAGGATCAAAAACCCACAAAGGCGTACTCCACCACCAGACCGACATGATAAAGTCGCGAGTGCCTTCTGACATGCAGCTTTTCCTATATAGGCCGAATATACATCTATATACATGTAGTTGGGAGCAAAGACAAGTTTGTTTTATATGCGCATATTTCAGACTGGTAAATACAGTCCCCCCCCCCCCCCCCCCCCACTCCTTCCATTCCACATGATCATGATGAGTTTCATTAGTATTATAAGTAGGCCTACATTTTTACAAGCTTGTCTCATTTTAATATCTTAGATGTGGCAGCATTAGTCTTCGGACTTCGGAATATCTTTTTATCATGAATAAAACCGAAACTGAAAATGAAAAAATAACACTTTACTCTATAAATATCCAACAATAACAAAAACAAATGCAGTCATACGATCATGTTGTTCAATCAAGTTTTTTTGTTTTTTTTTGTATTTCACCAGAACTTGTAATACATGTGTACATACAGTTACCAAGACCATTCCGGACTCATGTCAAGTCATTTACGATTACAGCAAGATACAATAATACAATAATAATCCACATTATCGGCATTATACCTATTATAGATCATGTAGGGGTGTAGGCATACTACCTTCACAAAACTGAAATATCAAGTTCGAGGGGGTCCCCCTCGATATTTCCATACCCAGATATACAGCTTTTTCCCCACTATAAAGGGGGGGGGGAATATTTATTAAACAACGAAAATAATCTACGGAAGCGAGTATGCATCATTTTTTTGTTCCAGCCAATCTGTTTTGGTTTTTATTATGGAGGCCAAAGTCCAATTGTGACGTCATCCATAAAAAAAAACGCGGAACTTAATCGAAATATTATATTCTGAACGTGTGCACGACTCAGAGAATTTTAAAAATGATATTGTCAGAAATGCCAGAAGGAAGATATTGGGGCCTAAAGGGATGGCAATGGGGTGACTGAAGAAGGGATGTAGGCCTACATGGATCCGTTGCTTGAATTCTGAACGTGGATCCTTTTCCCGGGTTTTTTTCCTTCTTTATTTTCTTTTTTTTCGCCATTTTTTATTAGTATTTCTATAATAATAATAATAATAATAATAATAATAATAATATGTCTTGTTTACCCAGGGTAGCCCCATCAGTAGTTAATACTGTTCTCCCTGAGGGCCCTGCATATTATTACCCCGTCTTTAGCATGGCAACCGTAGCGCTCAGTGCATTCAAGGAATAAATCCTACCAGGTACCCATTTACTACACCTGGGTTGAGTGTGGCAAATGTAGATTAATGATTTGCCAAAGGACATTAGTGCCGCGGCGGGACTCGAACCACGAACCATGAGATCCACAGTCCGGTGACGTATCCACTAGACCACAACACCTCTTATTATCATCATCATTTTATTTCGCAAATGCCGCTTTCAATATGGCTAGTTTACTTTGTCCATTCCCGTTATCACTTCAAAATGTTACGACCATATCCGTTTTAATGGTTACTCGCTTATATGTTTCTACCGATGGATTTAGACCAGGCCCTACTTTGTAATGTACCTATAGCGCTGTACTCTGATGGTGCAAACGTAAAATTGAAGTTTTCTCACTTTTTGTTGATTGCAAAAAGGGACGGGTTCAGGATTTCGTAAAGTTGAGTGGAGGATATTCTAAACATTTTCATTTTCTCACAACATCAACTATAATCGGATGTACCCCCACCGCAAAAAAATTAGAGTTTGTAGCTAAAGGACATCAAACCAGGAAAGTGTAATTAGTTACATTTCCATGATCAAACCACAATGCATGATAATATTGCAAAGGCATACAACAGAATTAAACTTCACAATACACGTACAGCATACCCAAGATACAGCTGCTATACGCTATAGTATGTTTATTTTAGGTCTATGTATGTACAAAGGTCTATACACGGTAGTAAACATCAATTTCGTAACAATAACACTACAGAATTAGAGATGGTATAAGCGTCCGAAATGTACGAAAGATATAAAGCACTCAATTTTTCAATATTACCTGACTTGCCATGATGTAGCAGAAATTGCCCAACGAATTACTGTCCACTCCAGAACTTCGAATGTTTGGTTTTAACGGTAACACAATATTGCCAAGTATATAATTATATAATATTAGGTAGCCTATTTTGCAATGTTATTTAAGCCCCTATCATATAGTAGTTTATATATCTTTCTTCTGGAAATTTGGCAAAGTCCAGATACGCTCAAATTACGCTCAATTTCTCGGCAGTAGCGAATGACAGCGCATGTGTAGCGTCCAAGCAACGAATGCTGAGAATACACAACGAATGACCTGCGAATATCCAACGTATTCCTAGCGTATATTGATCAGTATGTTGTAACACAATCAAAGGCACACGTCGGCCAAGCTCGAATATGACACGGGCAACTTGTGGAATTGGCACAATCGGGGAAATCCCCCATTACGTCATGTCTAACTCTAATTCCTTTGTATATCACAGGCCCAGTAGGTATGCAAGTTCAGTCTGCATTCGTACTTTCGTTTTCGGGTATGCATGGCGCTCCGTATTCGTTGCAATGACATAACAAGGAAAAAAATTGTGTTCGACTTCGATTGCACTGGAAAGACTCTCTCTCTCTCTCTCTCCATCTGTCTTTCACTCTCTCTATCCTCTTTTTCATTTTTCCCCTTTCCCTCATTTTTTTTCAATCTCTCTCTTTCTCTCTATTTCTTCATTTTCTTTCTTTCTTTCTTTCCTCCCTTCTTTCTTTCTTTCTTTCTTTCTTTCCTTCTTTCCTTCTTTCTTTCTTTCTTTCTTTTTTTTCTTTCTTTCTTTTTTTTTGCCTTTTGCTTAGGAAGGCCCGGGCATGCACCGACACTCAGAGTACCATCCCGCTCTGCCTACCAGGGCTGTATTGTGTTGGAAGGATTATTTTTTTTTTCTAAATGTAGTAGGCCTACTCATTATGATTAACCAACTAAAATGGCAAACATTTGACAAAAAAGGGATTACTATATTTAAGCACTGTACCAGTACGGCCTTGTACATTTTAGACTATGTAATGAAATCGAAATGTTTATATACCAGCACAAAAAGTAAGGAACTCCACTTTGATCGATTATATTTCTTTAAAATGAGAACAATATAGGTCGTATTGATTATCATTTTAAAGCTTGGATAATTCCCTATCAAACCACAACATACTTGATATGATTTGCTGAATGGGGCGTGTGCATGCGGCGCAAATGAGCGGAAGGGTCAAAAAGGGCATGTTGCAAAATGAGCGATATTTTGGCTTTGGGTATACTTGATGATGTTCGTACAAATTGTTTGAGGATTTGAATACATAATCCATTGGCGTAAATCCGTGCATTCCTTCTTTTAATCGGGGGGGGGGGGGGGGGGGCTTGTTCTCCATGAAAAAAAAGAATCTTGCAGATTTAGGCCCGTGTCATAATCATTCGCCAAGTAATCCTCAATTTCAAAGGACATCTGAACATTGCAAAACACAGAAGGGATTATGTTATTCTTTTGTTAATCATTGGATGGAGAGGGCGGGGGATATCCAAAAATGATTCAGAGTACCAACACAAAGGGGACACTTTTTTTCTTGTGTTAATGATTGGATTAGTGGGGTCTCCAAGGACATTCTCATTGTTGAAAATTCCTAAAGCCCCTATCACACCAAACTCCACGACTGCTACGACCGTCCCGACAACGCCGATTCTATAATTTTTGAAACATTTGTATGAGTCGGGGTAGAATCGTGTAAAAATACCCGAATCCCGGTTAAGAAATTATACATTCCCGTTGCTGCCACGACTCTCCCCGATTGTGCCACGACTGATTCCCGACAGGCTCGATCCAGCCATGTACCAGCCACGACAGCACCCCGATTATACCCACGACTCTCACGACTGAGTCCCGACAGTACCCGTTTGTGCCACGTTCTCGCCAAGACAGCGCCACGATCTATCCGATTGCGCCACGACTGAGCCACGCCACAGCCCCGATCTATCACCTTCTCTACCACGTCCGCGCCAAGACCTATAAATACAGCCGATTTGCAAGCAGACCTCACTTTCATTTTGACTGGGCCACGACCAATCCGACTGCACCACGACTGAGCCAAGACTGTGCCCCGACTATCCCGACCGCGCCACGTCCTCACGACGTTATAGCCACGATTTCTTAGAATCGTGAGAGTTTCCCGATTATTAAGCTCCGACCTAAAATGTCGTGACAGCCCTCCCGACCGTTCCCGACCCTCACGAACATGCCACGACTAACCCCGATCACGCCACGACCTTCCCGACTTGGCCACGACTTTTCACCCGATTTTCCATATTTTTGAGTCGGGACTGTCGTGGCACGGTCGGGAAGCCCGGTGTGATAGTACAGTTACTGCATTTCATTAATGCCTTGCAGTGAGTGAGTGAGCTTCACTCTGCCCTATATATGGCACGGGGCCCTATCAAGATCTGTCATTCTTGGCATGATGCAGTTGGAAGACAAGTAACCAGTAAGTGGACAATGTTCAGATGTCTTTTGAAATTGAAGTTTACTTGGCGAATGATTATGAATTCAAATCGCCGAACAATTTGTACGAACATCATCAAGAATACACAAAGCCAAATATCGCTCATTTTGCAACATTTCCTTTTTGACCCTTCCCATCATTTACGCTGCCTGCACACGCCCCATTCAGCAAATCATATCAAGTATGTTGTGGTTTGATAGGGAATTATCCAAGCTTTAAAATGATAATCAATACGACCTATATTGTTCTCATTTTAAAGAAATATAATCGATCAAAGTGGATTTCCTTACTTTTTGTGCTGGTATATAAACATTTCAATTTCATTACATAGTCTAAAATGATAATCAATACGACCTATATTGTTCTCATTTTAATGAAATATAATCGATCAAAGTCGAGTATCCTTACTTTTTGTGCTGGGTATAGACATGCATGTATATGGATTCAGTACAAGAAATGCCGACTCACTTAATGCCGTTTTACGCAAGCCAAGTATTGAGTACTTCAAACAATCCTAAAAATATGCTGCAATCAGGGTCTGGAACTCATTACCAACAAAATTTCAAAACTGATATCGTCTTCTCATCCTTTAAGTGCTAATATAAGAACATATAAGAATATTAGAATATATATGCTAAGATTCAGTGTGATGTCATTATCTTGATGTCTCTTCCATCTTCTGCCTCGCTTCCACTTTTCCTGTATTTCGTGGGTTTTTTTCCAAATTCAATCTTTATCTTCTCTTTGTTTTATATTTGCTTTCTTCGACTTCTCCTTTCTCTAACCTTGTCTCTTTCTCACATCATCTTTCTCTTTACCTTTCTGTATCTCTCTTGAGATTTTTTTTTTAAATTCAATATGCTACTGAAATTGTGATGCTCTTTTGTAAATTGCATTTATATTTCATATTTTGTATTATGTTGCATGTTATTGTTGTATGTCCTTTAATCAGGACCATGATGTAAAACAGCTTTTGTTGATCTTGTTTTATCCTGAATAAACATGTTTCAATAAATAAATAAATGTACCTCAATCAAATACTAGTATACACTGTAACCCTTGATAAAATCACATGTAAAAGGAAAATACGATTGCCTCCAAAGTCTGCATTTTACTAATTACAGGAAAAAGACAAAAAAGAGACAAATTAAACCAGCTGCTGGGTTTAAAGCTCGGTCTTAAGTCGAGTTTAAAAATTGCTAAGTTAAAGTGACAGTAAATTGAAGCTCTTAATGGCGCCATCTTTCAACAGGATTTGATAAGTGTCTGTGCCTCTAATTTTCCCACCATGCACCATTCTAGTTTGTAGAAGCTTAGAATGTATCTGTATAGGCAATTTCCACATGCGCAACGTCAAAAATAATAGTTTGAAATATAAAATGTACATATTTTCCAAACAGCTGTTTGTCGAAATTCAAAATAAAATGCAATTAATTTTCAAATTATAATCTCAATTTAGCAGTTGCTGTAAGGTGGCACTGTTCAAGTTTTGCCAGTTTAATGCCATTTTAAAACTTATGCCTAGTTTACATTTTGCCTGCGATCGGTCTACGGAGCCCGTATCCTGCCCGTATCCCCTTTTCCGTGCGGAGGCCGCACGGAGGCCGCACGGAATCCGCACGGAGGCAGGAGGGGGCCGTGGGATTTTCGTACGGATTAACGGGCTCCACGGCCTCTACGATTTTGTTTCGCGGGAAGTTATACAAATTTTAAAAAATCGTTAGCCCGTAGCCATGTCGGAGGTGGTATTGCACAATGCCCGCACGGGCATCGCGCGGAGGCCTCGCGCTGATTGTGCAGCAAACACACGATTTTTCGGAGAACATGGGGGGGGGAAGATCGTACAGAGATTGTAGACTCGTGGGACATTCTCGCACTCGCACGGCCATAGCACAGCTATCGCAAGGTTGCCGCTTGATGCCCGTGCCGTACCCGTGATACTAATCAGTCATCCCACGGCAACCCCACAGCTCCCGCACCATGGCCGCGCAGCCGCCTTGAGACGGGCCAAACAGTTTTCAGATGGGCTCCGTACGATTTCTGTGCGGAGGCTGCGGAGGCTGCGGAGGCTGCACGGCAACTGAACTGAAATTGTACGATTTCCGTACAATCTCCGAACAGCCCCGGATTTGCCCCGGCCGCGTGTTATTTTTTGGTAACCAAGCCTAGGCAGATTTCGCACTTTTTCATACTAATACGGTTTATTCCGTCAAGACTAATCGGTATGAATATTCATGAAAACGAATTTTAGCTATAATAAAACGAGCAAGGGCATCGAGCAGCTGTTCTGTGTGGCGCAATCGGATAATCCAGTCCTCTCTTGGTGAAGGAACCACGAGTTCGAACCTCGGCAGAAGATTATATTACGAAATTTTCTTTTGCTTATTAGGGTTAGGGTTTAGAAAATACAAGTCCGATACTTGTAGTCTGTTTCAAAGTCTTCAAAAAGGGGTTTCTGCCTAGGCTTGGTTACAAAAAAAAAAAGACGCGCCCCGGCCTGCCCCCGAGCGCCAATACAAGTAATGGCACTATGCTCGTAGATAATGTAAACATAAACACTGTAGCCCGTAGCAACCTAATCGCGGAAACCAAATCGCACAGAAAATCGTAGATCAATTTATCGTACGGCGTCCGGGGCAAATGTAAACTAGGCATAGCAATTGATGATCGTACGATTGATTGATTAATCTTACGATGAATTGATTGTAAATAGCGATCATTTGCAAAATAGCAATTTTGCTCACTTTATCTTTTTTGTTACGGGCCCACTGGCCAGGTCTAAACACATGACTATAGTCTGAAAGCCCTCATGTCGGGTTTCGCTAAATCAGTAGAAGGCAGGCCAAAGAGGTAACTAGTTAACATGAAGGGTACAATGAAGAGTATAAAAATATGCATTTCAGTAGTTTTATTCCATGGTCATCATGGCATCATATCATATATTACAGACATTTTTGTTTCCACACACAACACAATCAATATTTCCTTTATCTGCATTTCAATACATTATTTATACCTTATAAATTATTCAAATTATACAATTGCCAACATAACATGATAATGGGATGAAATTATACAGTCTGTTTTACAAAACTTTTAATTTAAAAAAATCAGATGAAAATATTTATTTGGAAAGCTTGCAAATATTAAAAAAAAAAAGATATTCGATGTGTAGACTCACAGCTATGGAGATAAATAAAATCTGCATACGATCTAAATATGAAATAAATATCTTTTAAAGTAAACAATGAAACAAAACTGAAAGAATAAATTAACACTGAAATGGCATGATTTCCTCCAGTAAGTACATGCATAAGCATATGTCTAGGAATAAATGAGTTGCATATAAAAACACAAGTAAAAACAACAGTACTATATCAACAATTCATAATTCAAATGATGAAATACACTGTATATTAGTGATTAGATTTCCTTATATATCTACCTGAATAAGAATAGCAGAGTCATATCCATGTGAACTGCATTTGTCTAACATAAGTAAATAAACGTTTAACAGAAAATGAAATCAGGTACATACATGTAATTCTTTTTCTTCGCATTCTTTGTGCACGGAATATTTCCCTTTCTTTCAAAAAAATGCATACAGGAGATAGAGATTCTTGAAAGCAAGCATTACGTCATAATGTTCCCAGATATACTTCAAGCATTCTAGAGATCAAAATAAATTTCAGAAAGAGTTGTTTGTTGCTAGTGGTGCACATAAAGAGAGGTATTAATAATCAATTAACAGCTATAAATACCTACACACAAAGTAGCAGTATTGAAAAATAGACTTTACACTTTTTAATTGTAACGGTTCTATATATATTCAGAAGATGAAATGAAATGAAATCATGGGAAGCATTAGTGTAACTCTGGTGGTGTCAGGTGACGATGGAAACACATCACTTATTGAAGCTGACCCCCATGCACCCTCCCCTCCCCCCCCCCCCCCCCCTCCCCTCACCTCCTACCTCCTCTCCCCCTAAAAAAAAACCCATTGAAAATAGAGATCCAGATTCAATTT
Source organism: Heliocidaris erythrogramma (assembly GCA_025617745.1). Classification (NCBI taxonomy): domain Eukaryota; kingdom Metazoa; phylum Echinodermata; class Echinoidea; order Camarodonta; family Echinometridae; genus Heliocidaris; species Heliocidaris erythrogramma. The sequence goes on from CM046862.1 coordinate 44,790,120, forward strand.
TTACACAGACAACTTTGAACATACATTGTACATGTACATTCCCTTTTGACATGAATTTGACAAAGATCTGCACTTAACATGTGGTGTTTCTAGATATCCTTGCTGCCAGTAGAGTGCAAATTGAAATTGATTTGGTCCAACTATAAAAAACAATATAAACAGCACAATGCCTAAGCTTATATGACGTAAATTATTAATTTAAAACCCATCTCAAGAAAATGGAACGCAATCATTGTAGAGGTGTCGTAGTCGAGTGTTTTAAACACTGGACTGGAGATGGGAAGGTCAGGGAAGGTCGCGGAACGTCGGCACTACTGTTCTTTGGCAAGACGTTAATCTACATTTTCCACTCTCCACCCAGGTGTTAAATGGGTACCGCCAGGAATTAATTCCTTGAATGCTGTGAGCACCGAAATCGGTAGCCTACATGTAGCTAGAGCCGGGGTAATATTGGAGCGCTTTGAGCACCATTCATGGTGGATATGAGCAATATATAAATATTTAATATTATTATTATTATTATTGTATAACATAAATACTCTGCAGTTTCATTGCCTACTTAAAGGTGGGAAGAGCTAGATAAGGTGCAAGATACTACAGTATAAGCAAATTTCTTTCAAATGTTCGAAATTTTGTTTTTCTTGAGAATTGTAAAATGTTCATCTCCTTTATCAACAGGGTTAATCGAATCAATCCAAAACTTTTACAAAGAAATCGGCAACTCCCATCAATGCAAATACAAAATTAACCAGGTAAGTGACAGTCATCATTGGAAGTTTGATAAAATTCTGAGATAAGGCAATATTAGGAGGGGGGGGGGGGGGGGGGGGGGGGGGGTAGTCAAAACTGACAACTCTTTGTGATGTTATACACAAAGAGCTCTCCATTTTTTGTATACGAAATAATCAAAAGTATGTAGTCCTCTTAGTTTTTCCTGTTGATGAAGGAAAGGTACTATTTCACGAAGAAGGGCAATGAACATTACATTATTTAGTGCACAGGTATGAGTAAATGATTATTCAAATGCGTGCAAAATGCTCAAAGCTGGCAAAATGTAACATTTTAACATTGTATCAAGCTGCATGATACTCAACATCACAATAGTACATATAATGTACATGTACATGATCTACCACATTATTAAACACACATGTCCAGATATGTGCAACTGTCCTCAATAGAAACATGACTCGAAGAAGAACAGTAGAATGTGAGAGTACCAATGCATGTATGTTGTGATTATTTCCTAAATATTATTCTTCACTTCATACATTCTAGTTCCTGATTAAAAATTTAAACATTTTTTAAAGAAAAAAAATTTTTCATCGGTTATCTACCGACAACCATCAAAAAATACACTACAGATATTTACAAATATTCTCATATAAATATATATACTGTATTTACGACTACATTGCAACAACTGAAAATGTATTACTAGCTTCCAGATTAATTTATATGGCTGTGTACATGTATGCAGTTATTATCTCTGCTCAATGCATCATGTAATTTTGAAATAGGATCGTGGCACAAGTGCACTGGATAATGGTAATGAGCAGTGATTTTTATTTGTGGGATGGGCAAGGGGTTTATTAGATTCAGTTTACCTAAGGGAACTCTTTTGTTTGCTTCAGTGTAAAACAGTGGAAACTCGGTATAAAGAGCTTCGGTATAACAAGATTCCTGATATAACAAGGGTAATTTTACAGGTCCCAGGTCTTTATTTTTTTTTTTTACCCTGATATAACAAGAAAACTTTTATGGTCCCAAGGTCCTTGTTATAGTGAGTTTCCACTGCACTAGCTTTGCAAGTATTGCAAGAAAATTGCTAAAATTGTGATACACAACAGCCGAACATATCACCTATTTCAAATATAACAATGACCTCATGTAATTTATATACAGTGTAGCCAATAATTATTTGGACATGCAGAGAAATTCATACATAAAACAATAAAAATGAGATTGAGCATAGTAACAAGTCATGTTCGTTGAGACATGACAAGTTACGCGGTCCATTAATCACAAGAATGCTCATCTCATAGAGTTCATGTACCTTTTGATAAATGAACCATAATTTGTCATGCTTCTACGAACATGACTTATTACCATGCCAATTTTAAAGCAATATATTTGATGTACAATTAATCATATTTCATTCAGAATTATACATTTTGTAAACTCATATTTCTTGAATGCATTTTCAAGATTCTTGGATACACTGGAAATACATGTTTACACTAGATTAAATTCATGTCTCAAAGTACAGGTGTTATTAACAATAATAATACTGAATGAAATACAAAGAATTTTATATGAAATGAAACTTAAATATATCACCTCTAACATGGGCAAATTAGAACATCATTATAATTGAGGCAAGACGAGTTACAGTCCATTAATCACAGCAAAATCTGAAATTGAACGCTGTTGTGTTTAATGGACCGTAACTTGTAATGCCTCAACGATCATGACTTCTTACTACACCCATCATAACGACGATATGATTTTCCTTTAGTTGATGTACAATTTATTGTATTTCATTTGGCAGTATTTTAAAAATCTGGACTTAATAGGGAGTTGATTTACTTGTTTTATTTATGATTATCTCAGTGTGTCCAAATAATTACTGGCTACACTGTAGGTATATGTTATTCATTAAGATATTGAAATCGCCTTTTAGGTGATCTATTTCCAGGGTTCGAGACCTTGAGACTTATATTTTGAACTGCTTTGACTTGTGCTCTAAAAGCATGACGTACACAAAAGGGCAAATCCAGATAAAAAAATCAATTTTATCCAAAAGGCAACAGAGTTGACTGGAGTAAGCAGAAGTTAAAGTGTACCAATCAACAAAAAATATTTTGCGCTGAATGTTAGTGGTTCAATGTCGCAAAACTATATTCATAATATGAGCCTAAAAGGTTGATTCTATAAAGAGATATTGCAAGTTGAAACACACTCTCAAAATACATTACAGTGACTTGTGAGGAGACTAGGCGACACACCCGTACCAGCTCGCATAGAATAGAATATGGGCCCGCGCTAAGCCTGAGTCGAATCGATTGGTTAGCCGGTGTTCGATCGAAGACATCGAATCCCGAATACGTTTTGGCAAATTCGGTGCATCGATTTGTAGTCCGCCAGATTTTTGACTACCGTAGCCACCATGAAAAAATCAAATAAAAAAAGAAACTCCGTAACGTACAGCATATATACTAGCAGAGAACGTGAAGGCGACTTCAAAGTTCAAACTGTTGGCTAACTTTCGCTAATTCGCTCGCGGAGGACGTCGCGCTTTACCTGTGCTTTCTCTATGGAAAAATCGTTTTGTCGTTACGAACTGAAGTTTACAATTTGACAATTGTATAATTGAACATGATAAATACGGGCATGAACATGATAAATACGGGCATGAGTACGAGTGTTCCTACTTAATTCGCAATAACTAATATCACACTCTCATCAAATTGGCAATTACCTCTGAATGATCTCTGAAGCTGAATGAAGTCGAGTCTATATTGAGCGTCGAAAAGTTTATTTCGTATTGTTTTTTTTTTTTGGCATCGAACAAACGTGTTCCATTCAGCTCTCCAAAGACAAAGTAAGATTATTAATTCTTTGAATTTGAATCATTGTCGGGTGTGTCGACAATGAGCATCGCTTCGTGCGACACTAGTGATATTTTGGCTAGCTATACGGACTAGAAACTTAAGATTTTGGCTCGTCCGCTGTGATTTTTACTAGCCATTGCCATTGGCTAGCGGGCTATCGTTAATTTCGAGCAGCGAGAGCCCATAGATATGCCCGCGATGCCAGCGGACCGGTCACCGGTGCATGGAGCATGCACTGCGTGCAACTGTGTGCAACTCTGTTTTCACCGCCCATCATTTATCGATGCACCGGTATTCGATCGAATCAAAGCCGTCGAATCCCGGTTTATGAAATATTCAATATGACTCAGGCTTAGCCCGCGCAGTACTGAAAACTCAGAGTTTGGTTCCACACAACGGGGTTCTATGTGATCCTTTATTTTCCTCATACTCCTTAACCGTTAACCCATATAAGCCCACGTAAAAAGTGTTTTGAGGTTAATTCTATATATTCTAGCTGTAGAAATATTATTTGTTTAGGCCACTGGTACACTTTAAACTAAACTGACCTAAACTTAAGCATACCTGAACATCATAAAACATGATACTTTCAATTTCAACTTCTGGGCCCCGTTTCATAAAAGCTGTTATCAATAACAACTGCCGTATTTCTATGACAAATTTGCCGACAGCCAATCAAATACAACGATTTTCAGTAGCTTATATCAGTTATCTTATCTTGTTATTGATAACAAGTTTGATGAAACAGGGCCTTGTTTATTTTTCTAATAGACTCTGTAAAATTTGGGACAAAAATTGATGTTCATCTCGAACCCATCTCACACTCTTATCCCCAATCTCTACCAGCACTTCATACCTTTCATCACAAGCATGGAAGTTTTTCTCCAGAGAAAATAGGATAGCTGCATTGTCACCTCCAACTTGATATGGGTCAGTGACCTTTGACCTTGGTTGAGGTGTCCTGTCCAGTGAAATGCCAGCAGCTGCAAAGAGTGAGGGGCTGGATGGACTATGGTCCTTAGAGAGGGCAAGATGAAAATCTCTATGGATGAAAGATGGAAGCTTGGGTGATGTCATACAGAGTCATCTGAAAGAAGAGGAATGGGAGAAGAAGAAAAAGAAGAAGAAAAAGAAGAAGAGAAGCAAGTGGATTAAAACTGCAATTACTGAAGCATTACACAACATAGGCCTGTACATTTTCACAAATTTGTCATGCTTAAGCAAAAATTCACTACATGTATGGTTATTTTTTTAAAGGTCAGACAATGTCATCTAAATGAGAGAAGAGGAAGAGCAGTAAGTGGATTAAAACCTATTCTAAATATTTCATCAATGAATGGCACAGTAACATCATATGTGACCCTCCACCACAAAACGAAAAATAAGTAGGAAATTTGGGGTTTTTAAATTTCAACACAGTTTGAAAGCTTAGATTCTAAGCTTTAAAATGATATATAACTTGTCTTGTATGGACTAAGCAAACCCTTGTAAATTACAATGAGAATGTCAACGTGTCAGACGGGCTAATGACCAAAACAATAGAGAAAACAGGCTCTAAAGAAGAGTGACCATTTAAGAGCGCCTAATCTGTGTCCTGTTGTATGTCGGACAAAAGGTTGAGTCAAAACCCCCTAGCATACACTGTCAAGTACTAATTGGATTGGGTTGAAACTTTCCATACCTTCAGAATAGATATATTTCTGTGTTTCTTTAGATTTTGAATATTAGACAGTGCATAGTTTTTAAGCTATACCAGAAGAGCAATGTGAAGTACACTCCCAACAAGTTGACACACAGAGTTTGAATGTCCAGGAAAACATGGTCATTTTGAATGAGAGTAAAAACATATTTCAACAAGGTATTTTAACCTGAAATTTTGTCAGATGGTAGATTAATATATGAACATTCAGAAAATACAAAAAAGTTAAAATAAAAATTTCCACCCCAAACTACCTTTTTCAGCTGTTTACTCTAAAACTCCCATTGCGACTTATTGGTCATTTTGTGGTGGAGGGTCACATACATTGTATGCATGTTCAACTGTACATCATAGCACTAATGTCCTTTGGCAAGACATTAATTTACAATCACCACACTCTACCCAGATGAGGTAAATGGGTACCTGGTAGGATTGTTCTTTGAATGCGGTGTGCGCTGATAACGGTAGCCAAAACTAAAGACGGGGTAATACTTTCCAAAGCGCGGTGGAAGCGCATGGGGACGTTATACATCATAATGTGCTATGCGCTAAACAAGAACGGAATATTATTTTATTGGTGTATTTGAGAAAAGCTCTGGAGTTTGAAGTGAAGGGCCAGAGGACGCGAGGATGACCGAGGAAAACATGGAGAAAACAGGTTGAGGAGAAGTGTAGTGGAGTTGGTTTGAGGAGGGAGGATGCCATGAATCGTGCGAGATGGAGGGCGGGTGTGAGAAAGATTGCTACAAAGTGAGGTATTTAAAATCCGGCCACCCCCGTCAACGGGGAATATACCCGGATCAAAACTGGATTGATGATGATGAAATCTGATTATTGGTGTATGTGCAAAATGTAGCATGGTCTACATTGTTTTCATGAAACAGCGATACATGTACATCATACAGTGCAATATAGAATAATATGCACGCAAGCTTAATGAATACTGACTGATCTTGAGGTTGTGATATTTTGGCTACTTTTCTTTTTTTAAGTCTGTATTTTGGGTAGAAATATTAGAATTCCAATCGGAAACAAAAAATCTTTGCTTTTATAATAAGGTGTATATAGGCCCGTTACTTGAACATACACACGGTATACAGTATGTGTGTAAAAGACACATGGTTTGGGTTTACAAAAGTCATTGCACATCAATAGAGGGCAGCAGACATATCTGAATAATGTCATACATTGCTTCAACTCCATTATACATGTCAAACCATGAAGGAGTATCCCGAAATTAGAATTCATCTGTGAAAAAATTTAAAAGAAGCTAATTTCAACTGATTTGGGTAGGTATGGGTTTGGACAACTACCAAAAAAAAGGAAGGAGTGATAGAGGTTGGGGAACTTTTTTTATTCAAGGTCAAAGGTCAATGACCTTTTTCAAAATCACTAAAATTGGTATTTCAAGAAAGGAATATGGTATCTGCATGATTCTGGTGTCAAAATGCTTAGAACTAGGAAAGAAAATGATGTAGAGCAATTACTGACTATACAAATCAAATCTTGACCTCCAAAATTGAGGTCAAAGGTCAATGACCTTTTTCACATAATCACTAAAAATGGTATTTCAGGAAAGAAATATGGTATATACGTGTACCTGATTTCGGTATCAAAATGCTCAGGAATACGAAAGAAAATAATTTAGAGTAATAACTATTATATTAAAGTCTTGACCTCTAAAGCTAAGGTCAAAGAGGGTCAAAGGTCAAAATTGATGTTTTATTATATATCAACCTGGTATTTAGAACATTATGCTACTGTATCAAGTGTGAGCAGAGAAATCAAAGTGGCTAATTCCTACTCGTTCCTAATTGTTCTGGCAACAATGGGAAAAATTGGTTATTCCAAAAGCAGATGAGGTGAAGTTCCTTGTCTTTGGTTCAAAGGTCATTGACCCCTGTGTTAATCACGAAACTTAAATTGAGCAAGCATTTGGTACAGCTTATTAGTATAAAATATATTGTGTCCATAATCCTAAAATAATTCTTTGCCAATCTTTTAACTCATTCAATCCTGATCAAAATAACGTTGGCCTGGTCAGTCTAGCTCGGCATGGGTAAATAGGGACAACCTCCCTAGTCTACCTTGATCGACATTGCTCTGAGTTCTTGCACAAGTAATATTAGAATGTAAAAAATATCCTTTGCCGATCCAGCCTGAGCAGGTCTATTTACCGATTGGCAGTAGAACCTTGCATAATTATCAACAATTTGAAGAACACTGCTCGCAGCATACAACCTGGGCTTATAACTTCTAGTAACTATTGACAACACAATAAAAATCAACGATACTTAGTCTGCTTCCTCTTCATCACTTCCAACTTCATCATCTATGAGTTCTGTTCCATTGGAGCAATGTCCAGAGCACACCCCATATGCAGATACACATGACATACCAGCTTTCAGGCAGCTACATTTCATGTTTGACATTGTCTCTCCCCTTCTTTGCAGTTGCAGCAAATTCCTTTTAGAAGGTTGTCTGGGGCAATACTACCAGACAACATCTTCGGTCTTAGCTTTCTGTTGGAATCCAGTTCCCATCCTCTTCCTTTGGGATCAAGAATAGAGGTGTCCAGATGTTTCCACACAGCGACTTGAAGATGTACGCGAAAGGAATGTTGAGCTGTTGCATCGTCCGTTGGTGGGAGCCTGTCAGGATCAATTTTGCCCTTGGCTGCTTGGCTGCTTGCTTCTTGAACTTCATATAGCGAGACTGTTCTAGGGGAGTACCCTCACAGCCATATGTGATTTGCATTGCAGTTAATCCAGCTGATCGAATCTCGGAGTCAGTTGAAGTGCTACTTGTGAATGCAGTGATGATACTGGCAGGAAATCTGCATTTGTAGAGAGAACATTTGGTATGTCCATGAATGCATGACACAGTGTCGTTTCCCGACCAGCCATACTTGAAGAGAAACTATTCTCGATCCCCAATGTCTATGGTAGAGATGTCGTAGAGACCATCAAAGTCTGTTTGGAAATATAAATTAGTACATTGGATAGGCCTATGATAACAAAGCAATATCAAAATGTCAGTGTCCTGGGCAACAACAACATTGTGATCAAGGCTTCTTTATTCTTCTCATTGGCCAGGAACACTTCTCTGTCACATGATATGGTCAATTCTGGTGTGACTCTCAGGTCTTGAGATACCTTCTTTCCAACCATCCGCCGCATATGTTCATGATCTTTTGTTGATGATTCTTCCCCGTAACCATCAAACACTACAGTAGCATCCTTGAATTTATTTTGAATGTATCTGACATATGTATCAACAATAGTCTTGATGGTTGCACCACTGCACCACTTAACTTGATGAAGAAGCCACCCACCATCAACAACATGTATCTTGTTTTCAATGTTTAAGTCAAGTTTTAAAGCTCCTTCCTTGAGCATCTTGCCAAATTCATGTTTTAGGGTTTCGATCCATTGTGAAGAGAGCCGTTGGGACAGGAGTCAGCTCAAAATTGAATATGTGTTCAATGCCTTCATCTCTCTCTGCCATTATTATAAGTCTGTTGAAAAGAAGGGTCTTTTCAATGTAGATCTTCTTGTCCCCTACTCTTACTTTCTCTGAAGGTCAGCAAGATTTCTGCATTTCTTTGATGTCTTCATGCTCTTTACCGGTGATTCATTATCAAGATCCTCATAGGCCTATCCAATGTACTAATTTATATTTCCAAGCAGACTTTGATGGTCTCTACGACATCTCTACCATAGACATTGGGGATCGAGAAGAGTTTCTCTTCAAGTATGGCTGGTCGGGAAACGACACTGTGTCATGCATTCATGGACATACCAAATGTTCTCTCTACAAATGCAGATTTCCTGCCAGTGTCATCACTGCATTCACAAGTAGCACTTCAACTGACTCCGAGATTCGATCAGCTGGATTAACTGCAATGCAAATCACATATGGCTGTGAGGGTACTCCCCTAGAACAGTCTCGCTATATGAAGTTCAAGAAGCAAGCAGCCAAGGGCAAAATTGATCCTGACAGGCTCCCACCAACGGACGATGCAACAGCTCAACATTCCTTTCGCGTACATCTTCAAGTCGCTGTGTGGAAACATCTGGACACCTCTATTCTTGATCCCAAAGGAAGAGGATGGGAACTGGATTCCAACAGAAAGCTAAGACCGAAGATGTTGTCTGGTAGTATTGCCCCAGACAACCTTCTAAAAGGAATTTGCTGCAACTGCAAAGAAGGGGAGAGACAATGTCAAACATGAAATGTAGCTGCCTGAAAGCTGGTATGTCATGTGTATCTGCATATGGGGGGTGCTCTGGACATTGCTCCAATGGAACAGAACTCATAGATGATGAAGTTGGAAGTGATGAAGAGGAAGCAGACTAAGTATCGTTGATTTTTATTGTGTTGTCAATAGTTACTAGAAGTTATAAGCCCAGGTTGTATGCTGCGAGCAGTGTTCTTCAAATTGTTGATAATTATGCAAGGTTCTACTGCCAATCGGTAAAAATATAGACCTGCTCAGGCTGGATCGGCAAAGGATTTTTTTTACATTCTAATATTACTTGTGCAAGAACTCAGAGCAATGTCAATCAAGGTAGACTTGGGAGTTTGTCTCTATTTACCCATGCCGAGCTAGACTGACCAGGCCAACGTTATCTTGATCAGGATTGAATGAGTTAAAATATTGGCAAAGAATTATTTTAGGATTATGGACACAATATATTTTATACTAATAAGCTGTACCAAATGCTTGCTCAATTTAATTTTTGTGATTAACACAGGGGTCAATGACCTTTGAACCAAAGACAAGGAACTTCACCTCATCATCTGCTTTTGGAATAACCAATTGGACATAATATATTTTATACTAATAAGCTGTACCAAATGCTTGCTCAATTTAAGTTTCGTGATTAACACAGGGGTCAATGACCTTTGAACCAAAGACAAGGAACTTCACCTCATCATCTGCTTTTGGAATAACCAATTTTTCCCATTGTTGCCAGAACAATTAGGAACGAGTAGGAATTAGCCACTTTGATTTCTCTGCTCACACTTGATACAGTAGCATAATGTTCTTAATACCAGGTTGATATATGATAAAACATCAATTTGACCTTTGACCCTCTTTGACCTTAGCTTTAGAGGTCAAGACTTTAATCTAATAGTTATTACTCTAAATTATTTTCTTTCGTATTCCTGAGCATTTTGATACCGAAATCAGGTACACGTATATACCATATTTCTTTCCTGAAATACCATTTTTAGTGATTATGTGAAAAAGGTCATTGACCTTTGACCTCAATTTTGGAGGTCAAGATTTGATTTGTATAGTCAGTAATTGCTCTACATCATTTTCTTTCCTAGTTCTAAGCATTTTGACACCAGAATCATGCATATACCACTTTCCTTTCCCGAAATACCATTTTTAGTGATTTTGAAAAAGGTCATTGACCTTTGACCTCAATTTTGGAGGTCAAGATTTGATTTTTATAGTCAGTAATTACTCTACATCATTTTCTTTCCTAGTTCTAAGCATTTTGACACCAGAATCATGCAGATACCATATTCCTTTCTTGAAATACCAATTTTAGTGATTTTGAAAAAGGTCATTGACCTTTGACCTTGAATAAAAAAAGTTCCCCAACCTCTATCACTCCTTCCTTTTTTTTGGTAGTTGTCCATACCCATACCTACCCAAATCAGTTGAAATTAGCTTCTTTTAAATTTTTTCACAGATTGGTTCAATATAGGGCTAATTTAGGGTTACTAAAGGAGGAAGGAGGAATTGCATTAAATTTCGACATCCCTAAAGAAAGTAGTGATTTAAAAAAAAAATATTACGCCCAATCTTCTTTCACTTTCTCCCAATTGATAGATTGTACGAGTATAAATTTAAAGATACCAGTCAAACTGAAAAAAGGCTGTGCATGGTGAACACTGATATCATTTCTGAAAACATATTTTGTGTGTGTGGCAAATATATGTTCAATCATGCACAGATGTATCAGTATTTATTGCCATTTACTCCTTATAATACAAACAAAAACAGTTTAATTTAATCTTTTTTTTAGCTTCAACAATAACAATAAAGTAGGATACCAGTTCGTAAAGCAACAATTATGCTGAATTACAGCTGACTAATCTTTAACCCTAAAAGGGCTGGGGGTGGGGGGTGGAATCCACCCCCCTAGACGTTTCTCGCGATATGTCCGCAACGCGCAAAGCAGTCGCCGCGGCATTTCATGACTTTTTTCTTTTGAATCTCACGCATCTTTTGAGACCAAATTCGCCATGTCCGTACTCGCAAGTCAGACCAAAAATTGCTCAAAAACGTGATTTCATGTACAATTTCAATACAAAATGTGTTTTCAGCCAAAATTTAGAAATCTATGAATATTTTTACATTTGCTGATTAAAATTAATTAATTTTATGCTGTTTATGTTCGCAAGTGTCCCTGACAAATTTCATCCAAAAAACAATAAAAAACAAAAGGTAAAAAAAAACAAAGAAATACATAAGAAATTTCAAATACAATAAAATACATAGAAATCAATTTTGATACTGAATTTTTTTCAAGTATATTTGTTAAAAATACTGGAAAGAGTGTCTAGACCAAAAATTAGCATTTTTTTAGCTTTATTTAATCATTTAGAGCAAAATTTTGATTTCATGCATAAATTTGCATAATTAATGTGAAATTTTTTTCAGAGCATTTAACTATACAGTTTTGTAGATTACATTGTGGACGACTTGCGTGCCGATTTTCGGCGCGATCAGGGGGGTCGATGGCGGAGATCTCGTGGGGGGGGGGGGGGCTGCCATAGCCAAAATATCCCGTCCTTTTTAGGGTTAAACGGGTAATTAGGATTCGGTCACAATTTCAGAATGCAAAGAGGAAGACACCCCAAATTAGCACAACAATGGATAACAGGAGAGGGAAGAGTAGAAGGGGAAGACCTGTCACCAGATGGGAAAGAACAGTAATGATACACTCAATAGAAGAAATGACTTTGAGCTGGGACGAAGCAAACACTCTGGCTGAGGACAAGGGTGGCTGCCTAATGCTCCACAACGAACAAGACAAAATAAGTCCATTGAGGAAGTTAAGAAAAGAAACTTACCATGGTACCACCATTTCGTCTTCTTTGGACTCTTATTGCATGTTTTCACATAGAAGCTGTTATCAGGTGGTCTTTTCTGTAATGACAACAAACCATAGAGAATATCAAATATACCATACATGTACATCCTTTATAGGACATCCCGAACGTGTCCCAACTACATACAGTTAACTTTGCATATATTAAAGTCAAATCTGGTGGGACCACGAAGAATAGTTCGACTTATGCAAAATTCAACTTGGGAAAAATAAATAACACATGGTTTGCAAAGTTTAGTCAGAAATATTTATTCTTAGGCAAAGTTCGACTTACGCCACTTCGAGTTATGCAAGGTTAACTGTATGTCTTTTTTTTCACATATTTCATTAAAAAATGACAAATATTTTTGATATGACCAATGAATATTGAAGCTTTCTGGTATCACCACCTATAGTCATAATCATATTTGATTTATTTGATTTGATTTATTTATTTCTGCTTGATTTCTCAGTTCATCAAATAATGGAATGCATATGTTATACAAATTATGTGATATACAATACAATGGAATATCATGACGTTAAATATATCTTAAACTACAAGGCTAACAGTGGGATTATAGAAAGAGAAATCAAACGAGGGTTTTCATAATAAGCCGAGGCTTGACAGCATGAAAGCCCATATCAAGAGATTTTTCATTTATGGATGAAATAAATGTCATATTTCGTACGGGACACTCTGCTCCGTACGGGACTCGCCCTATAGCTTTTAATGAACTTACTGCCAGTTTCCTTCAGAAACAAATTCCAGCAAAATTTAACCTGTTACAACATAATTTCTCTCATGGCAAATAATATTTACAATTCATTTTTTAAATGCACTATCACTGAAGGGCAAGTGAAATTTCTTTTAAAAACTTTAAACTTTCACAGGAACTTCTATAACAAACTTCCATTTGTGCATGTAATGGATAAATTTATACACAGGTCTGAGATGAAGTTATGATAATGATTGAAAATGAGACTTATTGGTGGAGTTTCTATTCTTTCTTTCTTTTGTTGAATATTTTGATCCATGACTGTATTTAAGATGTGCATACATGTAGTGTGGGACAGTGATGGAAGGATCCTTTTACAGTGAATCTTTATCCAAAACTTCAAAAAGTTGTGTACAAATGACACTGCCAGAAAGTGACAGAAGAAATTAAAGTTAGTGTGCCTAAAAATATCTGAGCAAGGTATATGAACAATTTACCCCTTCCTGGCCCCCCCCCCCACCCCTCCCAAAAAAACCATTAATTACATGTAACTAGAAATGTGCATTGCTGGTGCCGCGCAATGCGAAATGTATCCCCCGGCACTGGCAGCGATTTGAAGGAGGGACAAAGACCCTCCCCCATCCCCTCCCTCAAACAAAAGGATGGTGTAGAAATTGCCGCCAGTGGCCCGGAATATTGTCAACACTAGGAGCAGCATTACCAAAACGATTTGTGCAGATTAGATTATAATGCATTTTTATAGAAAATTCTGAAGAAATATGACCTCAGAGCGCACATAAGCCATCCACTAAAATATGACCTTTGATCCTATGAAAGACGGAACACTAGAGGCAGCATCACAAAAAACTGTAGAGGTGTAATCTATAATGGACCTACATACAAAATCTGAAAGAAATGAGTTAACAAATGTGTCCTCCAGAATGCATGCAACAAAAATATGACATTTGACCCTAACAACAACCTGAATATGACATTTGACTGTATAGAAAGTGGTACAGTGGGGGTAGCATCAGCAAACAATTTAGATGTGTAGGTTTCACTAAGACACATCTTCATATAAAATTTGAAAGAAATGTGTTGAGAGATATACCAAGATACATCTCCATACAAAATTTGAAAGAAATCCATCAAGAAATGTGGCCTGCAGAGTGCACTCACGCCATGCCCTGAAGTATGACCTTTGACCCTATAAAAGACGGGACACTGGTGGCAGCATCACCAAAAACGAGGTTTTTAGATTACACCAAGAGACACCTTCATGCAAAATTTGAACGAAATCCGTCAAGAAATGCAGAAGAGTGCAAGAAATGGAAAAATGACCTTTGACCCTATAAAGGACGGAACAATGAGGGCAGCATCACCAAAAATTAAATATGGGTAGATTATACCAAGATACATCTCCATACAAAATTTGAATGAAATCCGTCAAGAAATGCAGAAGTAAGAGTGCACAAAAGGGACAAATGAGCTTTGACCCTATAAAGGACGGAACAATGAGGGCAGCATCACCAAACAGTAAAGATGTGTAGATTATACCAAGATACATCTCCATACAAAATTTGAAAGAAATCCGTCAAGAAATGTGGCCTGCAGAGTGCACTCACGCCATGCCCTGAAGTATGACCTTTGACCCTATAAAAGACGGGACACTGGTGGCAGCATCACCAAAAAGTACAGGTTTTTAGATTACACCAAGGGACACCTTCATGCAAAATTTGAACGAAATCCGTCGAGAAATGCAGAAGAGTGCAAGAAATGGAAAAATGACCTTTGACCCTATAAAGGACGGAACAATGAGGGCAGCATCACCAAAAATTAAACATGTGTAGATTATACCAAGATACATCTCCATACAAAATTTGAACAAAATCCGTTGAGAAATGTGGCCTGCAGAGTGCACTCACGCCATGCCCTGAAGTATGACCTTTGACCCTATAAAAGACGGAACACTGGTGGCAGCATCACCAAACACTATAGGTTTTTAAATTACACCAAGAGACACCTTCATGCAAAATTTGAACGAAATCCGTTGAGAAATGTGACCGCCAGAGTGCACACAAGAGTACACACAAGACATCTATCAAAATATGACCTTTGACCCTATAAAAGACGGAACACTGGGGGCAGCATCACCAAAATCTATAGGGTTCCAGATTTTACCAAGAGACACCTTCATACAAAATTTGAATAAAATCCGTTGAGAAATGTGACCGCTAGAGCGCACACAAACTATCCCCAAAAATATGGCCTTTTACCCTATAAAAGACGGAACACTGGGGGCAGCATCACCAGAAACTATAGGGGTCCAGATTTTACCAAGATACACGTCCACAGGAAGTCTGAAAGAAATTCGTCGAGAAATGTGACCGCTAGAGCGCACACAAGAATGTGACGCGGCGGCGAAACGCTGCTGAATCCAAAGTATCCTCCGGCATACTGCCGGGGGATACAATAATCTAGACCCTGTAACACAAAGATAGAGATTGTTTGCTATTCAGTATTTGATGATAATGTGTGCATCATATTTATTGTATATAATTAACTGATTGACCACATGATCATTTGCTAAGCTTTGTCCTGCACAGGGTCCTAGATTTCCCTTGGAAATGACTAAACCACAAAGAAAGACTGGTACACTTACCTTTTCTGTGCAACTGCTAAGCATACTAATTATACTTAGACATACGGACTGTACAGAGAGCGCTGGGGACCAGTCTTCTGTGAGTATTGATAGACATATGTGACCATTGCTGTAGACATGTGGATGTACTGGGATGTTACCACCTATGAAAACCACCTGGTAAAACAAGATCCAAAATTTTTTATCACCTCTGCTTTTCCATCAAACTTACAACGCTCAAGCCTCATTCACATATACATGTACCATGGTAAACTGCTGAGGTTTATCTCTGTTTTTTTTTTAATGTGTACACTGCACTTCACCTTTGCGTATCTTACAATGCACAGGTATTGTGAGTAGAGTAGGCCTTTTGTGCAGCTATTAAGTAGCTGCACAAACAAATAGTAATCTTTTTAGAGAGAGACACATTGCGAGGGAGCAAGGGAGTACTTTTTTTCATCCCCAATTGCCATTCATTTATACAGTAAAACCAGAAATGTTTGCGACATAACAATTTTATGAATTGTAAACGAAAGTGATATGCATGTAGCAAGTCTTTCCCAAACTGCAAAAATGTGGAGTTGTGTCAGTTATGATTACATCATGAAATTTTCACGAATCTGAACCACTTATGAAATACGCAAACATTCCATGCACATAAAAGATTTTGGTCCCACAGTATGTTTTACAAACTTCAGCGGTAAACTGGGGCATATGTGAACAACCTTAAGAAGTTACAATTCATCAGCACAGTGATATCTTCAATTTCTAAAAGTGAAAGTCCAAGAAACTATGTAAATATCAGATTAAAGATGTTAATTTACCATACTACTGTATTTCAACTTGTGAAAAGAGAAAGAAAACAGAGAGGGGAAATCATGCAAGATATAAACAAAGATGCATAAAGCGAGAGACAGAGAGAGAGAGAGAGAGAGAGAATGAGTAAGTGACAGAGATAAAGAGACAGACAGAGGATGGAAAGTGGAAAAAGGAAAGAAAGTAATGTAATCACACAGCTAGATATACACTGTACATATTTACAAAAGAATAAAGCAGAACTTAAAAGATTGCGAATGTTAAACAGAAAACCCATCCATTCATTTCATTTTTCTCACATCCGTTTCTTTTCATTTCAGTTCAAAGACACCTGGAATTTGAAGGAATCCCAAGACAAATTTTCCAGGAGTAGATGGGATGTTTTTCTCACCTCTGGTGAATCAAAAGGATATTTACTGCTGAATTTGAATTGAAGCTGAAACTTTTCTCCGGCATAGATTGAGTTGGGTGCGCCGTCTAGATCTACTAGCCATCTGAAAAAAAACAAGTAGAGAACAATTTAAAAGAAATTAAACCAGGTTAATTTAACTCCATTATGCTTCCACCTATATGTTCAATTCATCAAAAATCATGTGACAGCTGAACTTGTGAACCCAGACAATTTTCAGTTTATCTTTTCATGCTCATACTTGAGCTAACTTTAGTAATATTTGCAGCATTGCTTCTGAAATTATTGTGGTAATGCAACATTTGGGGGGATTTTAATAAACATTTAAGACCCTGTGACTAAGCCTGAGTCGAATCGATTGGTTAGCCGGTGTTCGATCGAAGACATCGAATCCCGATTTCGTTTTGGCAAAACCGGTGCATCGATTTGTAGGCCGCCAGATTTTTGACTACCGTAGCCACCATGAAAAAAGCAAATAAAAAAAGAAACTCCGTAACATACAGCATAATACTAGCAGAGAATGTGAAGGCGACTTCAAACTGTCGGCTAACTTTCGCTAATTCGCTCGCGGAGGACGTCATGCTTTACCTGTGCTTTCTCTATGGAAAAATCGTTTTGTCGTTACGAACTGAAGTTTACGATAATATTCTTGCACTCTGTCTGCATTGTCAATTTGTCAATTGTATCATTGAACATGATAAATACGGGTATGAGTACGAGTGTTCCTACTTAAAGGAGAATTAACCCCTGAGTACAAATTTACTTATATTGAAAGGTGTAATATATTCCTACTTATTGGCCTAAATCATTTTCTAATAAGATATCAGAAAAGGGTATAAATAAAGATATTCCAACACCCGGTATCGTCTCCTACTCATTTACATGGGGGCTGCCATTTTCTTGCTGATTTGGATTTGTACATGAACCATTGAGAAATGTTCCGGTCAGGAAGATATTTTGCATCCAAGACCTAAATTGATTTTCTTCATTACCTAAAATCCCATATGTGACGAAAAATATAAAGTGGGTGTTTACATGATTTATAAAAATTAAATCTTTATAATGATACTTTTAAATTGTCTGGTTTTGCTTAACAAAAATCTATTTTCTTGGGTTTGCCAAACAGAGCAGAACATAATATATGCAGCATGCATTCTGACTTTTCAAGTCCCATTATCCGAAAGCAGGTGAATGCATAGTTTGCCGCTATAGATGCTCAGGGAAGAAGCATCCATAAAATTTGAATTAATTTGCTCCGTCCATTGCGTCACAGTATCTAGAAAATAGATTTATATTAAGCGAATATCGATTTTCAACAGAAATATATAAGGAAATCTTCAGTTTAAAAATAAATTGACATATCTATTCTATATTTTTAATCTCAAATGGGTTTTTAATTTTGAAAAAGGCAATTGGGCATTTGGATTAAGAAAATCTTCTTGTACACATAAAAAAAATGGCAGCCCCCATGTATTGCTAGCAGACGATACATATTGCTAGCAGATGATAAATTTTGCTCAGAAAATCTTGATTCGTATCGATCTCGTATATTTTGACGCGAAGCCATATAGTCTAACAAGTAGGAATAAATAACACCTTTGAACACTATCGTCTTTATTGTTTGAGGTTAATTCTCCTTTAATTCGCAATAACTGATATCACACTCTCATCAAATTGGCAATTACTTCTTGGAAATGAACTACTATATCTGAAGCTGAATGAAGTCGAGTCATGAGCGACGAAAAGTTTATTTCGTATTGTTGTTTTTTTTTTTGCATCGAACAAACGTGTTCCATTCAGCTCTCCAAAGACAAAGTAAGATTATTAATTCTTTGAATTTGAATCATTGTCGGATGTGTCGACAATGAGCATCGCTTCGTGCGACACTAGAGTGATATTTTGGCTAGCCATACGGACTAGAAACTTAAGATTTTGGCTCGTCCGCTGTGATTTTTACTAGCCATTGGCTAGCGGGCTATCGTTAATGTCGAGCAGCGAGAGCCCATACATATGCCCGCGATGCCAGCGGACCGGTCACCGGTGCATGGTGCATGCACTGCGTGCAACTCTGTTTTCACCGCCCATCATTTATCGATGCACCGGTATTCGATCGAATCAAAGCCGTTGAATCCCGGATTATGAAATATTCGATATGACTCAGGCTTACCTGTGACCTTGGACATTTTACTTCTTGCAAGAAAACTGTAATCAGTTCATTTACATGCAGATGATATCATCACTATAATCTTCATATTGAATAAGTCATAAAGAAATGTGAGAAAATTACAATGCCCCGACCGGGATTCGAACCCGGGACCCTGGATTACATGACCAGTGCTCTACCAACTGAGCTATCCGGGCTCCCGTCGAAGCAAAGTAACAATCTCACATATAGCCCCTCTCTTTCCATCGAGCGTAGGGGGTACATCCATACCAATTCCATGCGTACGCTATAATGGCCTACCAATGAGACAGGTCTTCCCTCTAAAGTCGGGCAAATCCATGCCAACGAATTTCTATAGAGGACAATTTGAATTTGTAATTAAATATCATAATTGATAGGATTGAAGTAAATTGAATATATCATAAAGAAATGTGAGAAATGTGGTATGGATGTACCCCCTACGCTCGATGGAAAGAGAGGGGCTATATGTGAGATTGTTACTTTGCTTCGACGGGAGCCCGGATAGCTCAGTTGGTAGAGCACTGGTCATGTAATCCAGGGTCCCGGGTTCGAATCCCGGTCGGGGCATTGTAATTTTCTTTATGACTTATTCAATTTACTTCAATCCTATCAATTATGATATTTAATCTTCATATTATTAGGTCAGATTTTCTCATCAGTGGTTTCATACTATTAAAAAGCCACAATTTTTATAACAGCTTTATGATTTCTCTAAAACTTTTTAAACATAAGATCCCTGATTGTGGTTTTTTTTGTGTGTGTGTGGTTTTTTTTTTCTTTTATTATGGAAAGCAAGTTATTCTGGGACCTGAGTCGCTGTACATTGGCTAATATGATGTACAGTGGAGGATCTAGAATCAATGAATATAAATGTCACCATTTGCAATAGACCGCTTCTGTAATGTATACAAATGTATGCACACAAATGTATGCACATATTCTCACTGAGCGCCTAGTGACGAGCTATTCCATTAACCCCCTTCCATGCCACCGGATTTTTGAGCAATTGTCAAAAACGAACTTTCAAGAGTTAAATATTAACATTCAATGCGTTTTTTCTTGAGCAAACTGGGCAAAGATATAATGCATAGGAATAAACATTATATTGACGGCACAAGTTTCTGTATGAGGAATGATTTTCAAACCATTCTGAGCCTAAACAAAATGTTCAACACTCAAATTTTGGGGCGGGATTTGCCACCCACGGCATGGTAGGGGTTAACTTGCTGTTTATAAATGAGCCTCAATGCTTGGAATACAGTTTGCATACATTATTTGTTGCTATGTCCGACAAGTTTTCAGGTTGTCAAGAACAACCTTCGTTTGAAAGGTATGTATAAAATTTGCATACATTACCGAAGCTGTCTATTGTAAGCTAGTTACTTACGTATTGAGAGTACTAGCTGCCTTTTCTTCATTGATTTTGATTCCAGGGGGTGGATCTTTCTGTATCTGCATTAACTCCTTGTGAAGTCTCTTCTGTATTTTGGTAGGAAAGCAAATCAAAGACTTTACATACCACACATTGTTAAAGGTGGCATTCAACTTTTGACAACATGTGTAAAAAAATGAATCCAAAAGGGATTAAGGTAGTTTGGGTAGGTTAGCAAAATATAAAGACGCGGGAAATACGCAAAGAGCAAAATTGCTAGTTTTTGTCTGTGCATCTAAAATTACAATCAGACATATCTGAATAAAGTTTCCATATTATTTTGCTTAAAAATGTTCATAGAGTTAAATACTAATTCTACATCCTAATATTTTGCTTCTACCTCTATAGAATAAAATTATGATTTTAATGATTTTGTCATAAGCATCTTTCCCATGTCCGTACGCACCATCACGTTTGGCTAAGCTCCTACGGCGAAACGTAGTGGCACGAAAAGATGCGTCCGAAACGCAAAATGCATTTTGCTGAAAATCATGATTTTATATTAAAACACATCACTAAATCATAAAGCAGTTTTAAATACCTCTACCACTTTGATCAGGCTTCATATTACCAACACTGTCAAAATGTCAAAATACTACTTTTTTATTCACTTCTGTCACCAACAATTTGCCATTTGCGTTCCGGACGCGTATTTCCATGCCACCCAATTTCACTAAGCTTCCCAATGAAAAACACGCTGATAAGCAGGTTGATGACACTAGAAAACCCTTGTGATATCTATGGTGTTAGGTTATTTTATACAGCAGTACAAATAGAACTCTCAGTATTTTAATTGAACATGAACATTAATTTCTCCTGTACAACATGTAAATGGATCATTTTTCTTACAAGGTTTACAACCGTTTTTATAAAAGTCTACATGTACATCAATATAAAGCAATTAGACTAGTTTCACTGCCACGTCAAAATGTCACAAGAAAAACTTTGGATGAAAACACAGCTTTTGATTATGAAACTGAATGTCAACAGCCTTGTGATCATGATCAGTCTATAATCTCAATATGATAATTAACGTATACAGAGTATGTACATGTAGGGTGTCACAACCTTTCTCCAAGTCTAGAATTATTATGAGCTCTGTGTACAATACATGATAATGTCTACATACTACTCTACGTGATCTATGGCCTGTAGTCTGGTAAAATTTAAGTCCAACCCTGGATCTACAGTCAAGTTTTTGAAAAAGGAAGTTAGACCTACATGTACATGTAGGTCAAGTTTTCCATTTTTCAAACATGAATTTCGACCGAGCATTGGGTTTAACTGAATATTAAACAGAATATCAAGCTATGAATCTACAAAGTACAAATTCACACAAGTAATACATTTTTATCAAATGAATATTTCCCAAGTGAAGTGATAAAAATTGGTTTAATTTACTTGTTTTAAGATGTTAACCATCGTGCAGCGGTGTTTAACAAAGAATTAAGTTGGACTTAAAGTCGCACTTAAATTCATGCTGTGTATTACGCATCACCGCATTGGTCAGATCATGCTCAATAGACGCACGCTATATTGGCAAGTCTATGAATGAGATTACGCGTTAAATATCGGATGCGCATTGGTGCTTTACGCATTCATGACTCTAAGTCCAACTTAACTCTTTGTGAAACACCCCCTGGGTACATGTACGTAAGTTTGGGATTTAAACACAGATATATTTAACCCACTTAATGCCAAGGAATTTTGAAATACCGTTACATAGTACTTGTAACGATTTCATGCTTGAAGAAAACAACAGTGGTTTGAAACTTTGAATGTGAATGGTTCATGTACAAGGTGGTTCAATATAAACAATGTAAATTACAGTGAAACAAATAGTATTAATGGAAAGAGATCTACATGTATTTACTGCACAATGAATAGTCTGTATATACATGAAACTATTAATCCAATGATGCATGTATCCTTAAAGTAGAACGTTGATGATTTTAAATATTGGCTTAATACTTATTATTGCATAGATGGCATAAATTAAACAAGGTTATCCAAATTCAACGCTTGGAAACATTTGAAGTAATGATTATTATCAATTATAAAACGGTAAAATACAGCCCCCGATATAGCAGCTGAAGAGCTCCTCGAACGCTGCTGAGATATGTGACGACACACCCTGGACCAGTCCTGGCTAAGCAGACGATGTCCCATAACATCTTACACATTTTTCAGAGCCTATTTTGTCATCTCCTCTTCACTTATTTCTCTTCCTTCACTAGCGTCAGTCTTAATGTTAGTCTGTTGCCTCACTCTTAACTTCGTGTATGGTATTATTTTGATGAAAAATGCAGCGTTAAAAAAATAAAGGAATCAGTCACTTGTAAACAAAATAAGACGCCATTGTATTTTCAGCTGTTTACACCGGGGCATGTTCGGCGTTTCAAGAGGGAACGAATACCATCCTGCTATTATTCGGAGGGCTTTTCAATTTGAAAGTGGGGTTTATTTCATTGATCATTGACCCTTCTCCTATGTATTTACAATCAAACGGTTTTAGCTATCAGAATCAGTTTCACTTTCCCTTTATAATGGTGTGAAATAAGGTCATGTTTAAATACACCAAACTCTTTATAATTTGATAAATAATTGCATTGCAATTACGTTCATTCATTATAGGACGTCGTCTGCTTAAGCAGGATCGATCCCGAGTGTGACGACATCAAAACATCGCTATATTTCTGGCGAATCCTCCGATATTCCAGATGCTGAGAAGAGCTTTTATTTGTGTTGTTTTTATAATCACCAGATACGCAGTTGACATAAAACTTATAAGATTGCCATCTGTAAGCTTCCCAGTTTCTAGTGATACATTAATTGCCATATTTGTGATTTTCTTTGAATATCTACTTTAAGTGAATAATTCATCTCATTCACCTTACCAAATCTAATGACAGAAAACGTTTGGTTTGAGAATATTAGCTGGTCCGTACTGTTGACATCCATTTTTCCTCAATTTTTTTTGTGCATTTACTATAAAAAATTATTTTACGAAATATTCTTGCATACAAAGTCACTTTATCGAGGTTTGAAATGAGTACAGGTACATATATGTGGATGACAGATTTGGATTTCATAGCAAAGTGGAAAAAAAAAAAATGAAACAAAGGACACATAAATAATTTACCGTTGCCACTTCTTTTCTTGGTTTTCCCTGAAAAATGAAAATTAACCATTCTTTTTTAATAGATATGTGTAGTATGGGTTGTGTACCACTAAGACCCATCTAGATGTTAACGTCTATACCCATTAAGTTGCCACATTTTAGGCAGCACTTCTCACTCACATAGGCTACCTTCATGGTCAATTAAGTATATATCCGCACATCTTCAGACTATGTTTTGTTGGCCAGAAAGAGGTTAGAATATTTCCTTTCCTTTATTTCCTTTATTAGACTAGAGTCTAGCATACAATAAGCTGAATTTTGCTTGTGAATGGGCCCGAAAATTTGTATAGTCTACCCTCACGCTGTGTGTCCAGACAGGATGGTTATCAGGACAAACAATTTCCAAACAGAAATTCAATCCTTTTTCCTTCAATGTATCATGAGTCTTTCAAAGGGGACATGTTGACAATATTCTAAATGGCAAGTAGACCTAGATCTATTCACAGAATTTAGTGTTACTTGGTCTTGATGGATGATTAATTTTTTTAAAGAGACAGTCAACTAGGAACTCACGGCCATGGGGAAATGGAATCATACATGGAATTTGCAAAAGGATCCTTCACTTGTACACAAAGCCAGTTGGATAATTTGCAATAAAATATCGGACAGCTCAAAGTTGACCAAAGTCCACTAACGTAACTGCCTCCCATATAAGTGTGTTATCTCTTGTATACAGTGTATATGTGCTGGAAAGGAGCAAGATCGCCGGCCAAAAACAGCCAGAAAATTTCATTTGATCAAGATGATAACGATCCTATTGAAGAATCTGGCATGAAATCAGATATTCTATCAGTCCTACAAGGTAGAAATATTTTCTCAAAATTTTGCTTATTATATTGGTGTCTTTACCTCTTCAACATAGAAATTGACACAGCCCCTCATAGTGACAGAAGACAAAGTCCGGAATCAGGCTAGTTGAAACTCGAAAGCTTAAGAAGTTCAAGTTTTTAGAAATTTCAAGTCCTTAGAGTAAGACGTGTGTGTGTAATTGGGTTTTTACAGACGTGTATCAATCAGATATGATTATTTACGTCTGGGACCGACCTTTAACGTCACCATCCGAAAGACCTGGGTCCACTGAATCAGTTTATAACTTCCACCTCCCAAAACATCTAGTGTAACGCTCAAACATTTCAAAATGACAAAAACATGGTTTATTTCTGGTCAGGTAGTCTAGCCAGTGCTGTTTCTTGCCCTCCACGATGCTTTGTCGCTACGATTTGCCCAGACCATGGATTTGCCACACCACGAATAGTAGTCATATTGACAACTACGCGATATGAATGCAAAAATAGTCGGTATTTTCTGTCGCATGTACTAAAGGTATTGGGGGGGGGGGGAGTGTATATTTCACTCAAAATCGGCATTTTAATTTACAAAAACCGACCCCAACACAACATATCCAAGAAATACAATAAATTCAACTCACCGATGTTGGCAAAGATAATTCCAAAAATGAAATCCGTAATTTACTGTCGATACTCGAAAGAGTAAGTTTGAAAAAGATCTCATCAAAATTAGAGCAAGAACAATGCCATTTTTACAAGAAATGGTGACCGTGTCATTTCAAGTTTTCAACATTGAAAAAAAAGTGGTGCCCATGTCTGCGCACTCATTCATTTTACACGCATTTCGGGAGTTTTGACGTGAAAGACAACATTTTGAGGCTTGTGAATAAAATGTCTGAAATAAGACCGTTTTTTCATTATTTTGACTCGTCTTTTGGCTTTGCATGAATACCTATCGCTATGATAAAGATTAACAATTTGTGTTCGTTGCGTGTTTTGTTTTATTAGAATCGCGCAGTTACGCGTGTGCGCAGACATGGGCACTCTAGCCATACCGTACTATGGAAAAGGCTGAGGAGACAGAGAAACAGAGACAGAGAGATTTTTACTCAACCCCCATCAAAAATTTGGCTATTATAGCTAATATGCCCAGTAATCCTCAAATTGGCAAGAATCCTACCTAGGATATCAAAAAACAGCAGAACGGAAGTATAGATAGATAGGATTTGTATGGAGTGGAGGTGTAAAGCGGCTTAATAAACTAAGTAATAGATCATCTAGTGCAGCAAGATCATTGGCTGTCAATTGCTCGTGGTCTAGTGGTAAAGGCGTCCGGTCCACTCATGGATACATTACCTACTGTAAAATAGTTGGTATTTTCTGTCGCATGTAGTAAAGGTATGGGGGGAAAATAAGATAAATATTTTAAATACTTGCTTTCAAATTCAGCCCTTAAAAATCTCACTCCTACTTCAAATGGCCGTTAGGAAGAACTTTTGATATTTTCAGCAAAATCCATAGTCAAAATCTAGTCCAAAACTGGAGAAATCCCCGCTGATTTGTTTCGTGTTGTTTACATACTGCCGATGTCTTATTTTATTTATTTATTTATTATGGTATATGATGATTGACCAGCAGCACAGGGGCTGAAGGGGTCAATTTACAATCAAATATATATGTGCATATATACAATAGAATCGCATCAAATATATGAAAAGATACATAATTGGAAGCAAAACAAAAATACTAAGATTTACGCTACACAAATAATAAGATAACAAGTGTGAAAAGTGAGAGAAAGAAAGAAAAAGTAAAGAATAGGAAAGAAAAGGGAAGAGAAAGAAGGAAGGAGATAGAAAGGAGAAGATTTGGGAGCAATACATAAATATAACCAAGTTAGAAAGCCATAACCATGTAAAATGAGTCATTACATCTAGGTATGGAATCTGAGAAGTGAAAATGTTTGGGATGCAAAGCGTGGGGGGGGGGGGTTTATTTCAAGATTCTGGCAAGGTGAGGGATGGTGGATTTTCGATATCGCTCTGTATTGCATTTAATTGTAGGGAAGCCAGTCATGTTACGAAGCTGTCTTAAATTTGAATTACATCTAGGGACGGGAAGAAGGTGTTTGTGGTGATCAGAGTTTTTGATTTTTTGTCCAAAGCTTAGCAAAAGGGAATCTCTTCTATCAGATAGAGTAGTGAGTTTAGTTATGGCAAGGGCATTGGCATAAGTCACGTTATAGCCTACAATTATTTTGAGGGCCCGCCTTTGAACAAATTCCAATTTATTATTCTCATTTAGGGTAATTGAGGTGTGCCAAACAGGGGAACAATATTCGAGTATGGGTCTTATGTACGTAGTGTAGACAGTTACCATATCCACCAGGCTTGCCTTAGATTTCCTAAGGATACACAGTGTGTACAATCTTCTGGATGCTTTTGACACAATATCTGAGATATGTAAGTTCCATTTTAGATCATTCTGAATTGTGATTCCGAGTAGTTTGAGATTTTGAACAACATTGAGTTGAGTTGAGTTAAGCTGGAAGTCAGTCCTGGGGTTTAAGTTCCTTAAGAATGATATGGTCATGAGGTTACATTTGGATGGTTTAGGGAGCACGTCATTATCATTACACCATACTGAAAGACGATCTAATACAGATTGCAATGTAGGTTCAGCATTACGCTTCACAATTTCTCCAAGTGTTAAATCATCAACGTATTTCCATCGATTCACGCAATCATTCACAGCATCATTAACAAGAATCAGAAACAAAACCGGACCCAACTTGGTACCCTGTGGTACTCCACAGGATACCTCTAGTAGGTACCTCTCTTAGACTAAAATCGGCCAATAAAATTTTTGTCCACGAAGAAACTCGGGATCGCAAGCGCACATCGATCTTTACTTTAGCGCACACAGAAAATCGGGACTTTTCCGTGTACGCCATATCCATAGGAACCAAATTTTTAAGGACAAAACTCTTTTGGGGAGACGTCAGTGCCCGCGGCGACCAGGAAATGTACACAATGACTCCGATAGATCGTTTCGCGAGAATCAATAGTAAATTACGAATTTCATTTTTGGAAATATCTTTTCCAACATCGGTTAGTTGAATTTATTGTATTTCTTGGATATTTTGGGGTCGGTTTTTGTAAATTAAATGCCCATTTTGAGTGAATGTTGGTGACTTTTGTGCAGTGGTGTTTTAAAAAGTTGAGGTGTATTACTGCCTACATTCTACACACGAAGTATAGGAATGTAGCTATGAGTGATCTGGAGTATACTCTTTCTACACTGCACTCGCGTTTAAGGTCCGGATTCGAATCCCGCTCTTTCTTGCTGATATGTGATAATTTTTTCAGTTAGCCTATAGGCCTATGTAAAAATAATGTATGAATCGATAACGATAGCGTTTATTCTGTTATAAATAACTGAATTTCAACAATGAAAACCAAGAAACTTGACTAATTATTCACTTGTTCAGGCGGATTTAATGGCGGCTGGGCATAATAACGACTTTGGCCAAAAATTTTAGGTGGCTGTCGCAAAAGGAACTCTTTTCACTATTCGAGGTGTGGTTTCGCTCAGGACGCTGCCACGAAAGTTCCAGCTAGTTAGAGGTCTATACACAATGACGAAGGATCGCTCGGGCTGGTCTGGGCAGAAAAGTGCCCAGCCTTCCGATGGATGCCTATTTGCACGGGAACAGCTGCCACTTTTATCACTAAGCCCGAGAAGACCGGTCTGTTTAATAGCATGTTACCACGTATATCCTTTAACTTGGTTGACAAAGAAACATATATGAGAGTATTCTATACTTTGATTTCACACATTAACACCATAGATTTACCAAAGTCAATCAATTTCGCCTACAAATCGGATAAGCAATCTGAAACAACTCACCTGTGTCGCCATATTTTGCCTTTTCTCATTCCAGAAAATACACAGCGCCCTCAATTGAAATTATCGTACAATTGTTTTTAATCATTATCATCGTGACCTCGATGCGTTTTTATAATCGTTGGAATATAATTTATATATATATATATATATTTAGTTACCAGTTTTACCACTGTCGATAATTTCACGACAATATTGCAGTAATATCATATATCACCAGCGGATTAGGGGAGAACAACCAGTAATGATATTAATAATAATAATAATAATAATAATGACAAACGCAAACGCATTATGCCAACACTACACAGTCACCGAAAAAATACACATGCATTTTGTCAAAAAATCTAAAAAGCACTTGAAAATAAGAAAGATCCATTTTTGCGATATGTTTTGTCTGTGTTTTTAGTAAAAAAAAAACCACCCCAAAATGTGATTATCCTTACATTTTTGTTTTCTCGCTTACTTGCTTGTCAGTAAATTTTCAGAATAAAGTTGTGCCCCCTTAAAAATCATAGGTCCGCCTCTTACATTAATTTTATTTTGTTAAATGAGATCTACATAATAACACTGGCAAAAGAGAAGACGCCCCAAAAACGGTGATGACCCTTTTTTTTCCTTTTCTTTTTTTTTGTTTGTTGTTGCTTGTCAGAGAGTTTGAGGTATAGGACACCCCAAAATGCTGATGTCTCCCCCCCCCCCCTTTTTTTTTTCTTTTGCTTTTCAGAATAGTGGGTCTCCTCACAAAATCCTGGATCCGGCACTGACATGAGGAGATAATAAAGCGAGAGAGAAAGACAATAAGAACTGAAGTAAGAGTAGGGAGGGAGAGAAGCGAAAAGGGGAGGGGAGATAAGAGAAGCGAGGAAGGGGGATGAAGCGAGAATGAGAGAGAGCATGTGTGTGAGAAAGAGAAGAGAAAGAGAGAGAGAGAGAGAGAAAGACTCTGAGAGAAAGTGGAAATGGAGACATGGACATGAATAGATGCAGATAAGACGTGTAGAGAGAGAACAAAAAATAGGGCAAGGACAGACAGAGATCAAGAGAAAAGGAGAGAAGATACATATAAGAGGCAAACAGAGTAATGAAGAGAGAAAGCAGGAGAAAAGGTAAAAGAGGAAGGATTCGAGTTTGAGACCGGATTCGATTCTTTATCAGTGCTTACTTCTCAAAATGGTTTAAATTTCATGATTTGTTAAATTTTTATTTATAGTTTTATTGTCATGATAATAATTGCTAGGGTAAAATAATTTGGTGACGCGATGAGCATAAAGTGGTCTCAGTAGCTTAGAGGAAGGGCATCGATCGGCATTCAAAAGCCAGGGACCATCATCGTTCGATTCATACCCTAACTCATACCTAACCCATATCCTAAAACATAACATGAGTTAATGAGAGGATGGGAGGATGGGATAAGGATGAGAGGAATGGAAGATTATAGAGGAAGAGAGGATGAGAGGATGAGAAGATGATCTTTTGGTTTCTCACTCCCTCCCCCTCCCCCCCCCCCCCAATTAGCGGTGGATCCAGGATTTTGTGAAGGGGGGGGGGGGCTAATATTCTGAATCTTTGGGGTGTCTTGTAATTCCTTAATTCTCTGACAAGCAATTATTTCACCGAGGCGAAACAGAAAATGGAAATAAAAGGGTTAAAACAAGCCTTGTTTCATTTGTAAACAACTAAAACACTGCTAACCCCCCCCCCCCCCCCCCCGGTATGCCTATGCTCTCTATGTACCTCGCTATATTTAAAGGACAATTAACCCCACGTGATATTCTAGATGCACCTATTGTCTGCTACGTCTTTCCATGGAGGCTGCCATTTTGTGCATGACACGGATCATTAGGTACCATATGCATTGATAATAGCCTACCTTTACAACAGATACGTCGCTTTGTTCTGATTGTATTACGATTGTTATTGGCCATGGGCCTAGATAATTGACGACCCATGAGTTCTAATAGCCATCCTGTAAAGCAGATTCCTCGCTTTGTTTTGGTATTGTTACGATTGTCTCCGTCCTTGACGTCAATTCTCCGTCCTTGACGTATATTTTTTATGAAGTATATTTTTTATGAACAAATTAAGACCTTTTAAAAAATATATAAAACTAAACTTACATTTCAGAATATGTGACTTTATCTAATATATATTTGTCCTCTAAAAATCAATTACAAGTTAACGATGAAGGAAATTTTACTTGGGATGAAAAATATGTTCGTGTACACATAAAGTAATGGCAGCCCCCTTATTATTGCTAGCAGACGATAACTTGGCTGGAAAATAGTGATTTATATCTATATCCTGTGTTTTTACATGAAATTGCATGTATCAAATAAGAGGCATATACTACACCATTCAAAATAAGCTAATTCATACGCTGAGGTTAATTTCCCTTTAAAGAAGGCACCTCCTTGCTATAACCATGCACGATATCCCCCTTAAAATAGATATCAATTGCCTCCAGATCCCCTTTCTTCCCACCCCTGGCCGCCACTCCCCCCCCCCCCCCCTCGCTCTCCCTCTCGATCTCTCACACTCTTTAATACATGATAACTATAGTGTCCCACACCTTTCCCCCATATTTCTCTGTATCGTTTATATAGGTTTATCTGTCCGCCATGTGTATTTCTCCCTCTTCAGTTTCAATATTACTTGTAATAACGACACAGACAGATTATTTTCAAGATTATTTTATTCCATTTTACACTTATCCGATGCTTCAAACTGAAATCAAAGACAGAATTTATAATCATAACCATCATTATTATGTTCTCTTATCTTCACATGTTAAAGCTACATATTTCAGTACAAAACTTTCGCCCACTATAGTTAACCAATCGTTGCATGCACCTTAATCATAGAATACATACAAAAATAATGACTTCATTAAATCAATTAATTTACGCATATAAAACAAATATTTTTTTAATTCAAGACAAGGCAGAGCTTCTTTTGTAGTATACTATACTGCTTGCATGTATATAGCTTAAAGGGAAACCCAATTCAAAGTTGTTCTGTAGGAAAGAGGAAAAATCAGAGAAGCAGACTGGTGAAGTTTGAACGAAATCGGAGAAGCAATAATTATTAAAGTTGTAATCATTATACATATGGGAATTTTTAATTGGCCGAATCGTTAATGTCATGCACTGTGTAGTGGCGGACAATTTTTACTCCAACACAAAAAAAAATATTCAGTATGATCTTTTTCTTTTATGAATACCTATAAAACTATTCTCTCTACAATATGTTTTGAGTACTGCCCCGAAGGAAAAGGCGCTCCGGAGAAAACCGCAAAATAATGGTATTTTTGTGTACGACAAACGGGAGAGTTGAGCGCCAGTATATCACAATCGACTCACCAAATTGCCAGTATGAGGTTCGCATAGACCTAGTGATCTCATTTTTGAAACATCCATAACTTTCTCATTCCTTGTCTTATTTCTTTCCAACTTCACCATTCTGTTTTTCTTATTTTTCTGCTTTCAAACAAATCATCCTATTACCAAGGTTGGCTTGCACTTTAATTTAATTTGTATTGATGCTATATGTTACCTCTGTCTGATACACCCGTCTGAAACAATGTAGGAAACGGAATAAAAGATATTTAACCAGTTCCTGTGTTCAATTGGCTGTTTCTCTCCTAACATGCCCATGCATGTTAACATGCGGTTAAGTTGAATCTGGAAGTATAACCTTATTCTATAAGTTATGAATATGCAAATGCATTTTATATAAAGATTGATATTTTTATTATGAGTTGGTTATCGTAATGGTCCTGTCCGAATGAACCTGGAATTGAGCCTTTTAGGTATATAAACTACATACAGTCTAATTCCCCTAATTTTCGTCATAATTTTGTATAATCTTTTAATTTTTTTTCCAGACATAGTCATGTCTGCTACTATACTTCTAAAGAATCAGAACACATTATTAGGGGGGGGGGGCCTTCCTAAGGCATATACCGTAGGATCTGTATGCTAATTAGACTACATGACTGTGTCTTCATATTCAAACAGAGAGTCTATTTATAATGAGCACTGGGACAACATGCTTTAAGGAACATGCTTCTGATTCCTCATTTGCAACACACTTTATTCTTTTGCCATTGATTTGAATCTTCTTTTCCACACTAACAACTTTTCAAATCATAAAAAGCTGCCTTATAGTGGAAAACCAAATCGTTGCACTATCTAACTATACTGACGATAACGTAATGTCGACACATTAAAATCTCTAAAATTATATGTCATAATTAAAACCTATTATCTAACAGCTTTTCAATGTATGAAGCGTGACATTAATGCAGTTCTTTTTCTTTTTCCTATGCAGCTTTTTAAATGACATCACATCAATTTATACCATTCCCATGTTATTTCATCAAGTTTCAAATTCATTCTCTAGAGTCTTTATAACAAGACAACTCTTCATCCATTTTTATATACGAGTAACCATAGTAACAAGTAATATAATATGACTATATTTATATCTACCATTGCATTGTATTATAGTATTTACACAACAATTCAATGTGCATACTTATATAACATTCCTATATCATAATCTAGGATATAAATTATGAAGGCTACATTGTGGGAATACGTTGGGAAGACTATATGACTAGATATATGTATAAATATGTGAAATCTATATAAGTTTGATAATCTTGTAGTATTATTAACTCTACAGAACCATACAATAGTATCTTGATATAAAAATTTGTTTTGGATGCAGGTAGCGTGAATAATCATGATGATAAAATCCAATTACAATACGCATCTTTATACGAATAAAGAGCGAAATAGTTTGTACACATTTGTGAGCATTACTCTGCCAGTACCAAACAAAAGCTGACAAACTTACATCATTTTTTCTAGCCCTTTGGGTCCCCTCCCCGCCCCCCCCCCCCCCCAAATGGAGTTACTGGACCGCGCTTAATAGCAGAACCAATGAACGCGATAATCAATGCTTTTCAAATTGGTGCATATAAGCAAGAAACGAAAAATATGATACAATCTTCGACTTCGTATTAAAGGGTTCACTATTTCAAAACGATAAAGTCAGCCCAATGGAAAGAGTGTTTGGTATATTCTGCTGGAAATAAATTCTGTTGCAGAGGACACGAAAAACTGATGATAAAAACTTGCCAAAGAGGTTAGAAATGGAGGCGATAATGTATAGTCAAAGGAGAAAAAACGAATGAGTACCTTATCATATAATGATATTCGAGTCTAATCATTCTTGTCGTTCGTTTAAGTACACATTACATACATTATTTTCATGTTCAAGTATAACAGTATATTATCAATTAGAGTTATGGGGGTGCGTAAGAAAATAATGCACATATATAATATAGCTCACTGTAATATAGCTCATTATATACAATTGTCATAAGCGGAATATACACAAGTAATGGCCCAAAAGTATACAAATACTTTTTTATACATTATACACCATAAGTTACATAAGATTTATTTACACAATAATAAGTTAAAAGATAAAGACACTTACGACAAGGTTGCAAATAATCAGTTTGTGCAAAACAATATTATCTGCGGAACCCGATCAAGTTTGGAGGTTGTACTTCAATTTTATAAGCAAAATAGTAATTCATAAATTCACTACTTGTTTGCAAATATTTCTTTAAGTTTGAATAACTTCGTTTCACCGACTAAGACATCAAACCGTTCACTGCACAACAATGAAAAACGTCTTCAGACAATTAGTACATTATTAATAATAATAATAATAGACATTTCTAATGCGCCATCTATCTAGGTAACCTATTCCGAGGCGCGGAAATACTACTATTACCCTGGCTTTAGGCCTTAGGCCAGCGAATGTGTGCCGTTGTCTATGAAATAAAAATTGATCTAAATGTGGATTTACTGTACGACGATGGGAATAAAAATATTAATAACCTTTCTCGATGCGGGATCCGGAGATATAAAAGATTGTGTCTAGCATTCTGTAAGCTGCCTCCCAAAGATATTAAAGCACAATTCTCTGTGAAATAGTTTATGAGATACAGGCCCCATGCTATGATTCCAAAGGTCTTCGGGTACTACCCTAATAAAAATATCTTTTTACGTATGCCCACAATATATACGTGCCGTCAAATTGCTTCGTCTGTGAACTTAGACAAAAACCTGCAAAAACAACATAATTTTCTGTTGAAATTAAGTAAATAATGTAACATATTACTCTTGTGTGTATCTCAATTTGTTGTCACACTTAATGGTTCTCTTGTTTTTTAAATAGAGAAAAAAAATGAATTGTCAATATTGGTCCATTCTTATCATCAGTTTGAGAATGTGATTCTTCTTTTTTCCATTTTTTTCTAGACTACATTCATGATATGCAAATGTCATAAATTTGGATCTAACAAGATCACGAGGTAAAAAGCTGAATGTGTTGACATGGTTGATAATATTAGTACATAAGAAAAGAGGAACAGCGGCTTTTTGTTGTGGCCTTCAACTGCCACCGCCTCGGAGCCAATTGCCCTCGATCTATGATCATAATGATAATGAACTTACTGCTTCAAATAGCCAAGATTTCTACAACACCAATGGCAAGCGATTCTTACATTTGCATAGATGATTCTTAGCATTTGAGTGAGCTTTCTCTGGTATCCGAATGACTGGAATGGCAATCGTTTGATGACAAGTCAATCGCTCGTTTATTATCTTGATTACTGTCTGGAACAGTCTCCGACATAAAGGGAGATCCCCAAGCCTTGTGATTTCCCGAAGGAACACCGGTATGGTCTGGAGAGTTCGGAGTTGATCGGGACATTAGATCGGGTGGTTTCGGAGCAGATCGGGGAACACCGTCCAGAGAAAGTTGTTTAATAGGCATAGATCTGTTTATGTTAGGAGGAATCGTGGATAACGTACCTTGCGTACCTCCGTTGAGGAGTTCGTCCACAAGGGAAGGAGCGGATTTAGGAATGCCATTCGAAGATACCATTTTAAGTCCTGGTTTGCTATTATTGTCTATGTTAACTAGTTCTTGTGAATTTGAAGCTTGATGGTGAAGGTTATCGGGATTTGCATCGCCGTTCTCCACCTGCGGATCAGAGGTGTTTGAGGTTTGCATTAAGTCAATAATATCTCCCTGAGGCTTATCATCATGTGAGCCGTTGCTGCCGGCATCTTCTGCACTGGTGATTGTTTGCATAGGGACGGGTCCACTTGTATCGCGCTGTTTCTTGGAATGGAAGTTCAAAAGTCCTGCTTTGCTCCTTGGTCTCGCCTTAGACTTTCCGTTGGAGCTATCAGCAGGCTTCCTAGATGACGACGAAGGTTCGTTCGGTCTTCTTGAGGAATCTCCATCTTTCGAGCTTTGACGGCCTAACTTGATACCAGCTGTAATGCTTCCTATACCAGCTAGGAAGGCTGGCCGATGCTTATGCTTCCTTGCTTTACCTTTACTACCAGCCTTTTTACACAGACGCGGATGTGGCGCTTCACCTGAACTCGATCCGGAATCGGTCGATGACACACTTGCTCTTCTCCCTTCCTCAATTGTGACTCGTTTTGGGTGTCCACCCTGTGAATATTGACTCTCTGAACTAGATTTTCTTGTCAAAGACGACCGTTCCATTGGTTCATCTCCTGAACTCATGGTGTGCTTTAATGACGGCTTCCCGGGTGGCCCTGGCCGACCGGGTTCTGCATACTGAGAGGGTGCTTTGGTCCATGTTGTTGTGAATCCATCATCGAGTTTTTGGACTATTACACCCACATCACCTGATGTGTTACAGTCGGACACGGGAGAGGGCGTCTCCTTTCCATGACCTTGCCTTGGCCCCAGTAATGGTTCGGTCTCACTTGTGTCAGTATCTCTTGGAGACATCGACTGTCGAAAGCCACTCTGCGAATCATCACGATGCGATGGACCACCATACCTACCAGGCAATTGCATTTCTACTTTACCCTGCTTGCTCGGTGAGCTAATAGTATGGATTCCCAGGTCGTAACCGCTTGACTGTCCTCGGTCTTCGGCATGTGGCCTCCCATCTT
The DNA here is from genome assembly GCA_025617745.1 of Heliocidaris erythrogramma. Lineage (NCBI taxonomy): Eukaryota > Metazoa > Echinodermata > Echinoidea > Camarodonta > Echinometridae > Heliocidaris > Heliocidaris erythrogramma. The sequence goes on from CM046862.1 coordinate 44,826,652, forward strand.
GACAACCGACACCCGACTGACCTGCTAAGATTCCTACATTACCTATTGTCCGAAGTATTCTTGGTAGTTCATGATGATCATGCGATTCTCCGAAGGCATCGGACGCGAGACTACTGGAGCTTTGCCTATTTGCATGATCGGTGTACGTGGTGGAACTATATGTGCGGTCTCGTCCATGCGGATATATACCGCCTTGTGCCCGATCACTTGCCCTCCATTGGACACCAGTGTTGTCCTTCATACCATCATCATGAGAATGGTACCTACGATTTAACCCTACTATATCAGGATCTCCATGGGCTCCCCTTTTGTCCTTGCATCTTAGCGGACTAGAACTACTCCTCATTCGCGTCTGAACGACCGGATTCAAAGGTTTCAAACCATAACCCATCTCAGAGAGTTCTACAAAATGGAGGTCACGCATATCGAGGCTGACCAGACTTCCATTTCGTTTCGCCCGATCCAGGGCTTCATGGCGTTTAAGCGCTTTTTCCTGCCGCTTTTGCTCTCTGTAATATTCAGAGAAATTGTTCACGATGATGGGGATTGGGAGAGCAATAAAGAGCACACCACACACACAGCAAACGGAACCAATGATTTTTCCTAGAACAGTAATGGGACTAATGTCCCCGTAACCGACGGTCGTCATGGTGATAGCTGCCCACCAAAACGAAGCAGGAATACTTGTGAATTCTGTCAATGGAACGTCTTTCTCGGCGAAATAGGCTAAACTGGAGAACAGCATGATACCGATGGCAAGGAACAATATTAGAAGTCCGAGTTCCTTGTAACTAGTGCGAAGCGTGAAGCCCAACGACTGCAACCCGGTCGAGTGCCTGGCTAGCTTGAGAATCCTCATGATTCTCATAACTCGAAAGATCTGGACAACCCTCCGCATGTTCTGGAACTGCATGACGCTCTCTCTGGACTCAGTAAGGAAGAGGGTCACATAGTAGGGCAAGATGGCCAGGAGGTCAATGATGTTGAGAACACCCTTAAAGAACTTCCACTTGTTGGGTGCAGAGATGAGACGTAGGAGATACTCCAAGGTAAACCAAGCGATGCAGATACTCTCGATCATGGCAAGTTTGTCATTGTCGATGGGGTTGTTCTGAGCATCACGCTTCTGCAGGCCTTCCATGGTGTTGAGAGAAAGGGCGATGGTTGAGAGAATGATGAACAGGATTGAGATAATCGCAATAACCTGAGAATGAACAAGAAACAGAAAATGTGTAATTTAAAAAAGACGTCATTAAAATAATATTTTGAATTAAGATATCACCTTTAGAAAACAGTCGTACCAGACATCAGTTATACTGCGTCTCAAAAAACTATACACTATTGAAATGGCTGCCAAATAAAAAAATATATGATTCTGGGGGGAAAAGTTTATATGTATGGAAAGCTCATAGATTCAACTTTCATATGACACCAAAAAGTCCGAAAATAATTCATGCGTGGGTGAGCACTGCTCACTTTTGTAAAGGGTATGGAAATTAGGATGCGCAGGAATGGGCCTTCCAATAGACCGCTTCGGTAATGTATGCACATTTTATACATACCTTTCAAACAAAGGTTGTTCTTGACAACCTGAAAGCTTGCCGGACATAGCAACAAATAATGTATGCAAACTGGATTCCAAGGATTCCAAGCATTGAGGCTCATTTATAAAAAGTAGGTTAATGGATAGCTCGTCACTAGGTGCTCAGAGAATATATGTGCATACATTTGTATACATTACAGAAGCGGTCTATTGGCGAGAGGAAAGTCCTATGGAGCTTACGGAATAGACCGCTTCGGGATTGTTGCAAATTTTATGCATACCTTTCAAACAAAGGTTGTTCTTGACAACCTGAAAGCTTGCTGGAGGCTTGCCGGGCATAGCAACAAATAATGTATGCAAACTGGTTTCCAAGTACTGAGGCTCATTTATAAAAAAGCATGTTCATGAATAGCTCGTCACTAGGTGCTCAGAGAATATATGTGCATAAATTTGTATACATTACAGTAGCGGTCTATTGAGGATGATATGAAAAATTTATGATCAGTTGTAATGAGTTTGGGTTTGCTGAGTGAAATTTGTGGTTTATGGGATTAACATTTTATGCATAAGTGAACAGGAATTGCATTTATTATTGTAGCATTGTAACTTCCCGTGGTAGACTCAGTGGTGTGTTCATGGGAGTGAGGATGGGGTGATGGTACATACCGTCAATTAGACAATCAACATTCAGCTATCAATCACTTAATTGACAAAAGGAATGTCACAGATGTTGGCTACTTATTCTTCAGGTCAATGGGTAATAGCAACAAGTCCAAATTTGGGAAATGATAGAATTCGGGATAAGGGAAGGTGGTCTGGATATTTTGGAGTGGAGACCAATGCATATGAATTGTCAAGATATGTACCAGCACACCCAGGAAGCGAGAGAGAGAAGGGGGGGGGGGGGTCATAATGTCCTCTTGACCCTTATCCCATCTACCCAACAAAGTCCTACCCTATCTCATCTCCCCTGCAACATGTACCATCACCCCATCCTCACTCCCATGAACACACCACTGAGTCTACCAGGGAAAGTTACAATGCTACAATAATAAATGCAATTCCTGTTCACTCATGCATAAAATGTTCATTTAATAAACCATAAAATTCACTCAGCAAACCCAAACTGATCGCAATAGACCGCTTCGGTAATGTATGCAAATTTTATACATACCTTTAAAACAAAGGTTGTTCTTGACAACCTGAAAGCTTGCCGGACATAGCAACAAATAATGTATGCAAACTGGATTCCAAGCATTGAAGCTCATTTATAAAAATCAGGTTAATGAATAGCTTGTCACTAGAGAGATTATATGTGCATAAATTTGTATACAGTCATTACGGAAGCGGTCTATTGATCATGAATTTATCATATCACCCTCTATTTTGTAAGCTCCAAATGACTCACCTCTCACAAATTGGAAGGCTCCTAAATGTCATACCCCTTACAAAAGTGAGCAGTGCTCACTCGAGCATGAATTATTTTCGGACTTTTTGGTGTCATATGAAAGTTTAGTCCATGAATTATCCATACATATAAACCTTTTCCCCCAGAATCATATATTTTTTTATTTGGCAGCCATTTCAAATGTGTAATTTTTTTTTGAGACGCACGGTAGTTAAGATTATGACGAGCTATTTGAAAGGTCAGGTGTGTTTAATTGAAATCTATGGTCAATGGCCGTGATAAAAACGAAGTGAATATAACGTTTAGAGCAATATATGGAGAAATCAGATTCACTTATTTTAATAACACCTTTGTATTAAACTAACTTCTCCATTTTAGCTATTGATAATTTTGGGACCTTTGCAATTCATCAACTAATCACAGACATTTTGCTATAAACACGATAAACAAGAATGTCCATTCCTTTACACTCACTATCTTCAACTCCAGTATAGTACTAAAGTATAGGAGTTCAATATCTACAGATGCCAATACCCTAATGTGTTATTACGAACAACCTTCTACACGAGCAATATTATTACACCTGCAGATCATAGTAAGGCCCCAGTCACATCAACGAGACCGACACAGAACAGACAATAAACCGAACTAAAAAAAAAATTAAAAAAATGCATTTTTATATTGTCGGTTATGCGTTGCTTTGGAGTTGGTGTGGTTATGTACCCGAGGTATAATCATTCTCGGATTTAATGAATGTACGGAGGCTTACTTGAAGAATTTGGAGATGCATCGAAGGGTAAACGGATGATGCTGAATATAGAAGTATTTTTACCCCTCTCCCTCGTTCTCTCTCTTTCTCTCTTTCGTCCTTTTCTCCCGTCTTCTCTTTAGTTCTTTCTACTGTCGATGCAATTACATGTGCATTTGTGGCAGTATCGTCGACCCGTACATGCCTAATGAACATGGAAGGCAATTAAAGACATTACTTCTCATTCATTCAATATAATGACGAACGAACGGAGTCGTGATAGAAGGGAGATTGCCATTACTATTATTACGTACAATCGATGTGCGTGTATGCCATATCAAGAATAGAGGTTAAAAGCGAGTTTGATTATTTAGGTTATTCCTGTAAAATCATATTTAACGTAGAAAATAAGGGTTCTAGCATCATCAACCTCTCAACGACCTTCCACACTTTATATATTGTTATGTATTAATGTACATTACCCGATTCACTCTTTTTTTTTTCTCTCTCTCTCTCTTTCCTTCTTAGCACGATCATATCACTTTGCGTCTTTGATCATGTTGATTTACTAACTTCAGTTCACTTTCATATTGCTCTGCTGTATTATGTCGAAACACCCTTTCTATCTCAATTCCTTCCTCCCTTTCTCCCTCTCTCTCTCTCTCTCTCTCTATGTCTGTCTCTCTCTCACCTCCCCTGGTAGCCCCTCCCCCATCTATCTCGAATATGCATTTTATTATGGTTACACCTCGGGGCATCCATATTACTTGCTATCAATTTTTTAATGTTATATCACTTACACGATCTTTGAGTTATTCAAAGGCATGATTCTAAAATTCATTCACGTTCCCTCACGTCATACCGAACGTGCAACCAACAAACTGAATAACTGCGACTCTTTTTAAGCAGACTTCGCAGCGGTTTTTATATGACAAAAGGTATCATTCTTTCTATCTCTCTCCAACCCCCCCTCCCCACCCCCCCCCCCCCTTCCCCTCTCTCTCTCTCTCTCTCTTTCTCTCTTCATCTTTTCCCTCTAAAACCTCTCTCTCGACATACTCTTCCTCCTTTTCTGTCCTTTTTTGTTCCCTCTTTAACCACATTTAACACTACCCGAGAACCCTTTGCTTTCGCTCTTTCTCCCTCCTGCTCATTTTCCCCCTAAACCCCACCCCCACCCCCTCTCTCTCTCTTAATAATATCTATCCCAATTCAATAGACCTGTTCTGAAATGTATACAAATTTATGCACACTTCTTCTCCGAGCACCTAGTGACGAGCTATTCCATTAACCTGCTTTTCATAAATGAGCCTCAATGCATGGAATCCAGTTTGCATATATTACTTGTTGCTATGTCCGGCAAGCTTTCAGGTTGTCAAGAACAACCTTTGTTTGAAAGGTATGTACAAAATTTGCATACATTACCGAAGCGGTCTTCATTTCGCTTTCATTAATTAGATCATATAAAAAACTATGTAGTGATGTATGTTACTTGTGTCTGATCCACCGTTACTTATATAGTTATCTAAAAGAATTTTAAAGAGCCAGTTTCCATAACGTGTGAGTGGGAGAGAGAGAGAGAGAGAGAGGGAGAAAGAGAGAGAGAGGGGAGAGAGGGAGAGAGAGAGAGAGAAAGAGAGAGGGAGAGAGAGAGAGAGAGAGAGAGAGAAGGGGGTGAAACGTAGTCCTCAAGATGGTAACAATATAAGCGAGTTCGTAATTGGCCCATGAGCAACTTTTCTGCAAATGACCTTTCCCTTTTTTTCATTAGGATATAGGCATCTTGTCAAAGAAAGATAATACGTAAGCTGGCCCAACATAGCAACCTACAGAATGCAAACTCTATGACAAAAAGACATCGTAGACCAGGTGACTGGAATAGCACGTCAATGAACGCTTGGAAAGCGCATTCTTTGCAAGTTGGCTATCATTTGGCAGACTGTCAAAGACCAACCATCAATGAACACTTTGTTGCTTTTCAGTGGATTTAATGAAAACTATAATTAAATGAATATATGAATAATCATATTACATCACAGTCGATGCTTATCTCAGTGAATTTTAAACGAACATGCCAGTTTATCTCAAATGACCTTTATCTGCTCATGCGTAAATCCTAATTACGAACTCGCTTATTGAGTGGGCATCTTACACCAAGCATGTACCGGATATAGGTATTTGATGTATAATGGATCTTTTGGCTAAAGGCATTTGTTTCATTTTCTGTAGGAGTTTTTTGAGGTGCTCGTTACAAAGACAAGTGCGGTACTTTAAAAGTTGACTTGGTGAGTTGCTCTATCTTATTTTCCGTCCATCTATTTTCCGTCCATCTTCCATCGTCTCGCTTTTATTTCTCTCGACCTCCTCGCCTCTAGTTGACCTCTTTCAAGCAGGCTGTTTTTAAAAGCTCAATCAGTCCCATCTACCTGACAATTATATTTTTAACTATAATGCTAGATTTGGGATTTGACAATTTTTAATATCCATTTTAGCTTTCAGATATCAACATGTATGAAAATTAAAATCAAACGCAATATATAAAATAAATATATGTCAGACTGTCTTTGCATTGTGATATTGGATCTATTATCATTGAAGCACAAAAATATAGTAGTAGGGAATGGAATATTAGTTTGTTTTTTTTCTTTCAAAAAACAGATATCGTTATTAGGTAGATGGGAGGGCGCCCTTTTCTCTACCGCGATGCTCTTTCGAGACTCGAGGAAATGTTCCTGTTGTCTCCCCAAGACATATACTTAGTCTTGATTTGTTTTTGTCTAAAGGTTGCATGAAATTTTTCATAAGACATGGACTTCAATTCTATTTTTTTTTTGGGGGGGGGGGTCCCCCCCCCCCTCCCCCTCTTCCTATTATTGTCTACACATAACTATAATTTTGGTCTGACGCACTAGTATCATAGAAGTATCTCGACATTGCGGGGCAGGACGCATCTCATATGAATTTCACAGTCGATAATGATCTATGTGTGTGTGTTTTGTTAGTATTTATAAGCGTCAGGAGAATGGCAGGTGTATTCACCGACAAAGGCGTAGGTATTTTTGTTTTTCTTAAGTGACGTCAATCGTTCATGAGCCAAAGTACTTATGTTTCACCATAATCGTGAATTGCCTACTGTCTTCAATAATACGTTTACAGTAAATAATGAAATCCATCATTACCCCCACTTGACATATCAATCTGTATCACTTGCCAAGAACTTGTACCGCATTAACACAGAATACTTTTATATTTACTGCTCTTAAATGTTAGAATTCCCTCCCTTTAGATACACGATACAGTAAAATTTTGAGTACACTCAAACGTTCTTTTTTTTAAATCGCTAATTTTATGGGCATTGATCCCTCACTGATGTGTTTGGTCAAATCTATATAGGTTGAATAAAACCTTCCAGATCCGACCCCTTTTCTATCCTCCCTTCCTAATCCCCCACCTGTCACAGTGTCCCTCTTGTTCCGGCTTTCGTACAGTTTACTCCTTTTAAAACTTTACTGTTTCCAACTTTTGCTGTACAATATCTTTTGTTTTCCCTTCGATAGAAAGTGTGTTTTTGTTGTTTGCTGGTCTCTGTTTTCATTCCTATTAATTGCTTTAACGTACATGCAGTCTTCACGACTGTTATTTTGTTTTCTCATAACTCAAACGTTAATGCTTTTTATTTTGCTTGTAATAATAAAAAAATTCTGCACTTAGTTTTGTTGTCAATTATTTTTATTTTTAATTTCAAAATGGTTATTGTTATATACTTTCAAAAATGAAAATTAAATTAAATGAAATCGAAATCTGAAATATGAAAGTGTATATGCTCCCTATACACCCCGGAAACATGCACTAAAACGATAGCGTACATCTAAAGTTGTTGTTCGTATATACTCCTTGTTCCTGTATAGCTTGCAATCTCGAAAACAAAAAAGAAACTTCAATGTGATTAATCGAAATAAAAGTCTGAATTAAACCATATATTAAAATCCAACTTGAATTGAAATCCAATTAGAATATGGTTGCATTAAATGAAAGAATAAAAAAGACTATTTTGGAAGAGGGGTGGGCAAAAGAAGTAAGGTGTCACGCGAAAACGTCATTTCTTTTTCCCCCTTTACAACTAGGTTGATAATCAATGTCATCATTCCTTCTTTTTTTTGTTAGGGTTGCGTGCGTTTGCTTTGAGGGGCACGGTTAAACTATTGCCCAACGTGATCTTGAAACTGTACTGTGCCCCGAGATCACCGAGGAGCTTTGATAAGCAGTCACTATTTGTTGTATATTCGGCATCCCGCATGTGGATTCTCAAAAAGATTATTTTGACAAAATTTGCCTGTTAAATGTATTTATTCAATTTGGAGGGAAATTTATCAATCTGACATCAGTCAGTGCACGTTTCCCCTGACCGTATTCATGTGCATCAATTGCGTCATTGCATAATACGCACAAGTGGAGCTCTGCCCGGTAAATATTTTTGGCTATCTTTCCCTGCGGTCAGTACCGAATTTCATGCCTGCAGTTTTGACCAATCAGAGGTCTAGAATCTAGATATGCAGTATATATAAACAGATTATGTACTACCATGACAGGCTCTGGTTAATAAACTATGGTACTCGACAATGCCCGCGGTGACGTGGATAGGACTTTTTTATTCCTGAGGGGCACAAACCCAAAAGGATAATGATCCTATTCACGTCACAGAAAACACCATAGTTTAAACAGACACTTGAATATAGGTATCGACGAAATGATGAATTTGCGCGAATTATAAAACGGGCAATAAATTTACAGAAATAATGACATCATCACACACTCGTGCCTAAGACAATAACGATTTATGATAACACATATATTATTCATTTATTGTCTAGATGCCATACGCCGTTTACGGTATCCGTGAATAGTACTACTGAACATTATTGTGACGTCATATGGTACCCCTATGAGGCCTGCGTGAATTGTTTCGAGTCACATGATGCGCAATGGACCAATCAGTTTTTCAGACTCTTTTTATGATAGATATAATCTCAATTATTTGCAGTGAGACATGTATTGGTTAATGTTTTATACGTGTTTTTATCACAAAACTAGATGTCAACGGAAACATTTTAGAAAAAAGGCTAAAGTGTCTCCAAAGACGCTTAGTCATAAAAACGCCCACTATTTCCTATAAACCGTTAATTTTCTAACGCATAATTTGCCTGGAGACTGCTTGCAATAATCTGCCATCCATCACAGCCTGGACTGCTTTGGTTTCATTGCCCATTTTATGGATTGCAAATGGCTGACATTCCTTTTAGCCCACCAATAAATAGCACCGGAAAGAAAGAGCCGGAAGGGAGAATGCATGGCATAGACGGGAAAATTCTTTCCCTGAAAGCAAGTGACTGCAGACGTCTTAGATTAATGACGGCTTTTACCGACATATGACTGCATCTTCAAAAATGCGGACTCTCGATGCATCCATTTCTATGCAGTAAAAGTTCCCCAGGCCAAGAAGAGTGTCATAGGCGAGACGGTAAATCAAATATGTATGCCGGCGCAATTTCGATATTAAAGGAGAATTAACATTAGAATATAAATATACTTATGTTCAAAGGTGTAATATATTATTCTTAATCATTGACCTGTATCACTTTAGAAATAAAATATCAGAAAAGGGTTTAAATCAAGACATTCTAGCACACGGTATCATCTTCTAACACTTCATGGGGGCTGCCATTTTCTTGATGACATGGAGTTGTACATGAACCATTGGAGACCGTTCCGGTCAGGAAGATATTTTTAATCCACGAGCTAAATTGCTTCTATTCATTATAAAAAAGCCCCATATATGATGGAAAATACATAACAGGTGTATACATTTATTTTAAAATTTGAAATGTATAGACCTCTTTTTAAATTCTCCGGTTTTGCTAACTAGAAATAATCGATTTCTTGGTCTTGCCTGGCAAAGCAGAACATAATTTATACAACGCGCATTCTGTCTTTTGAAGTCCAATATCTCAAAGCAGGTGAATGCATAGTTTGTCACTATTGACGATTGGGAAAGTCATCATCCATAAATTTGAATTAATTCGCTCCGTCACGTACGTCATAGTATCAAGAAAATAGATTGATATTTAGTAAAATCGTAATTTTCAAAGAAATATCAAACACATTTTCGTTTCTAGAATATATGTATATATCTGTTAAATATTTTAAATCTCAGATGGAATTTTTTATCAGGAAGAAAGACAATTTTGCAGTCGGATTAAAAATGTCTTTATGTACACATCAAGAAAATGGCAGCCCCCTGGTATCGCTAGCAGACGATAAATCTTGCTGAGAAAATCCTGATTTATACCCATCTCGTATATTTGAATGCAAAACTACGGAGGGCAACAAGAAGGAATTGATTACATCTTTGAATATGGGCACATTTATATTCTAATGTTAATTCTCCTTTAAATAATAGCTACCCCTTTTTGTGGTTAAAACTTAATCTCAGGTAGCATGGTTAGTGGTAGAATTGTCATGCTTGTGCGTACTGCCATTGCAACTTCTCTTTTCTAAGAAGCTCATAAATTAGGCCAATAAAACACCGATTTCAAGTTAGAATATAATGTTATTCAGCTGGGAATAGGGAAGGAGCTCTCATGCTCGCCCAAAACTATAAGCAAATTATAAGTCCCCAAATGTAGGGTCAGTCTCTCTCTATGAACATTTTCCTTAAATCAAGGCCCTTCTTGAACTGCACTATTATTGTAAAATATTATTTAACTATTTGTTTGCCACATAAACTCTTCTTTGGGATTTGTGTGTAGAGTTTGTGACAACTGGCATAATGGCACAGTAGGTGTTTATGACAACAGACTACGATGTCATCATTATATTACTCTGATTGTCTGTTAATTACACATATCCCTTACGATCTTATTTACGCATGTTAGCCTCGTCATTATTGAAACATGTCTTCCTGAGGGCCCTTCAATAATAGTACCCCAGTATTGCCAGGTATCCGTTAACACCTGGGTCAAGAAGATGCAAATTAGAGCGAGAGACCTTGTGAAAAGAATGTAAGAACCTCGCAAGGATGAGAGTCGAGAGCCTTCACCGATATATACAGTTTTCCAACATTGCAAGGATGCACCAGATGGTTTCAGAGGTATGTCTCTTTAACATAAAGAGGAAATTTGTCCAACATGCCACTTTGTTCCGTTTGATAAAGTAGAGCAAATATGCAAGGATCATTTTATTAGACCTCATGCACGTGCACCCCCTCCCCCCCCCCCCCCCTTCAATAGAGCCATTCCCATGCAATTAATGTTAACACCAATCATGTTGTTCAGATCCCAGTATTGACTGAAGAGATGCTCCCGACAATGCCCGAGGCGGGAAGAATCTAGGACGGAAAACACTCCATCTTTCTTTCATGACAAGCCTGTGATAACAGTTGATTTAGTTAAGCCTCCCGCTTCATAACACAGACTCTACTAATAACAAGAGACCTTTCCCTCAAGTCTATGAATGGTGTTAAACACTGTCACACTATCAACGTGTTCTAAAATTCACCTTGTGGTCACATGATGTGTGCACACTCATTTTTTTCGTTCACAGGGTGCCACGATGTAACAGTCTGGAATAGTGAATGAACTTAAGTAGTGCACCAAACCATTATCATGCACTATGAAAATATTCTCAACTGAACGTCTTGTCACACCGTGTGTCACGTGGTGTTTCACCATGCTGTCACTCTATGTGTCACACTGTGGGAGAGACTGCCATTTTGCTCTGGTCACAGTATGTCATGCTGTAACAAACAGTGTGTACTTGACATTAATACAGAGTTTAAACAAATCTGTGCTCCCATTATCAATTAAACACTATTTATTCTGTAGTAGAGCAGTAGACTTTATTGGATGACTTGTTTAGTACAAGGCTAATCTGCCACAAGGTCACAATCTTTGTCACACTTAGTGTTGCATTGTGTGACACTCTGCTTCTTTCTTTAAGGGCATATAGTTTTTGACAGAGTGCATAAGAATTGGGCCTATAAAATTACATTATTGCAGTATAAAATGATAGAAGGTGGAGGCGACATACGAAGAGATTAGACTGGGCCCAGAAACAAATAGGTTTGCAATAGCCACTCACGGTCATCGTTGCATGCACATATTCTTCAAAAGGCTGACCATTAACCAATCAGAATGGTTGTTACATGGCCCAGCTCAGCGTTATCTAACAAAGATGTGAAACGATCCGCGAAAATATTGTGTCAGGAAAAATTTCAGAGAACGTTTTACACCCCTCCCCCTCTCCTTTTCTAAAAATGTTGGATCCACCCCTATGCTATCAAATGTATAACAGAAAGATGGAGCAAAATACTGCTGACTAAAAGAACATGTATAGTAAAATGTGCTTATTTGCATCTCATTTATGATGTTTAGCCAGTTAAAAATGAAAATAAAGAAATAAAGTAATATATAATTTACACTATCAGAGTTCAAGGTTTCCTTTTTATCAAGCCTATATATCCGCTAAATAATATTTTCTTTCTATTTCCCATCATTTTAATCTCTTGTTATTATGTGATTTTTTTTTTCTATTGATTCAATAAAACATATTAATATTTTTTTTAATTGTTGTTTAATGAAACACTGGTGACGTAATCTGAATTATGATGTAAATCAGTAATGCCTTTTTAAGTGCACACACCCAATTAGGAAATGCTATTTGTGTGTTTGAATAATGTGTACAGAACAGATGGAAGGGCGAGGGAGTAAGCATTTATATTTAATCCCTTGATATGCAAGTCTTATGAACGAATTTTTAGCGCGGATACAAAAGTAAGTAACTATATATATATTACTGTAAAAGAGCCATCTAAAGCCAGGTCATTTGCGAAATATCCACTTTGTGCTGTCAGGATTTAACATGAGGTAAGTTTTTAGTTGTTTCCTATTCAATTAAATAAACTTCTTCTTGTCGTTGTTAGGTCAGTTTTAGCCACGCATATCACTCACTTTTGAATATTTACGTGACAGAAACAATATTATAATGTGTAGCCTTTTTTCTTAAAAGTCTATGCACAGACACATGGGTGACGATCCGGGGGATGGAAGGGGGGGGGGGTATATATATCCCCCCCCCCAAAAAAAAAATAAAAAATAAAACAAATAATGAGGTGGGGGATGGCCTGTATTATTATCCCCCCAATATTTTTTGATAAAAAAAATAATCATCATAATACATTGACTTAAAACTGATAATTATCCAAACTCATTATGTTTGATCTTGAAATACCGTCACATTCTTTAAAGGGTCACTAAAATTAAAAAAAATAATTGCCCATTTTTCGTAGGAAAATGTCATCAGGAGCCAAAAAATATCCATCACACAATTTTTAATGCATTCAGTCATATTTTATAATCATTTTAAAAGTACATTTTTGCTGATTTACACAGTCATAAGCCCCGCCCCTAAAAAAACCCATCGAAGCGACATCGTGATCACGTGATCTGTGACGCATGAAAAGTAAGGGAAAATATTCCACTAACCTATACCGTGCGCGCCCGGAGGCCCCCGGCAGGCCCAGCCCGGTGCCGAGCATGATATTCACCGCATCGACCATTTGCATTGCGTATTTTCGTGTGTTTAATTCCTCACAATAACTTTGATTTTCGGACACAGTTTCATCAATAATGCCTAATCGGTGTATAGTTGCGGGCTGTAGCAAGACCCCTAAAGATGGTCTAAGCCTACATCATTTTTCCTAAAGATGAAAATCTACGGAAATCTCGTGCCTATTATTTTTCATACGTCACTTGGGGGTTAGACAATCAGCTCACGAGTTTTAAGGAACGGTCCCAAAACCTCTACTTTTCCCCCTTTTTCGCCAAAACGAGACATAATTTGGACAATCGATTGGCAGATTCGTGATTAGAAGGCAAAACTACATGGAAAGAGCACCCATTTTCTCTCTAATTTAGTCAACCTTTAATGATAAAAAGTAAGGAATTAAATGCCATAATTTCAATGCGAAAATAAAATTTGTTCGCTCGCATTGTTATTCTCAATTAAGCGATTCGGTCCATTGTCCACACAGAAAACCATTTTGGGATGCTCTAAAATGCAAGTTTTATAAGCAGATTTTTGGGAAATGTCCCTGGTGTGGGAGGGGAATACCCCCCTGCCACACCCTCCCCAAGCTCGGTCACTTCGCTCCCTCGCCGGTTATCCCCCAATCATGAACACGGATCGACACCCTTGCACAGACAAGCATGCACATATGTCTACAGTGTAGAGAAATTTGGAATGAAGACAATGAAGTCACATTCAATTATAATGCCTGTAGCCTGGAACCCAGGTTAAAGAAGAACCCGAATCAATACATGTTCGTGCTTCGAGAGAATGCAGCCCGCATTTTGGGGGGAACGATTTTTCATAAAAACACGTACTAGCAAACAGGAAGTGGTGAAATAAAGCTATAGTTCGATTTATGAATATTGAATTCAGAAAATCAATTTGAGTAGAAAATATTGAGATGTCGGGTTATTCACAATAGGAGCATTTGTCTTTCGCGTTGATTGAGGAACGACATTTGTAATTTATGAAAGTTGTTCACTGATTTTGGCACATAATTATAACTATTGTGATCTTCGTGACGGACAATACTGGAAAAGGGTATTATAGAAAGATCTAATTGAAATTCATCATCATAATTATATCAATTTTGATTAAAGAAAATATTCATGAAAAGGTGCAAAACCTACTGCGAGTGCCATTTCCAAAGTCACCAAGAGATCATCTTGGAACATTTCTTGTTAACTTTTGTTTGTCTCATAGATCTTTTTACAATTTTTTTTCATTTTTTAAACTATCCAGCAATGATACAAAATGGTATCTATGATGACAAAATTACAGAATTTAATAACAGAGTGTCTTATCAACGCTGTTTTAGGATGATTTGCTTTTGCCGGTTGATTTTGTTCTTCTTCTGATTACGTATTAACAAAGGATTATCAGTCTGTATTTAACCACTCTACAGTATTTTGTTCACAATAAATTATGTGGCTAAACAAGATTTCCATCGAGGAAAAAATAATAACTCTCCTAACACTCTCTTATATCTCTTTCTCATGCGTCTAACTCCATTTACTACTTTACCATTGTCACTCTTTTGTACATAATTTTTCCACAGCATATAAAACTAACCAGCGATTACAGGTTGCAGACGGCAACATTGTACACTATAGATGTGTCCTTGATATCATTTTGGCGCCTTTTAAGACTCCTTTGCTTCATGAATACTGAATACAGTGTCGTGTGACCGTTGCTGGAGTGTGCTAAGGCGCAAAGTGTGTAGTCTTTATATTGAAACCACTTTTTTACTTTAAAGTTTGCGGAACAATATCTACTTGCATGATTGATCGCCCTGAAGCAGTAGTCTGGGCATAATCAGTGTAGTCTTATTTGAGCATTTACTGATAGGCCAATGTTCTTGCTTTACTGATGAAGTGTCATCTCCTACATTTTGAAATAAATATTTTGCTACCGCAGAAATGTGTCTGCCGTTGAGAACTACGAGCGTCAATCAATACAAACTAGATCATCGCGTGGTATTGAACTTACACCCATACACCTGGCATACCTAAGCGGGTTAATCTAGGACAGCCATTTCCATCAGCGGTTTAGGTTATCCTCGGTTCGATAAATGATAGTATAAAGCCTTTCTCTAAATTAGCAATTTTCTCAATTTAAAATAAATAAATAAAACCTACAGGAATGGTAGCCAAAAAGTTCAAAAGACAAAATGTTAATACATTATCAATGTGCTTTATTACTCCTAAAGATTTGCAAAATGATATGATATAAGGGGGCACTTGGACACGGATTTGCGCACTTTTGTGTTAAGGCCTATTATAACATGCCTATAAGTTATGCTAAATTGTTGCGGGGGGGGGGGGGGGGGCACGTGCTTCCCGTGTCCCCATCCACCCCCCCCCCCTTTCGGATCAGCCACAGGTAGTATATTCCACGAGATAATTACCAAGCCGGTCTGTATAAATCCTTGGCAGAGCAAATACACTTGATTTTCATCACACCTTGGAAACCAGGTTGGAAACACCGTCGCGCTACATACATTCCCTTGGGTCAGTTTGTGTGTATTTGCAGACTGTTCTCTGAACGGTAAGGTGGTAGGCATAGTTTCCACGCCCCCCCCCCCCCCCCACCCCCAACACACACCGAAATGATGGAGATTGAATATTATGTTAGCTCAATATAAACACGTCCTTCTCCCGTTTCATACTCGGTTAATAAGGACATAATTCAACATTTTACAGTAAAACTGAACGCAGTTGAACTATAAATTAATCTAAGCTAAAAGGAAACATACTGGGAAGTTTCATGCATAATGGGTTATCGTTACTTCCCCCCCCCAAAAAATGTATCTTGTTATTTGTTGTTTTCGATGCCTTTATTTATAACACATTGTCATTTCAAAAGAATTTCACCCTTTTGGGGTTTTCCCTGATGCCCATTTTGCGTTACCGTCCTCGATTATGTCAATGTAACTTTAAGATTAATTGTTTTATTTTAATCATGTAAGCGGTTTGACAAAACAGAGGAGGCCTGATTACGATCTATTGACAATCTACAGCTTCTATTTTCGTCACTACAAATATTCTAATTGAATATGAAACGTACTGAAGCGGCTAATTTTTTATCAATAGAATCTGGATCCTGTGCAAACACTGCCCTTTAGAATCAATATAGAATGGCGGCAGACATGGCAGACGAAGACTATTTTGGACAATGCCATTTTAAATATCTTCTTTGCGGAGGGTTATAGCAATGATTTTTGTTTTTTTCTTCGATGAAAAGGTTAGTAGGACACAATCTTCCTACGAAGATTCACTTTGGCGGAGGTATGTTTGTTTTGGTAATATGTAGAATGTTCAAGGGCGAAGTCAGGTAGGATGTCTTTATCCCAGAAGCAGTAGCACTGCACTGAGAGTCTACAATGACGAAGTCTGTTTTAGTATCTGATAGTGACAAACGTATACTATATGCCTATAAATAATGAACCGCGTAAGTCTATTCACTTATGTATAAACGAAAACCCTTTTAAGACTTGGTACTTATAATGTACCATACCTGTCATAAGCTACACATTTACGATTTCTAATAATTTGCAACAGGGGCTACAAAAGTTATTACTATACATGCTTTTCTACTGTAAAAGTATTCCGTGAAAAGTAGCTTAAGGAGATGCAGTTGCACTTATCATCCGAATCTGGAAAGCAAAGTGCATGGTTTAGAATGATTTGATGCACCTTAAACTGCTACATTACTTCTCAATGGCATTTCCGGTATCATCGAGCCGGAGAGATTATGGATATGCTCGCTATATTAATGGTATTCAAATATTACGGTTATGTTTATATGCAGTAACATTACAGCTTTCAACATCTTCGCTTCTTAGAAACCTTGTTCATTCAGTCGAGAGATCCGATATTGTGCCGACAAAAGGAGTTTGTACAAGCGCTTCGATTATTTTAGCGTGCCCGGATCATATCCGGGTCGCTGTACACACCCTTCCTTGACTTTTGTATTTTCTTGTATTCTCTCATTCCTGCGTTGTGACCCGATGAGTGCAGGTCGAAAAGCTTCGTCACTATGAATTTGTTAAATGTTATCTTTAAGTAACATTATGATTTTCAATATGCCTCTCGCTTTCTAGACGTGCCCATACAAACACCTATATTTCGCCAAGCTATCTAGTAAATGGGAATACAAACCTTTGCAGCCGTTGACGAGTTTGGTTTCTCCATCAGATCCCATAGCTGCCTCCGTCTATCCGCCAGACATCCTGATCCGAAATCCTCTTCCTCTCTCTGTCGCAAGCTATCTTCTATCCGCCTCTGTTCTTCCACCTGCTGTTCCTTCTTGGCGTGGTACTTGTGCTGGCAACAGGACTCCAGGTAGAGCTCGTCAATGCCCCAGTATTCCAAGTCCTCGCTGAAGGACACCGGACAGACGTCTTCAATCAGATGAAGCTTGCCGGTGCGGTAGAAATTGAGGACGGAACAGAAGGAACCGGGATGGCGGTCGAAGAAGTATTCGTTGTCTATGAGGACGTAGTCGTCACAGATGGCCATGATGGTCTCGTGTGTGGTGCATTCACGTAGTCGTCCTAACCGAGAACGAGGTAGTCGACTCAAGGTGCGCCACATTACCTCGTGTCTCACGCCACCAACGTTGACCTATCAAAGAATGATTGTTTTTATATTTCATTGCGAGAATCGGGAATATTCATGTGATATAACTGCGGTGTTGTTTTTCTGCCAATCGTAATAGGTATCCCTTGACGAGACTTGAATTTGCAAAAAATTCTGTTGTAAATATCGAATAAGGAATTGTAGATTTACGAAAGAGGAAGACGTTTTCTCAATAGCAAGCCACATCTGTATGCTATCAGAGATACACCCTAAATGATAAAAAGGGTACCAAATATTCAAAGTTCCACAGATATAAAGTGTGGCTCTATGAAGAGACCTACCGTGAAAACTTTAAAGGGAAAGTCCATCCTAATTACAAAATGGTTTTAAAAGAAGTAGAACATTTTAAGAAACAGATCAGTGAAGTTTTTGAGCAAAATACGATAAGAAATTAGAAACTTTTTTTAAATTTGTAAAGTTGTAATCAATCAAACACAAATTGGCAACTCCGTGACTTATTTTGCGAGCTCATCTCCCATTTGCCTTGCAAATCCCCCAAAATATTTTTTCCCATTTTCTCTAAAGACCAGTACACAAGACCAGTATGAAACAAATCTATTCCTTCATGAAGAACTATATAAGAAAATGAAAATTAATGAGGTTCTCTGGACTGAGCAAAAATTGGAGAGGAGCTCGCAAGATACGTCACGGAGTTGCCAATTTGTATTTGATTGATCGCAGTTACAAAAACATAATTACTTTCTTATTTCTTATCGGAATTTGCTCAAGCTGTCACTAATCAGTTTCTCTCATTTTCCCTTGAATACCCCTTAGGAAATTGATTTTTTTATAGAGTACAACGACCAACATGTCCCATCTATTATAGAAACTTGCATTGCTAGTGTTTGTTTTTTTTTCATTTTTTTCCATCTATCTTTAATAGATGAAATTGCCAATCCACCTCTTCAAGGTGGATACACACAGCCGGGATTATCAGTGACTGTTCTCCCGCTAGCTCCCTCTAGAAAAACTTGCTACTTGCCTTGACTCTCCTGCTTAGAGAACGGAGTCTCAAAATTTCATCCGGAGTAGGAAATCCCGGTGGAGGAGACGAAATATTCCTGTGTCCAGAGAGAGGCTTCAACGGGAACGATGGCCCCTCGTCATCCCCCTTCTCGGCCGCCGCGCCATCGGAAGACGTCGATGGACCAACCGCGGTGGGTGCCGCCGAAGATGTCGGGGACTTGGACCCCGAGGCTTCGGCGTCCCCCTCCGACGACATTCTCACCGAGTTCTGATGTGTGGACCACACGATTGTGCCTTTGACGTTCAGCCCAGGAAAATCCTTGATGAACTAGCTTTTCTTTCTGCATCCGGTCAGCCCTGACCTTGACCATAGGCCCTTGGTTGTGTCCTTGATCCGGGGTTCCTTATATACAGTTTATCCATGAATTGGTTGACCCAGACCCCGAAGAATTCACACTTGCATCCGCTGTTACATATTCAAGGACCTGTGATGTAAAAGATGAGAAAGAAAGGGCGTGTGATTAAAATCTTAATTTATTCCATCCATTAGTTGGGAGCACTGTGGTATATAGGTTAAGGCTCTTTGCTCTCACTCCAGATACGATTCTTGCTCTGTACTTATTGGTTAAGGTGTTTTACCCACTTTCGTCAAGCCTCTTGACCCAGATGTATTAAACGGAGGCCTTGCAATATAGGAAGTAATATTGGCAGGGCCTCCAGGAAGAGCAGTATTAATTATGACGAGGCTTTCCTGGAAAAGGCCATCAAAAAAGAAAGAAATCGGCCGACTTATATGATAATGATATCTATGGGTTATATTTTTGCCAACAATTAGTATTGTCCAAACATAATACATGTTTATATGAAGTCCTGATTGACCCAAGTAACAATAACAAGCCTATGCGCAGAGAAAACACTGTTTAAAAATTCAATTATTGTTTACAAAACGAAGTGATCAACCCGTTGTACAGCTCATATTGTAAACAATTTGTTTAGATATTAAACAGGTTGTATAAGTTTTAAACAACCTTTTAAACAGCGCTTTTTTTTTTTACTGTGTATGAATTATGACTGCTACAGTAAGGCATGACACGGAGCAGCTATGAAAGGCTTTCATCTTTACTTAACTATCTACTCTTCATCTATACAAACGAGAAACTTGTAAAATCATCCTGTATTATTCATCATGTCAGTCCTCATCACTGCCACCACATGCTAAAACACTGCACAATACTCATCACACAGATTAGAATCTGCTTTTTCGATTCATCACACACACAGATGAGGGAAACATACGGAAAACCAAGTATTAGGGTCGGACGTCCCTGCCTACATCAGTTCGTTATTTTCCCGCCACACGAATGAAGCAACACGACGGCTAATTAGAAAGGCATCCACAGCACTGGAAGGGATTGGTTCTCGGGCTATATGGTCTGTTCATGGCGATGGTAATCACATACTAAGTACAGGCTTATTGCTGGCGCTGAAATTACCAGTCGTGGCTTTTATAAGGGTTTACTGGTACTGTATGTATGCAGATACTGCTAAAAGCTGTACCTGCATAATTTTAGCGAAATTATGCCCATATGAAATCAGGCGGTCATATTATATGCTCTTGTTGTAAGCTATAGATACGATTTAAATTCCGTAATCTATTAAGAGCATGATTACTACACAAATAGTTCGAAATGAGCAACATATGTTATCTTATTTCTCATGATATACAACCTAATGCTGGCAGTAATTTTGTTGAAAATATAAGAAACTTTAGATGTCTTTGTGGAAATTCCGATCATTGCCCTCCCCCTTCTCCCCCCCCCCCCCCCAACATGCCCAATCTCTTTCTGATCTGATCTTTCTCTACATATCTATATTCACTCTCTTTTTTCCTCTTCTTTTTATTCCTTCCCCCTCATCCATTTCTCTCTGTCTCCCTCTAATAATTATACACCTCTCTCTTTCTCTCTCTCAGAAGTCTCTTTATCCCTCTAATATTATACGTTTCTCTCTGTGTCTCCCTCTCTCCTCCTCTCTCTCTCTTTCTGTCTCTTTCTCTCTATTTTCCTCTAATGTAATACATCTCTCTCTCTCCCTTTCTGTCTCTCTCTATTTTCCTTTAATATTATACATCTTTCTCTCTCCCTGTAATATTTACATCTCTCTCTCTCTCTCTCTCCCTGTCTACATCTTCTTCTCGTTCCCTACACCTATTCCTTTCTATATCTTCCTTTCTTTTCCAGACAGACAGACCGACAGACATAAACTAAGCCAGACACAACAAGTGAGAACAACACTCCAGACCATGCAATATCTTTCTGTCACATGAAGTGGCATGCATGTGAGAAATCGACACCATTTGTGAGTTCTTCTCAAAGCCGGAACCGTTTTGAAGTGCAAACACTCGGATCTAAATCCAGCTAGATTCCCCTCCAAACATCGTCAGATCACAATAGAGCCACTAGACAGACGGGAAGACTCTAGAGAAAGTACAACGGCTTCATTATGTTAAAGGAAGTCTTAAATTATGGTGATGACGAACACTATCATTTATACAGTCAGTGGCGCAAATCCATTTTGAAATTCGGGGGGGGGGGGGGTCACCACATGATTTAACTTTTGTACCTGTCCGAAATGTCTGAAAATTTTCTGACAATAAAAAAAAAGGGTTATCACATTTTTGGGGTCTAGTTTTCCCCAGAAATACTCGGACAAGCAAAAAAAAAGTCCTATTCCTGAATTTTAAAAAAATATGTCCCCCCTGGATTTGCGTCCATGTATACAGTGCAGCCTAACAGAACTTTCCCCTATTTCTAAAAATGAGTTACATTTACAATAATTATGTACCCATATGAAAATATGAAATGATGTGGACTTGGGATTGATGATATTACACGAGGAATGAAGAAAAAAAATCTAGCAACCATGATGCTGGTTCCCACTGCACAAGAGCAAAACTGTGATTCTTATCAATATCTGTAATTCAATAAAACTAACCCATTTATGATAATGATTTTTATTGGTCGGTTTTGGTGGTAGAACATCATAAATGCTACATTTGGCGTACATTGAAAAGGTAGGGATTCCGATATAACGACATTTTCTATCATAATTCAAAGACTTTTATATCCAATTTAGCAGTAAGAGAGTCATTAAGCTTGAAAAACACAGAAATTGTGAAAACGTGAATTGTTTTGCCCTTTCTAGAATGATTCTTATGTTGTCCTTTCTTTAAACGCAGTGCTGTATTACAAACCCGAAAACCGCTACTGAATTAGCACACTATTCATAAGACCAAACTATTGACTCGGGGAAAATTTGGCCAACCACATTCAATGAATAATTTCAGTAAAGGGACATATTAATGTCACGTAAAAGTGCCCCAACCCCCAATCATGGGATTTAATATAGGAGTTGGATCAATAAAATTTATTTCATTTATTTTATTTTTTATTTTTTATTTTTATTTTAATTTATTTTATTTTTTATTTATTTTTACAATATTTTGTTTAATTATTTTTATTTTTATTTTTATTTTTTTATTTTTATTAATTATTTATTTATTCATTTTGCCAGTAAGACCTACATAGTAGCGTATGGCGTGGGTCAGGACCCTGAATGGGCACTGGCATAATGGTGGGGGAACCGGTCTTGCTTGGCGAATAAAATGTAAATAAAGAAGGTCATTTGATTAGAAGATTATGGGGTGGTGGGGAGGGTGTCATATTATTTTTTTTCTCGTCCTTTTCCCCCTTTCCCTTTTCTTCTCTCCTTTTTTCTCTGTTCCATATATTGCGTTCACGATAAATGCAGTTCCCCTTTGCCCATCGTTGCTACTCCGATTTCAGGGATTATTCTGACGTGAGTGAAATTAATCCTTGTACGTAGTATGAATTACGAATAAGTACTGCAGCTGGGTCAAACTACAGATTACATCCTGAATATAAAAAAGTGCGACCTTTAGAAAAGGTCGCATTAAAAACCATTGCTATGTATAATAGATACATGTTCTAATACATGTTCATATTTACATATAGCGCGAGCAGTGTATAAGAGCGCTACATGATGCAAATGAATTACTGTATTTTTTTGCTATATAGTCCACTTTACATGTACATGTTACATGTATGATTAGATTATTAGTTATTCCATGCACACACACACAGACAAAATATACACGAAAATAATCTACTATAACATTATTTTCAGACCATTTAGGAAACTTGAAAGCGTATGGCCTATTCGCTTATTTTTCAACATAACCAGAACGTGTGCCAGCATAATAACTTTACTGAAACCGACGCAAAGCAGAGACGACTCACTGATGCGGTTAAATTGACAATTTACCCATTTTAAATATCACACACTCGTTCAATTTATCGTCACCTATATTCAACAAGTGGTGGTTTCATTTACACACCGGATGCACTCTGCATGTGGGCTGTTTGCTGCCCGGGTATGACAAAAGGACGTAAGTGACGTCTGAAATGTCAACAACAATCGTAAAATGATGTCATTTTCCAAATTACATAATGGTGCACATCAACATATCTTTTACACTATGTAGCCTATATGTTTTAACATTGTAAAAATGGGAAGAATGCACAAGCTGTTCAAGAGTGCTTCTGTGTAATTTTGTTTATATCAGAAGGTAAAATATATGGGCGAAAGCCCACGAAACCGACTTTTGAAAAGTTATCTAAGAGTTCAAGAGACCTTTGGCCAAAGAGATCAACACCCCATCAGACCGACATGTCTTTCTGAGAGTTCAAGAGACCAATATTGTCGGTCTCTTGAGCTGTCAGTCTCATCGGCTATAATGTCTTCTGGGATGGCCCTAATAGAGGCACCGTGTTGCTTGCTTCCTTATACCATGCATTATAGCCTGTATTGTAAGCGATGGATTTAGCCATTTTCATCTGTGTGATGCCATCCACTTTGGGTCAAATTAATCCATCAACATTTGTAGCCTTGGAGTAGATTACCTTATAATAGATCGCGAAATCTATCGCCTAGCAACGGGAGACTGCAATACAAATCAATCAAATATCCATCAAGAGCATAGTTTTGACACGTTGATGGGGTTTTCTCAGAAGACACGTGAACCTTTATTTTACTTTCCTTAGAGATAACACAAAGTTTATCTTAACTGAGTTATTTATCTTTTTGCATTTATGTTTCATCTTTATCCGCATTATTGTACAATATAAATAGAATTTGATGTTTATATAGACCATGAAGACGCAACATTTTGTTACATAGAATCATCACATGAAGATTGGCCTTCCTGCATGAGATGAATTAATAATGATACTTGAATATTTAATTGGATCATGAAGGATTTATCAGAGTAATAATGTAATCGATAAACTTTTATTATAATGTGACAGTATATTCGCTTTAGATTTTATATCCCATTTCTTATCGCATGAATTAAATAAAAAATGATTAAAGGTGTACCCCCCGCCCCCACCCCCGCCCCCACTGACCTCCCCTTACCAAAGATCTTGTTGTTGTTAAAATAAGGGCTAGGATATGACCACGATCAAACGGTTTGTAACCAGAGAACATGAACACAGGAAACAACATTTTTCCTCACTTTGTTTAGATAGAAATCAACTTGTCCGCCCCCTCCATCTTAATTTGTCCCCTGCCTCAATACATCCCATATTGTGAGGATGAATAGGCTTGTATAACCAGCAGGCAACGTGAGCTGTAGAACAGTGAAGGGCACAATTTCCATTCACTTCATTTTCAGATAGAAATATTAAATTGTGACCCCGTCCATCTCTATTCACCCATGCTCCTGATAAATCCCAGACCGTTATATTTCTTGAACCTTCACACGGTGAAGCTCATTTCTCGTCACTTTGTTTGATAGAATTTAAATTGTAACCCCGCTTCGTCGCCCCCCCCCCCCCCCTCATCTCCATTCTTCCTTGCTTCTGATACCTCCCATATCATTGGCATGCTGTGTCTTGTAACCAGCAAAAAAACATGAACCGTCACACGGTAAAGCTCATTTTCTCGTCATTTTGTTTGATAGAATTTAAATTGTGACCCCTCCTTCCGACCATCTCCATTCTCCCTTGCTTCTGATAAATCCCATATCATTATGCTATGGCTTGTAACCAGCAGAAAATATGAACTCTCACAAGATGAAACTCATTCTCTCGACCTTTTGTTTAGGTAGAATCTAAGTAGTGACCCCCATCCACCATTCAACCCTGTCCCCGACGTATCCCATATTATCAACACACTACGGCTCAAGACCCGCAAGAAACATGAGGCTTCACATTATAAAACCCCTTTCACTGTCACTTTGTTTAGATATAATCTAAGCTGTGACGACATTATGTGTGAAGATGTAAATCATTGACTGTGTTGGCAATCATGTTTGTAGGATTTAAACGCATCAATCCTGGTAGGTAGAGCCTACAATGAGCCTACATTCGGCAGCGGCATCACTATACAGTAAAGGGGAGTATCAGACCAAATCTGCCCACAAGTGTGTCGACATTTTTTCAACAAGCTATATAAATATATTATCTTTTTTTATATTTGTCGACAAAACGAAAAAAAATCGTTCAATTTTTGAATTTGCTGACAGGGGGTGTTAAAATTTGTGAATAAAATGCAAGAAATGGTGGAAATTCTTATGTTTCTTATTTCCTGACACATATTATAAAAAGCTACATATATTTGCACAAAGGAACAATGTATCCTTTATCAATCAAGGCAAAGGTCCTACTCCTACAGGGTTTTTTTTTTCATTCTAGTTCAGGTTTCGAGTAGTCAGAAATGGTTTCCGAAGGCTGAAAATAACAATTGTGACTTTAGAGATGTTATCCCGTTCAGATCATAATCATGCCATTTTTCATTCACCATATGGATCCTCTTGGAAATAAAGGTGTCAACAACTCCAACCCCTCCCTTTCTCTCCCCTTTCTCTCTCTGTCTCTGTCTCTGTCTCTCTCTGTCTCTCTCTCTCTGTCTCTCTTTCTCATGGTCTTTTTCTCTTCGTGTGTGTCTGTTTTTGCCCCTTCCCCTCTCTCTCTCTCTCTCTCTCTCTCTTTCTCTCCATCTCACGTTCGGTCGTCTATTTCTCTGTGTGTGTCTCACCCCACTACCCCCCTCCCCCTCCTCCTCCTCTCCCCCTATACCTCCTTAATCATTTGACTCTATGTCAAAGCCGCTGTACTCTTCTTTGCACTATGTAAAGGCAATTTGAAGTACAATCTAGATGTAACGCAGGGTATAATACTATATTCATTGCCTTGCATCATCACACAATCGAAACATTGCGAGATCAATTAACTCTTGTTAAGCTAGAACATTTTGTATTTAAAAATTTAAATTGAAACTTCATTTCACGCTTCCATGCATTCTTATCACATTGTATGTTTTACTGTAACTTTATTGAGCTATTTTAAAATGAATGGTGTATATGAATCTGAGCAACAGAATAGCAGTATAGATTATCATCAGTTATTGCAAGAGAAATAAATACATTTTATTTAGGACTGTCCTTAGTTCACATGCACGCTAATAGTCAAAATGGTCAAGGTAAAATTCTGAATTCTATCATTTCCGTCTACAATATACAGCGCCTAGAGTATACTCATTAATAATTTACAATAACCCCCAAATAATGTATCCCGTGAAATAGCAAATATATGTTAAATATGCATGAATATGATGAACAACAAACAGCATGATGACTATTTGACTTACAGACCGGATGGCTTCAATGTGTGGGCGTCTTGTTTTTAACATGATACCAGATACCAGTAAGTATGTTGAATGACACCGTAAAAAAGTCATTGATCACGCTTTTATGATTGATTACAATCACGATATTGCCATATATTTTGGAAATTATCCTTTGAAATAAAGCCCATCGCACTCTATATGATCGATCTGTGATCCGATTGCGGAAGAAAATGTAATAGCATTTGATATAAAAATTTGAACATGTTTGAACATTATTAAGGTTCAAAATAGTCATATAGATAGTAAAATCGAAAATACCGCCTTTGGCGACCTTTCTAGTCTGAGGAAAGGCCGAATCGGCTCCGAGTCGTAGTGACGTCAGAACAGTCCTACGATTGTCTACGATTTTAAATTTCATTTGGCCCTTATTTCGGGTATAAGGCTGACAGCGCACCAAAATCCTGTTTAGTATTCATATCATTGTTGAAAACCTGAATCAGGTAGATTTTATTTGTAAAAATACCAATACCAATACCAATATCTGGGGCGGTAAATAATGCACATTTAGAAGCCTTGGAGTAAACCTGGATACGCACGTAACTTTCGGTGAATAGAAAATTTAAAAATAAGGTGGTAAATTGACAATATGAAAAGAAAATTTAATTTTTATAGTTGCACATCTTAAGTAGATAATAATAATAATAATACATAACATTTATATTGCGCTTAATACAAATGTTTCTAAGCGCCGAAGTATTATTACCCCGGCTCTAGCTAGGCTACCGAATTCGGTGCTCACAACATTCAAGGAATAAATTCCTACCGGGTACCCATTTACTACACCTGGGTGGAGAGTGGCAAATGTAGATTAATGTCTTGCCAAAGGACATTAGTGCCGCGGCGGGACTCGAACCGCGAACCATGAGATCCACAGTCCGGTGACGTATCCACTAGACCACGACACCTCTAGTAGTTGACTTATGAGCTCGACTACTTTTGCATGAAAATATAACAGATTCAGGGGGACTTCATGGGGATAGGGATGCTCCTCCCCTCTCCCCCATGTATTAATGACAATAACGCTTGCGAGAATATGAGTAAATTTTAAGAAGTCAAGCTGAGAATTCATCTGGGTAAGATGTGAAACTAGTAAACATGTTTTAACCTTTCATTTGCCCTGATTGCAAATTGGCACAATCGCAGGCGTACCGCGAGTGCCGATCGGAACAATAATATAGAAAACCAACTAACAAAAGGATTTGCGCTGTGTATTACAAAGGTTTTGCGTAATAGCCAACTTCCGGTATTAATTGGCTATTTACCACCTGTACGTATTAATTTTATATCGGGAGTTATAAAAGAAACCAGAAGAAGTTATTCTACCCCTTGAGAAATATACTGTGGCACAGGCATACTATTTGAGAGGCACATAAAGAGCGAAATTAGTTTATTACTATCATGTTTGCAATTTAGTGTAAGCCCATCCAGAGTCTAATGCATTAAAATAACATTGAATTTATTATCATGGATAAAATTGTAAGCATAATACTGGCTTATGATTAAGCTATTACCTTTAAACATAGAAAATTACTTTATACAATAAACAGCTTAATTACTGGATTTGTTAAATATTGCCGTCATATCCTCATGTATATTAATCAATTTGATAATCAAATCAGATAATAGTACGATACATCAGAACTTTTCGTCTAATGAAGATATGAAACAACTAAAGACATTAATATTGTTGTTTACTTGATTTTGAGAAGCTCATTTAACAACTTGAATATATCTTTTCCCCATAGAAGATAATCAATTTATCATTTGATACTCAAGGTTAATCATTTCCACACGGCTAGAAAATAATCAAGTCTATACGCTCGATGAAGATGAACATTAATCAATAACTCTTTTTATCCATCAACGATACCAAACTATTCAATTTCACTGATCACCGAGTAATATTGAAATTGATATGAACCAAGTCCAGATTCATGTATGAAAAGCAAATGCATTATTTTGATCTGCGCCCCAGAATAGTGTACTAGATCAATGTCGCATTATAAATGCTCATTCTATTATTATCATTATGAAAGATACAGGTAGATTATATTTGTATTGGTAAAGACAAAGATTATAATAAACAACGGAAACAAAATGTTTTTCATAACTGATTTCAGGTTTTGGTATTTTGTGTAGAAATGTTTTATTTTTAAAAAATAGAGTAGAAAAAAAAAATCCTTTTTTTAAATCTTCGTTGGGATCAATTTCTCATTTAGGATAAAAAGCATATTTTCTGCCATAATGGAAGCATTACACGCAGTACTGAATATCATCAGGTATAGCTTCAGATGATGCACTTGTATAGCGTTCCATTATGTAGTCTTAATGCATAAGTGCATGGCGATAAGCACTTACCTTGATAATCCAGCGCTGTGGTATGGAATACTGCTGGTTTTCCTCACAAAATCATCGGTATAATGGCTCATAAATCACAATACAGATTCAGATTATCGAGGCAAGCATTCTATCTTAATGTAAATGGAGTGGATAGTGCTCTATTCATTGTATTCCCTAGAACTCCAACAGTATTGTATTCCACATGTGTTCGCAGGCAGCCGAAGGAAATAATGCGTGTGTACAGTATGAGTGGCTGAGAATAAAAAGCGGGAAAGTAAAGAGCGACGGGGTTTCGAGCTAGTACACACAGAAGCTAAAGAGGGGAAAGTGTATAGGGAAGTGCATTTACATGTATGTAATCTTTGAATCTTCTGCACGTTAAATGCAGCATGCATCGTCGCACGAATTGACCTCGGAATAGCGAATAAGTAAGTAGAAAAAGGACAAAGATAGAATAAAAGAAAACAGGGTGGACTTTGATTAGATGGAAAGGAATCATTGCATCAGTATGTAAATGGTTAAAGAGAGAGAGAAGATAATTGTCTGTAGGGGATGACAGTGTACCGCAAAATATCTGACGCACAGCTGTGAAAACGATTAGCCTCATAATTATTTTAACGGCTTGCAAAGGTTAGCCAAAAAGCGTGTCCATCATTCGGTCAAAATGATGTACAGAGAGGGAGAGAGAGAGAGAGAGAACTTTTATAACACTCATGAACACACATGCTTATATTTATACTCATGATAAACATATCCTCCCCCCCCCCCCCCCCCCAAGAAAAAAAGTTTATCTGATTTATTACTTAGGCCTACCAAAAAGATATAAAAGATATCTGTTTTTCAAAACAAATGATTAAGATAATAATAATAATCATAAGAAATAATAAATTGATTCAAAATCAATCAAATAGTAAATAGACCAGGAAATAAAACATCTAGGTCTAGTTCTTAGCCGACTTACAACTTTGACTACCGATGTTATATATTTAATATGTTTGTACTGATTGTTGAATATAAATAGGTTATTTCGTGGAATGCTCTATAAATCTGTCAATATTATTTCAAATCATGTTTTGAATTGCAGCGATTATCTCCTCCACATTCCTTCCTTTTTCTTTATTTTGTCTATAACAATTATTTTCCAGTATTCTTTTATTCATTTCATTTCAGTGAAATCAATAGTTTGTACAACGACAGAAAAATTACAATCACGAACAAAGTACAAACAGAAGCTTTAAAAAATTACAAGTAAATCTATTTTAAAATACCCATGAGAAATTGGGCCTAATTGGAAAAGCGCGGTACAAGTAATAATAACAATAAGAAGAAGAAGAAGAAAAAAGAAGAAGAAATGTATACATTCAAGAAAGGACAAATAAGCTATACATACATGCATAGATGTACTTGTATTTCACTGAAAGAAAAACTCATAAAAATAAAAAGGAGGGAAAAAAGAAAGGA
Organism: Heliocidaris erythrogramma; assembly: GCA_025617745.1. NCBI lineage: Eukaryota > Metazoa > Echinodermata > Echinoidea > Camarodonta > Echinometridae > Heliocidaris > Heliocidaris erythrogramma. Next base: position 44,857,152 of record CM046862.1, read on the forward strand.
AAAGGGAAAGAGAGAGAGACAGAGAGAGAGAAAAGGTGAGAGAGAGAGAGGGGAGGCACACCCACACTTCACAAAACAATACCCCACATCTGCAGCCACCCTCCCCCTCCCCCATTCCAATCCATGAGCGCCCCTTGGTCCACCCCCCCCCCCCCCCCCCCCCATCGGCTACGAAGTTCATTTGTTTATTACGCATGGTCGTAGTAAATTATCAATTCCAAGGCTAACAATGTTCGTCATTGTGTTTACACAAGCAAACATTACGATGTGGTTGGCATTATAACATTCAACATGTTAATTGTTTTGGTGAAATGGTGCATAAAGATGTGTGTTTACAAGAGAGTCATTAAAGAATTATGATGTATCTTGACAGGTGTTGGCACCTAACCAATATAGGATAATCATCGCAAGGCTATGCCAATATCGTTTCACTGAATACCTCCGTTTTCTTTCAAATAATCAGAACGTGATATTTCGTAAACTAGTAGTAGTAGCAGTGGTAGTAGTAGTAGTAATAGTAGTAGTAGTAGTAGTAGTAGTAGTAGTAGTAGTAGTAGTAGTGGTAGTGGTAGTGGCAGTAGTAGTAGTAGTAGTAACAGTAGTACTAGTAAATTGTATTTTCGCAGGCAGGCATTCTTTAATGAGTTTACTCCAGTGTAATAGAAACTAGATTGCTTTAATGCTTCATGACTGATTGAGTCCGGGAATAAATCATGTTACATGATTGAAAAGGCGGGAATTGTTGCACAAAAGATCAGTGACGATGGCGCAATGATTGATAGTCATTGTGACGTCACCACTGGCATGACCCTTTTTATAACATCTAGTGCAGCGGGTATCATGGTGTTCTCCATATTATAGGCTATACTAATATACATGTGTAAATTCCATCCACATGCATAGTGAGAGATTTAATGTGAAAGCACAGAGTATTACATCTCACGCGTGGCAGCGAATGAGTTAAATTTCTTGATATGCCCTGACCGGGAGAGATAAAGAGGAAAGGGTTAGATATTGCACAGACACACAGAGAGATATAGAAAGAGAGAGATAGAGAGGGAGAGAGAGAGTGGGGGAAGGCAATGGCATAGGGAAAGAGATAGAGGAAGAGACATGCAGAGAAAGGAAGAGAGAAAAAAAATAGAGTTTGCTTTATTTGCTTTCGCCAAATTGGCCCATTCATCATGATTTGCTATGCTATGCTGGCCTGTCACTTGGGAAATATGACGTTGGTATGCCCGCTATATACTAGGGGCAGAGAAGGGAAGAGAATAGAGGCGCTAAACTAAATGAAGGCATATCAAAGGCAATGTCAATTAAAACAAGGATTAACATCGTGGAGTAGCTGAGATTATCCTAAAACCCATCATTTTATTACAAATCAGTTTGCAGGGAAAAGGATACGTACAGAGAGGTTCCTGTTTCAAGTCTAGAGCATCGTCAATTATTAACCATGTTAACAAGGTGATCCTCTCAAACATCTTGGCACGGAGTTACTGTGCAATCACACTAAATATAATTAATTCCCTTTTTAAGCATTTTGGGGCATATTGCTTAAAGGAACAATCTAGAAGAGAGAACTAGTAATATCAAGGAGTTATTAGCAATGGTGAGTTGGAAAGTGGGAGAAAGGATAACTGGGAGATGTGAGGGAGTCTGTGTTTGTGTGTGTGTGTGAGAGAGAGAGAGAGATGTAGAGTAAGACCTGTTTAAAAAGGGGAAACGAAGAAGTTGTAGACTGGGAGAGGAGAGAGTGAGATCATGGAGATGAAGGCAGAGTCCTAGCGAGACTGAGGATTTACAGAAAGAAGACAAGGGATTTTACCTCCGTGATATTGGCCCATTTATCACGTTTATGAAGAGAAGAAACGACCTTTGTGACAGCAGCATGTCTATGCATAATATCCCAGGTAGATACGAAAGACTGGCATTCAATAGGCGCCAAGTCCAGTATACTGTACAGACAGATATTCATCGTTGAGAGATTTCAGTCGGTATATATTTGTTTTCTCTAAGATGTAATCTACGTAAAGAAAGTTGTAATGTTCTGTTTCCCTGCCACTTTCCTTTTCTTTTGAAATGGAAGTGTTTTTATCCTGTCTATCCTAATATTGTCCATTTCAAAGCGCATATAGAGACGCAATGGCAGTGATATACGTTATAAAAGTATATATTATTATCATTTTATATACAATTTCATTTTTCAAAACTTAAGTAAAATGTTGCAAACATACATTTCTATTAACGATGACTGAACACTATGCCGAACAGTACGATCGTCAATACCATTTGGTATTTTCTTGATCTAACTATGTTTTAGGTATTCGTATATATATTTGAATGCCTCCAACAACTTACAGGGTTTACGTTACAAAGACGACCTAAGCACAGGGTTAGGGTTCAGTGTAGGCTGCAGTTAAGTTTGGAGTAGCTAAGACACTCGAGTCTTTAGATTAAGCTTCAATTGTGAAGCGTTGTTCAACCAAAGGATATCTCCTTAACTTTTTTTTTTTTTGCTTGGGCATTCTCTCTCTCTCTCTCTCTCTCTCTTTCTCCCTTCCTCCCTCTTTCTCTGTGTGTATATTTTTCTCTCCATCCCCTTTTCCCATTTAGCTCCTCGTCATTCGAATTTCCAGCAACAGCATGGAAAATATATCATATAGCATGTCATAATCATAGAAAATGGATTTAGCGCCTTCTTGCAATAAGGAGCAGCAACACAGACAGAGTCCCGCTGCTATTCAGAGGGCAATTATGAACGATTCGTATCTTAACCGTTAACATACGAGATGGTTAATACGAGATGGTTCATTAGAATGCCAATGAATGATTAGCAATGGGCAATTCTCGTTTTCCGACTGAAGTTGCAGCTTGCATCCTCAAAACTTGCCAGATGCTTGCCAGATGTAGCACGAAAATATATATGAATGTCATGAATGACATATAATTCTTTAAATTCAAGGAACAGATGTCTGAATATATTAAAGGGGGTAATATACAAAAGATCTAGGACAACTACACTCTTAGAAATATTGGGCAAAATTTTACCCAAATTTTACCCAACATGAGGGTCCTTATGAGTCCGACCAACTTTTGGGTAAACTTTACCAATTTCATTCTTATTTTTGACCAATGTTGGGTAAATGCATGTAAAAGTTGAGCAAGATTTAACCAACCTATGCCCAATCTTCATTTACCCAGTGGCATTTACCCAACATTTCTAAGAGTGTATATCTCTAGGGGAAATTAACCTCGGACAATTACGTCCTGGCAATGTGCACCCTTAGACGATTCCCAATCGGGCAACTATATATATATATATACCAAGTGGACTGTCTACGCGGGGTGACCATTGAGGAGGGGGGGAGGGGGGTGCACTCAGACAAATAATGTATCCCTCGTTAACTTAACCCCTTCGACAATTTCCAAATAACCGTAAGCCAACGATACCAAGGGGGTAGTCGTTTTTCCGAAGGTTCATAATTCCGGAAATGAAATAGAGCCCTACAAATCTTTTCGGAATTACAAACTTTCGGAAAAACGAGTACCCCTGTAGACAGAAATATGAATCATTTTTCATTTACCGAATTAGGAACCGTCGGAGGAACGAACCTTCCGAAATACTAACCTACGGAAAAAACGAAACTTCGGAATTATGAATCTTCGGAAAAACCCGACATATAAACGTCTACATGGTCAAACGGGATGTCCTAGCTTCAAGGAATTCGTCTTCGGAAAGATTAATTTTTTTCATTTAAAGTGTCGGGGTTTGCGGCAATATGCTAATTCCTTTTTCGTCCGTACGGGCGGCTATCGTGTCACAATAGTTTAATCATCTTCCACGTTTAATTAGATTTTAGACCAAAAAGGGGCTAGGCTCCCATTTTGACCCGTAATAGAAAAGCTGAAAGTATCAAATTTAGTTGAAAAATTAAAGGGAGCTGGTTGTGTGATAAACAATACAGATAACCTACCCAACAACCCATGATGTAAAATGAAAGCATTAAACATTGATCGTGCAGTGTGCTGAGATATGCTCCCCCCCCCCCCCCCCTCAGGGTTGGAATATCCTGGCTACACTACTGATTTCGATTTAAACAAATTTATTCAGTGCATTATATTTCGACGTGGCACTACACAGTGAGGCATTCTCCCCCCGTAAGACTAAAGAGCATAAGCGCCACCAACTGATTGATAGAATCAAAACTATTATGCAAATTTCGATTGGATCCAATGTCGTTTGAACCAGTGACACACTCACAGGTGCAAAAATTACCTCGGCAGTATAGCCTCTCTGCGCCAATAAAGCGCGCGCCGAGGCATTCAAGGAAATGTCTTCCTGCCGGTAAATCCATCACGGTCGAGTGTCCAAAATGTCGATAACCGTCTTGTCAAATGACGTTAGTGCATTGGCAGGGATTCGAATCACGAACGTAATCGACAGTGTGGTGACTTTATTCAAGACACTTCGAAATTATTATATTTTCTTTAAGTGGTGGTGTGCTTTTTAGTGTTATTCTTTTTCAGAAATGATTTACGATCAAATATTTTTTCTTCATAACTGTAGCAATTGTCATAATTTTACACATAGCAGTAAAAAAAAACAGAAAGACTGAAAATTGCACCCTTCCCCTCATTTTGTATTGAGAGGAAAGTGAAACAATCAAAATCAACAATGAAATGACAGGCTATACAGAAATTAAAAGAGGAGTACGGCAAGGATGTGTAATGTCCCCATCCTTGTTCAATCTCTGCACATAGTCGTTTGCAGATAATAGGGTGTTAGTGATGGACGTATAACGTTAACAGTTTGCTCTATGCTGATGCCACTGTATTGTGTGCAGAAAATGAAAAAGATCTGCAACAATTATTTATTTATTTATTTATTTATTTATTTCTGATATTTATACAGGGTGACTCATTATCACCAATATTGGTGGTCTTCCATGAGGCCCTGATAGCAATAGTAAGTAACAATAATAGCCAACAAAATCATGAAAATAAACTCATAACCAAAAAAAAAAAATAAGAACAAACATAAATATATATATATACATGTATATACAAAGAATATGGTATCCTCGTAATCAAAATTGGTTTTACGAAAATGTTGAAATGGTTCCACATTCCTGTCATCTTAATTCATAATGTATAGACGGTGATATTTTCAAAAATCTGTTGAAAAATAACCATTTATATATGGGTTATTTTGAAATGGCATTGTATAATTTTGAAAGTACATACAAGAAGTATAAAGACTACTTTAGCTCAGTATAGAAACAAAATTGTTATATACATATTTACAAAACATATTATAGGGTAGTATACTTATTCAAAGATTACACAATGATTGCATGTAATATAGTATAACAATCGACTGTACAGTGTCTCTTATGAAACAATAAAATGCAAATTATTTATTGATTATAAATGATATGAAATCATTCATACATTTTGAAAAGCATTATGTCATCGTACATTTTTGGGCAAAGAAACAAACCATCAAACATATTTTCCAAATCAGGGCAACAAAAAATGACATATTACTGATGAAGACAAATATAAAATAGCATCAAGTGAAATTTTCTAGCAATAAGAATGAATATGACTCATTTACCATGCTGTTATGTAAACGAATCAAACCAATCCTTTGCGATAAGGAATGACTCATAAAATTACTTATTGCGAACAGATTTTGCAAGATCTTTTGAACATATATTTAAAAGTGTTCACAGAGCTTGCCATTTTTAGTGATCTGTCCAACTGATTCCATGCTATAATTGAAGATACGAGGGGGCTATGTTTAAAGCATTCTGTTTTATACTTTGGCACAGAAAGTAAACCTTCATCTGCCTGCCTCGTATGATACTGATGAATGTCACTTACTTTAACTAAACTTTCTTGTAAATAGGATGGTGCCAAATTGTGTGTACACTTGAACATCATAGTAGCACGCTGAAATTCAAATCGTTTCTCAATTGGCATCCATTTCAGATTGCTAATTAATTCACTTGATGGAGTCTCATAACTTTTGTTTGAAATTATTCTAGCAGCTCGTTTTTGAACTTTCTGAAGCTTATACGTTTGTTCCTGATATCGATTTGACCACACAGAGGAACAATAATCAAAGTGAGGCAACACGAGTGCATTATACAGCATCTTTAAAGATGTTAATGGTAAATAATCCTTCGCTCGTTTTATTACACTGACATTTCTCTGCGTTACCTTTGTTACTTTGTCAACGTGTTTGGACCAATTCAATTCTTCATCAATTAATATACCAAGACATTTGGCGACATTAACTCTTTTCAATACCTTTCCATTTATAGAAACATTGAAGGATGTTATTTTGTTTAAATTAGCACGCGAAGCTATGACCATCACGCATGTCTTCTCCGTGTTTAGTACAAGGCGGTTTTGATTAATCCATACCATTAATTCTTCCAATGCGAAAGAAAGTTTTTCTTCAACCTCAGCTACGCTACTTCCACTGACAGTTAAAGTGGTATCATCCGCATACATATCAACATAACCATCAGATATACAATTTGGTAAAGTATTTACATAGATGGAAAATAATAACGGACCCAAAATAGACCCCTGTGGTACGCCCATCAATACAGTTAATGGATTAGATTTTGCACCTTCGAAATGAACAGACTGTTCACGACCTGTTAAATAAGATCTGAACCAGTTTACACATTCATGTGAACATCCGATAGCAGATAACTTTTCTAATAAAAGATTGTGATCAACTGTGTCAAATGCCTTACGAAGGTCTATGAAAGCTACTCCAGAGATCTGTCTGTTTTCAATGTTCCATGACAAATTATTAACAAATTTCATGAGTGCTGTTGCGGTAGAATGCTTTGCTCGAAAACCAGACTGACTGGAGTTCAATATATTATTATCGTCAATGAATTCAGAAAGTTGGCGATGTACAGCCCTCTCTATGATTTTGCTAACAACAGACAAAATTGAAATTGGGCGGTAATTGCTTGGATCGGACATATTACCAGCTTTAAAAATTGGAATTACTCGAGCTTCTTTCCAACCCTTGGGTACACATCCCGTGGTCAAAGATGCATTTATGATATCGGTTAACGATCTCGCTATCACCTGTTTCGTCATTTTTAGAAGACGACAAGAAATGTGGTCATCGCCAGTAGCTTTATCTTTACACATGCGATCAATTTCCTTAATTACGAAATCCTCAGACACACAGTCCAAATCAAATTGTGAGATATGATTAATCGGAGTATCGTCACCGATATGAGATTCAGTTCTAGAACTTTTCAGGTTTTTTGTTATATTGGCAGCACAGGTAGTAAAAAAGCTATTGAAAGCATTAGCCATTTTAGGTGGATCTGATATACGAGCACCATCAATTTCCAAACTATGCGGCGATATCTTGCTGGATTTTGGAATTACACGTTTCAGACACTTCCATATATTCCGAGAATTGGATGCTGTAAAAGTCAAAAGTGAAAAATTTGGCCTAAATATTAATATTAAAGACCTCAGCCTGACCGAATTTTGAAATATACCCTTTATTCATCCACGGGGAGCTATATATTTTCTGAACAAATTGAAACCAACTTCATGAGATTCCGTTTCCTGTGGAATGAGTAACAGCGTCCCGAATGTTGAGCCCCGGTGGTTTGGGCCCCGTCTCTGAGGAACGCTACTTTGCGGGGGATGAAAATTTGATGACGACATATCGTGTAGACGCACTCGGAGCTGTATACATGACATGTCGTCACACGTCTAGCGACCCCCTGCAGTGTTACGCCATAGGGAGGGGGCGGACCAAAAAAATTATCTTTTTTATTTTTTATGGATAAACGGAGACGAAAATTTATGAATAACCAGAGTAATTATATTCTTTGTTTACTAAGCTTTACGTCAATATATGGTTGTTTTGGGTCAGGCTGAGGTCTTTAAGAAAACCAAGTCTATGGTTTTTAGCAAGCCCAGACTCTGTTTGGAATTAGATGGCCATATCATTGAGCAGGTCAATAACTGCATCTACTTAGGACAAAATATCACAGATGACGCCAGATGCGAGGTAGACATAAAAAAAGAGTCGAAATTGCACTCCTGGCAATGAAAGACATATTTACAGCAAGGAAGGTGAAATTTGCACTCAGAATGAGATTTATTTATTGCTATGTCTGGTCTGATCTAACAAACTAACAAAGAAATATTGCGCATAGCAGGTTTTAAACAACCTACCCTGATATGAATAGTTAAGGAAAGAATGGCAGAGAGATCTTGAAAGATATGTTTGAAGGGAGAGTAGAAGGTACTAGACAAAGAGGGAAGCTGAGAAACCAACTGGGCAGAGAACATTAAGGCCTGGAGTAGAAATATTCCGCAAGAGTGCACTACACTGTAGAATGGCATGGAACAGAGATGTGTGAAAAATGTTGTCATCAACCTCCGAACCCGGAGAAGATATCACGAGAGATATATAGAAATAAGAAAGATAGGCTACATTGTATTCCCTGCTCAGCTGATGATAATTTTCTGTTCCTCGCAGAATTACAATCTTAAAGCCGCTACAACAGGTAATCATTCCACACTGCATGCTGAGATCGATATGATTATGTTTCCTGCGATATCGATTCCAATTTCATCAAGCTGGAATGCCAGAGGTCTCACAATGCACACTGTCGCCGAAATTTTAAAGGTGCCATGTTTGTGGTATGGAACAAAATTCATCGAAACTGATATAAATAGCAGGATAACCAAGAAACACAATATCCCAGGATTTTTTTTAAATTAGTTCTATTTCATTTACATCATAATGAGGTCATATTTTATCTCATAGGGTAAAAAAAAATACTTCGAAAATAAAGAAAAACGAAAAGAGTAAATCTTTATCTTCAAATTCACGTCAACATATTTACATCTTGCGGGAATATATCCAACATGATTTAAGAACGTAAAGTATTTTGGACGACAAATCTGAATATATCAGGAGCTTTGCTGTACTCATTGGCCAATTTTCGATTTAAAAAAGTCTGAACTCTTCAATAATATGTGTCCTTTAACCACTGCAGTATTGCAGATGAGTCTCATGTCACGGTATCTTTCTCATTTGATGTTGCTAGGATAAAAAAAATATATACTTTTCATAATTTAATCTGTCAGTTCTATTTCCTGCTCGTATATCCTGATAACCAAATGTAGATTCGCATTGGTAGCTCTGTTGTTAATACATTTACATTTAGGAGGAAAGAGTTGATAACTTACCAATCAATCTCGTCCATTGTTTGTTACGTGTTGAATGACAAATTTAATAATTCAAAACAGGTGCCCCAGAGATTAGAAAAGCGTCATAAAAGTAAAGAAGACATAAAGCTTAAAACGTGTTTTCGCCTGTAGGGAGATCAAATGAAGTTGTATGAATATACTTTGGGAAGTTTCGGGAACAAAAGTGATTGTTTCCTCGTTTGTCATAGGAATAATTAGCCTCGTTCATATTAACACTCCTTTGGTGCTTTTTACGTCACAGCCCTTCCCCAACAACAAAAAATGTAAATACTATTTTCCCGGTATTCAAGGGAGTTCATGGAGTTACGTGACGTCATCGAGATACCGCGTAACGTTTTAAAACTTAAACCATTTAATTAATCATTTGGGAAAAGGTTATTATATCAGCAAATCATGTAACATCGAATTTAAGGTTACATATCGTTTTTCGAAGGTTCATAATTATGAAGGTTCGTTTTCCGAAGGTTCGTTACTCCGACGGTTCATAATTCCGAAAATGAAAAAGGGTTCATATTTCTGAAGGTTCGGTATTCCGAAAAGTTATGTAGGGCTCTATTGCATTTTCGAAATTACGAACCTTCGGAATTATGAACCCTTTTTCATTTTCGGAATTACGAACTCTATTCTATTTTCGGAATTACGAACCTTCGGAGTAATGCATCAAATGTTCGGAATTATGAGCCCTATTTAATTTTTCGGAATTATGAACCCCCTGCTGTATGTGAAACTTTTGCTTCGGAATTACGAACCTTCGCAATTACGTACCTTGGTAATTATGAACCTTCGGAATTATGAACCTTCGGAAAAACGAGTACCCTCCGAATTTGATATAACGAGTTAGAAAAAGCGTGACGATATGATGTATGAATCCCTCTTCTCAATATAAACATATTATACAAACTGGCAATTATAGTCATTATAGTCATAGCTGAGATATTGGATTATATCTTCTTTTTTTCTCTTGAAAATTTATTAATGCTGACTTTCACCGTTTGTTCGACTAATACTGCATTTTCCGGTTCATCTATACAGTGATTGTTTTGACTTTTTGGATTGTGTTATTTTTTTTTCTTCTTCTTTTTCTTTTTATCATTATCTGTATCCGCGTCTTTGTAGTCATAATTGTAATATACATTTAAACAAAACAAATTTTCATGTATTTTATGGACAACAAAAATTGAATTGAATTAATTGAAATTAATTGAGTTGTATTTTTTTCTGCTTCTTCTTGTAATCATTATATGTATCCGTGTGTGTATTCATAATTGTAATATGCATGTTCGTTCCATGCAAAAGCAAGGAGAATTCGACTTGCGTCGTCAAAACAACAATCCTCATTTTCCTTCGTATTTGTATCCGTATCTGTTCAAGCGTATCATCGATACAAACCTAAAGGTCCCATGCAGACAATCACTGTTACCTGCATGTCTCTCTCGATTGTGTACAATAAGTGATGACAAGGGGGTTGGGTCATGACATTTCAGAGTCTTGAATAAGTGAGGCATCCCTCTGGACAGACCTACCTCTCTCATCTCCTGCCCGGGGTGCAGAGGAATGAATTATGGACGGGTATGTTTCCAAATCGGTTCAAACCAAAGTCCGACCTGACACCATAGAGGGTAAAACATGTTACTAAGTGACAGAGAAAGATGGAGGTCATTGGTACCACACATTTGTATACTTTGCACTCTAAAAACTAAAGTGTTAAATCACCATTTAAGAAGGCCGAGGAGTGGCCACTTTTATTCAAAATGGTAGATTAACACTTTTAACATGCTGGATTCAGCCTTTATCATGTTTATAGTAACTTTGCATCAAGCAAGTAAAAAGTGTTAATCTACCATTTTGAAAAAGTGGTCAATCTTCGGCCCTTTTAAACGGTGATTTAACACTTAACTTTTAAAGTGTATCCATCAAAGCGAATGTATCATTTGTAGTCTGGAAATTGTATAAATCCCGACAAATAGGGTATAGCGTTAATAGACCGCTTCTGCAATGTATACAAATGTATGTATATACATATATTCTCTGAGCACCAAGTGACGAGCTGCTTTTTATAAATAAGCCTCAATGCTTGGAATGCAGTTTGCATACATTATTTGTTGCTTTGTCCGACAAGCTTTCAGGTTGTCAAGACAACCTTTGTTTAAAAGGTATATGTATAAAATGTGCGTACATTACCGAAGCGGTCTATTGTCCAAAGATTTACGGAGCGCCAAGTTCCAAGCTCTTCATTCTGGAAAAATTATATTTCTTTATATTTTCTATTGATGTAAAGGGCTGTGAAACAATGGAATATTGGGAATGTATTTTATTATCACCATTTTATGGATAAGTTAGTAGGGAGAGTCATGGTACACCCCTGTCATTCTTTACTGTTATCCTGTCCTAATCCTGAGCGCTTAAAAAACAATAACGGTCATTGATTTCCTCTGCAAAGCTTTACAAAGAGGTATTCATTTTTATCTGAATTCTCTTAACATTACTAATGACATCAACAATTTCTGGTTTTCCTTTTAAAATGCATTCAAAGAATGACGAGGTGTACCATGACTCTCCTTACTACCTTATGCATAAATGATGATAATAAAATACATTCCCAATATTCCATTGAATATAACCATTTTTATTTCATCTTAATTTAGTGTTAATCAACTCATGATTATTTCCTTCAGAATCAGTAATGAACATGATGAATATGTATCTATTTTATATATAGTATACACAAAGTTCTTAATTTTTGCACACAGAAAAGCTGGTGAATTGCAAAGTATTCGGTCATGCATTAAGATATAGCAAAAACAGTAATATGAAAGGATATGACTGCTAAATACATGTAAAATACAAGGAGAGGGGGAAATATTTCAAAAGAACCTCCTGATTTATTAATGATCATGGAGGCAGCGCTAAATTCACCGACACTTTAAACGAGCAGTTAGCATCACATCGCAGTGTACACATTCGAAAAAGGCCAGAGGATATACAGTTCACATGAGGACGTCACAACCCCCCCCCCCCCCCCCCCCCACGAATCGTTTGTCCTCTGATGACGTCATTTGCCGGCCCTCAGGGACAAGTATCCATAGCTAAATAGTCGGTAGTCTCCGAATCTGAAACCCCAACAATATTTGCTTTTGGCGCAAATTTGAAATGCAAATAACATATTTCGAATCCGAGAAATGGGAGTTGGTCTATATGAATGCACTGTTCCTGATGTTTACAGCAAGTCCGTGCGTCTCTACTTTTTCTGACCGTTTGAATATGTACATTAAAGGTAATCTCAATTCCTTGAAGTACAATTTCATTTTTCGGAGAACCTGAACGTCCTCTGATGTAGCAGTCATTTGGAAACCTCGATTGCCACCAGCCAAACTAAAACTGAAAAATACATATTATTATGATTATGATTGACTTCCTTGACACCCCCCCCCCCCAAAAAAAATAATAATTAAAAAAATATATATATATATATATATATAATAATAATAATAATAGAATAATCTAAAAAATTAATAAATAAATAAATATAAATTAAAAATCATTCAACCATTCAATCAATCAATCAATCATAAAATAGATTAATAAATTAAATTGTTCAAAAGTCTGCTACCTTCATATCGTGGGACTGATATCACACTTCATGCATTTTTATTTTTTTTTCCTATAACAATTTTCGTAAGATTTTGGTCTGTCTTTTCCCGTAGGAGCCCCTCCACTCCCTCTTTGGAAAAATAATGTAAATAATATGTTGCCTTTAGATGAAGACCTTAACAGAAGACAAAAAGAATATTACCTATTGAAGAAAAATCCAATATAATTTCGTACTGAATGTTGAAAACTACTAATAAATGGGGGAATCCAGTTGAAATCAGCTAATGGAACGGATAATGTTCAATGAAAGTCATTACAATAGTAAAAAGGATAAGGGAAAACTATGGCCTGAATTCACAAAGGAGGTTTAAATTAACCATGGGTAAGGTTTAAACCTCCGTAAGCGTACTAAAATAAGCGTAAATAAGCGCACATTGCCCATGCGCGCACTCAAAGAAAATATTTGATTGGATCGGATTCCGTGCGCACGTACGCTTAAAAAACCCAGGAGGGGGTTTAAACCATGGTTCAAACCAAACCTCCTTTGTGAATTCGGGCCTATGAGATCAAATCATCCGGATAGGCTTATATTCAAAAGCTGATTCTATGGGAGCACCGTGGTATTATGGTAAAGGATCTTGACTCTCATACGGGAGGTCCAAGGTTCGATCCTTCATAGGTGATTACATCCAAGGTGTTTTGCCCATATTAATTGTGTCCCTCTCAGCCCACATGTATGGAATGGGGGTATGCCTAGCATTGCTGGAGAATAATAATTGCAGGGCCCTCCGAAGAAGCAGTATTGAAAGAGATATGGCTACCCCGGATAAACGTGGCCATATTGTTTGAAATCCACTGCGGAGAATGTACTGTCACGGAAAGTTAAAGTCGTTAAAATCTTTTAAGGGATACTAGATCCTGATTTGGGCTGTTACGTACCCCCCCCCCCCCCCCCCTCTCTCTCTCTCTCTTTCGTATGTTTTGTTTCTAAGGATTGCTACATTCTTTTTCAGTCAAGTATAATCTAATAATTATGTACAACTTTGTTTTAATATAATGTACCTTTACTTTGTTGTATTAAGTCCTTATACATTAAACATACATCTGCTTAGTTTTGTTTTGTTTTAATGATAATCCTATTATCTCAGGAATTTATATCAGTAAATTTGAATTTGAATTTGTTAATCCATCAAAGAAACCTCCTCTCACTTAGTTAAAGTCGTTAAAATCTTTTAAGGGATACTAGATCCTGATTTGGGCTGTTACGTACCCCCCCCCCCCCCTCTCTCTCTCTCTCTCTCTCTTTGGTATGTTTTGTTTCTAAGGATTGCTACATTCTTTTTCACTCAAGTATAATCTAATAATTATGTACAACTTTGTTTTAATATAATGTACCTTTACTTTGTTGTATTAAGTCCTTATACATTAAACATACATCTGCTAAGTTTTGTTTTGTTTTGATGATAATCCTATTATGTCAGGAATTTATATCAGTAAATTTGAATTTGAATTTGTTAATCCATCAAAGAAACCTCCTCTCACTTAGTTTATAAGTATCTTGTAATTGATAAAAAACGGAATTAATTTGTGACAAATTACATTGGTTTGAGGGGCTTCCTCACGTACCATTAAACGCTCAAAATATGTTCCCAACTCTGATATGTTAAAATCGATTAATTAATTGGTACTTTTATCATATGTTTACAGACCCTCATTCGGAATGTTAACTGTGATGTTAAATCTCTCACTCACTCACTCTCTCTCTCTCTATCTGTCTCTTTCTGTCTCTCTCTCTCTCTCTCTCTTTTCGTTAATCCATCAAAGAAACCTCCTCTAACTTAGTTTATTAGTATCTTGTAATTAATCAAAAACGGAATTAATTTGTGACAAATTGCATTGGTTGGTGGGGCTTACTTATACATTGGCTATATCAGTCCCCTCACGTACCCTTAAACGCTCCAAGGTTAAACCCTTAAGCTAGCATATTTAATATCATGCCCTTATGTCTATAGCTCTAATCAAATTACACTCTCTAGAGGATCCCATAGTGCGTGCACAGCATGGTATACAGACAAGACAGAAGCTCCTGGATTCACCCAGTCACGCCACGTTAAACAAGATTAGTTCGCTTTAATATACAACGTCATTGTGAAGCAGGGGATGAATTGAAGATGTTTTCCAGAATAATTTTTCGGCTTTCATTTCGATTTGATAATAAATAATCCATGTAAAGGCAGTCTGAAGAATGTTATATAAAATGCTCTTTCCAAATCGCAAATTACATAAAACATGACTCAAATGTCAATCTTTTTTTTGTACAAGGGGAGTATAAGCATATACCATCAAAAGTATAATCAATCAATCAATCAATCCGATAAATTGGCTCCTACGTAAAATGTGGATTAACATAGCCTCGGGGGAAAATCATCATGTTAAAACACAATAATTTACAAAGGCATGCACGCTTTCTGGATGTTCTGGTCTATTAAGCACTGTGGCCCCTATCCCTTTTTCTTTTGCGTTAGTGCTTCGATAGTTGTTATTTTGCTTCTTGCCATGGTGTACATCAGCACTTAAAACATTATTAGGCCTTGCTGGATTTCATATACAAGTGATGTTTTCACAT
The DNA here is from genome assembly GCA_025617745.1 of Heliocidaris erythrogramma. Lineage (NCBI taxonomy): Eukaryota > Metazoa > Echinodermata > Echinoidea > Camarodonta > Echinometridae > Heliocidaris > Heliocidaris erythrogramma. The sequence continues at coordinate 44,872,648 of CM046862.1, forward strand.
CTCAAAATCATCATTAATTTCGTCGTCTTAATATTTGTTTATGATCACAAATCACACCTAACAACTTCGGACAACTAAAATAATCTAGTCAATAGACTACAAGAGCGACAATGTTTTGATGTTTTGGGGTACCTGTTTTACGGAATCAACATTATGTGATTTTGATAGTTGATGTTTGTTTATTGACCCAAAAAGTTTTGTAAGCCTTCTCCTTTACCAGTAGACCATCGATTTCGTTGTTTCACCGCCTGTTATGGGAAGTGATTTATGTAGACCTTTTGCTATGTTATTATTGTTATTACCAGTATATATTGTAATTTATTGATTTTAAGTGGAAATAATTGAATGAATAATTAATGAACAAATGAATTTTAAAAGGACAATATGAGATGGCAGGTAATAAATTAATGCTTTTACAACAAAATTATTATTATAGGGCCTATATGGGAGATGGGAAATGCTGATGTTTTGTCGTATGGTGAAGTATATGCATGACGATCTTGGTTAGATCTGTTATTCCCGACACGAAGTGACCCTCAGTTTGACATATAGGCACAATCACTACCTACAAAACTACAGCTGTATCGTAGTCATATATTATATAGTCTTAAAATCAGACCAAAAAGTAATGTGACAGTATAGAACTTGTAAAAGAATGAAGTTTCATGTCATTATCCCTCCTGACTGCCATGGGGTATGGAACCTGTGTCCTGCTTCATAAAACCTGTCATCACTGACAAGTTGCAATAACTGTTATAAGCTACTGAAATCCTTGCATATGATTGGCTGAGAGCAATTTTGTCAGTAAAAATCACCGACAAGACACTTGATGACCCCCCCCCCCCCCCCCCCGTCCTTTCTTCTCCAAATGCCCATGAAGGCGGAATGAGTGGATTTCTACATGCAACACCAAATATTGATAGTTTCATGCCTATAACCGGACATGAAAAGAAACTCCTCCTGTATTCAAATAACGTAAAAGGTATTAATTGTCTTATGCCATGTTTAATCAAGAGATTCACAGAAAGTCGATTGTAAAAGGGAATCTAAAGGGAAAGTGATACGTTTGTATTAATCTTAGAATCGTTTTACACAATAAAAATTTACTGAACTGAATAACATAAATTTGAAATTAGAGTGAAGGGTTTTATTTTTTAAAGTAATGTTGTAAAGAGTTAAATTCTTACACTTTTCAAATTCCTTATATTCTTTATCATGCTTATATACCTCTGAATACACCGACCTTACGTACTATAAAATTGCGTATGGAAAGGAGTCTGTATTTGCAGACAACACATGACATATGGAAGCTCAAGTGTTTTCCAGGCACTTTCAAATCAACAAATCGTGGTCACTTGATGAATATCCACTTCACTCTTTGCTGCTAAGAATGCGGTGCAAAGACGCCCATTTGTTGCTATCGATATCAATATCAAACAATATGTGCCTCCAGTTTAATGCAGGGCCGATGGAAAATGAGTGATTACCTGTGTGTGTTTAGTACAGTAATCACTGGACCATCTTTGTTAATTAATGTATGGCAAAAGACCGAATACATAAAATTAGAAGTTCACCCTCAAAGCCATTTGCTTGGGGGAAAAATAGTAAAAAGTAGTTAGAAATAATAGTAAAGTGATGACATTTACTTCTACGATTTTCTGGCACGGAGTATTAGGCCTGGAGCCTGTCCCGAAATAGTCACGCCATTTTACATATGAGATTTGACCCCTCAAAGCTACTTAGGCCATGGGTTGGTTTGTAGCTTCATGCTTACACCATGCCATTCAGAAAAAAAAAAAAGCTTGTCAGCTCAAACGAAGCCGCTAGGTTTGGCCCCCAGAGCCCCCCAAAAGGGCCCCAAAGTCGGGTTGAATTCAACCCATCTAACATATGCGCCACACTTTGACATGTATAGTCTCATTTCATGCCACTCTGTATTTACGTAGTCAGGTGATAAACCTCACACCGTATGGACAATGAACGCGATCTGAAAGGTAGCCCCGTCCCCTATTCTCTCGAAGCCCTCCCCTGTTTGTTTTACTTTTTTTTAAATAAATAATATTTTATTAATCATTAAAGGGAGTACAATAAGCCCAGGCTACCTGTTCTTATCGAACGCGGTACAGGGTAACATAAAATGGATACAATGAACAAATAAATCATAAGTAACAAAGAAAAATGTACAAATAATAATATATTATCAAACAAAATAATTTCAATCAAGAAATGGAAAGAGATTTAAAACATAATGCATCGCGTCTTAAGTTATTCTTATTTTAGTTATATAAAATAATTGGTTTGATATTCCTAACAACAAGAGAGTCTTCCAAGCAGGCGGATTTAAACCTGTCATCACTCTGAACAAAGGATCTACCAGGTCCGTTTTATAATTATGAGATGGTGAAATGAAAGCAGCCCTTTTCTTATTACCTTAAGATATATCAGTTTTCTTACATAAACAGTGCTAAAACAAAGTTTGCGATATTGCTGACTTACATCAGGAATATATAGAGGTATAATCTCCTTGCTCCAAAATCATGGCGCAGGCTAGTATACATCCAGAGATAGGAGCGAATGTCACCGCCTTTCCGACATGCTTTTAAAAGTAACCTGTAAGAAGTAAATACGTTTAGAGGCACTCGCCTAGACATGAAATTGAATTTTCAAAATGTCACATTACTCCATTTGGGATCGTATTGCATTCTGCAGACGTTATGCAAGCAACATCAATTTTTTCCCGCCCATTTGCATCACAGGACCTTGAGTCTGCATCGCTTTGCAGACGATGTCATTAATATTCGAGGGGATGGGATCCATGAAATAAAAACATGCGTTTTTCTTAGGACGGTACAGGCTCGATAGAATGTGAACCAAAAGTGCTCCAGACATCAAAATATATAATAAAAACAAATGCAATGAGGAAGCTTCTCCGCCAAAATGAAAATTAAATAAGCCCTTTTGGTACATTTCCCACGTACATTTCAGGAATACATTTCGAAAGCGGACAAAATAGGCTTATTTAAATGATACTCTGTTTGCCAGTCATGTTGATTTAGTTTGTACTTGGGGTAATCGGAATTGAAAAGCAATTTAGATGCCATTTAATGTGCCTACGCTCTTTATCATCAGCAAATAATATACTTTAACGCTTTTTCAAAGTATAATCATGAGATGATGATGAGCTTCTCTTCTACAAAGATGAGGGCACATTAATTTTAATCAACCAATTCAAGCCGAGAAGTTTTCTCTAGAATAGCACCCTTCCAATCCAGCAATAATTATCAAAACCTTGTAGCTCTTTTAAGAACGATTCCAAGACAGCTATGAAAATCCCGCCCCCTAAAAAGAGAAATAGAAAAGGAAATCAGATCAATAATTAAATGAATTAGAGGCGCAACACCGATTTTCAGCATAATTAAAAAAAACAAACTTGAAAGTCATTTTCGCCGAATATAGTTTTGGAAACTGATCCACGAACCTTCTGCTAAACAGTCTCTTTCTGCAAGACCGCTGTTGAAAGGAGAAACAAATTTCCTAGAATGTTTAGGAAATCAAATTTGAAGGAAGATTTGTTCGTTTTTTTCCATTTCCATAAAAAGTACAATATAAAACATGAAAATAAAGACAGCATTTTTTCAAACCAAAACCTGTAATTATACAATGAGTAAACAAATATGCCAAAGTGCGTTTATAACCAAGGTAATTTAAATCAAAATTAGCAAAAAGAGAAACTTTTAAAAAGCCGCGAAGGCCTTGTCGAGGAGTCCTCTAACAAAAAGCTCGGAGTTTAGAAGTTGTTGACTATTGACATCAAATTCCCGTCGTATTTCCATTCCACGTATAATAATAATAATGATGATGATTATGATAATAATACTACTACTACTACTACTAATATTAATAATAATAATAATAATAATAATAATAATAATAATAATGAGTATTTAGGAGCGCTAAAATCAGAATGTACCATAGCGCTTACAAAAGTACAAATTTGAAAAGAAAAGACAACAGCAACAGCAAAAAGACAGACTCAAAAAGTAAGAGATTACATTAGAACATTATATTGCTGGGGAAAGAGATATGGTTTTAGGGATCTTTTGAAAGTGGCAAGACAGGTTATTTCTCTGATGCAGAGTGGAATACTGTTGCACGTTTTTGATGCAGCCACAGAGAGCGCTTTTCAGTTGATGCGAGTCTGGATTTGGGAATAACTAGCTGACATGTATACATGAAATTCGGGGTCTAGAAGTTGTTAGACTAGCTGACACCAAATACCCATCGTATTTCATGTACATGACACATTAATTACAGACCGCGTTGATTAACCATGTAATCGAGTAATCCGAAAATTGATGCCTTCGGATAAACGGAGTTGAGTGACTGAGTGGAAGGGATATGGAGATGGACATCATTACTTTAGAAGATGTCTCCGGTTAATAGATGGTGTGGATTTCAAGGACGCTGTACCCTGGATCAAGATGTTGGGGGTATGGCATTGATTGGGCTTAGGCTTATAGTGTATTAATGTACCATCAAGTAGTTTCGGACACTGATACTGAAACTATGTATTCCAAGAGAAAATTGATTAAGATCATTCTGATTTATTTTATTTACTTTATTTTTTTTATTTCCATATGCATTATATTGGTTGCCTGGACTAGCAATATGTAAGCAAACTTTGAAAATAAATCTTGCTCAAAATCACCAGCACATGCATCGATCCTTGGTGGCCTGGTCATTATCAAGTTATACACTTTCTATCACATTTAGTTGACAGAAATCAGATTCCATTGTGGGCAATGTTTTTCATCTTATGCCACAACTCAAGACTTCACCTTTAGAACTATATCTCCAGTTATAAGACGATTTTGTTTTCAAGGACTGCTTGTAAAAAAAATTTCCTTTACCACGGCTAGCGAGAGACGAGTCTGCGCGTATATAGGATACAAATTGGCTTAAGGCCTCGTATGGTTCCTGGTCGATATACGATGTAATGATGGACGATGGAAAAAACATGCCATAATCTATAAATATTTATAGAGTTCAGGCCTACCAAATCAAAACCTAATTTCAAGATAAAGCCTATGTAAGCCGCAACAATGCAGGGCATCTTGCCCATGAATATTCAATATTTACTTGGAGAGGTCCTGATGCACCATTTTTGAAAAAAAATTATATTTCAGTGAAATATTAACAATAGTTCCTCAACTGATTCGTTGCACAAGTACGCTCATTCATTAGCTCACAAGAACATATTTGTCTTCACTGTTATCCTCCTTGTCGTTAAAAAGTTATATTCTTGAGATTTAGACTACTTTCTTTCCTTACCATCCCCCTCTTTTCTTTCTCACTCTCTCTCTCTCTCTCTCTCTCTTTCTCTATGTCTCTTTCTCACTCTCACTCTCAATCTCTCTGTATTTTTTGTTTGTTCTGTAACCATGCATGGTTAACTGGTTTTTTTACTTCTCCCTTCTATTTTCCTCATTTGTTCGGGGATTTCTCTCTATTTCTCTATTTTTTTATATCGTATAAAATGATAGGCCTCCTGGAAAACTTACCGTATATGATAATACACAGATGTCTCTCAGTTCCGTATGTTGGAGATAGACGACCAGCTTCCTGATTTCGCTTCCTGTCAAAATATGACGAAACCAAACAAAGAAATTACTAATATCTCAGTGAAAAGAATTTGTTATTGTCTCAACGAACACATTTATAAATTCCCATTAATGTCCAAATAAAATAATTATATTGTCATAGATATATCCTAGATAAGTTATTTAAAGCATTTTTTTTACACATCCCGCTCTTTAGAATAGGTCGACTCCATCGTCAACAACCAAGAAGATGGATTATTTGCAATACCAAACAAATAGAGAGCTTCTCATATAGGGGAAATCATTATAGTTGCCAATTTGTGTTTGATCGATGACAAGTTTACATGTTCATAACTGTCTCTTTCTCCTTATACTTTCACATATCGCTTTTTTTCCATTTTTACAAAAGCAAGTTGATATGAGGGTGCATGGCTTTCCATTCAATGGCGAAAGTGATATTGACGGGGTAAGCTGTTCATGGGCACACTGCAAAACCCAAGGTGTTAATTCAACACTATCTCGGTATCAATATTGGGCTACACCGGATAAGCGTTAAAGCAACACCAGTTTAATATTGCTGAGCTACACCAGATAAGTGTTACACCAACACCAGTTCTTTGTTTAAACAAATCAAAACTAGTACTGTTTTAACACTTATCGGGTGTAGAGATGGGTGTAGAATTAACACTCTGGTGTTTGCAGCTACGGGGGCACGTGCCCCTCAATTAATAAACCAGAGTAATTACCTATATCCCATCTCAGTGCAGTGCCCTATTGAGCACAAATGTCATGAGATGACATAAATCATTTCCACCGACGGTTATTACTTTTTCATAAAATAAAAACAAACCAGTATTTCAAGCAATCCAGAGTAATTTACACTCTAAAAACTTAAGTGCTGTTTTCAGCACCAGGACGGCTGAATTTAGCACTTTTTGAGGGCATGCATAGAGACTGCACTCAGAGTGCTATTGGAATGCACACAGCGTGCTATTTCAGCACTTTCACGGGAGCTGGACCGGCTCTTTTAAACTGCTAAACATTTATTTAAAAAATCTTGATTTTGGCGAGCCTCGAACCAGGGTCCGCTGATCGAGAATTGCTGGCATTACCGCTAGACTAACTCACATCGTACGATTTAGAGTAGATCATATTGTTACATAGTGAATTTACGACATCACATTGTTCATGGTATCTACTTGACTCCCATGACTAAGCTAACTGGGCGTTGTGGCGTGCGCCTGTAATTCAGCTACCAGTGGAAGTTATAAACTGATTCAGCGGACCCAGGTTCGAGACTGAGTCACGTCTTTCGGATGGTGACGTTTAAAGGTCGGTCCCAGACGTAAATAATCATATCTGATTGATACACGTCTGTAAAAACCCAATAAGCCAGTTCGGGGTTAGCGCATGGTACAAATGACCCCAAATATCCACAGATATTTTAGACATGGAGGGTCCCTTTATGTGCACTTCAGAAAAATAACTCTGGGAGTGATAGAGGTGCCTCATGAATAGCTTTTGTTTCCCCCTTTAAAAAGAATACTTCCACCTGGATATCATGGAATGCACCATTAGTGCATAATTGAATAATGATTACATGACATTCATGAGCACATATCGAATATTAGTGTCAGTGGGTTTTAGAATTTGGTACAGATGACCTTTATCTGTTCATGCTCAGATTGCATCCCCGAAGTGCCTTATTACACACACGACTAAGCTGGATTGCAAGAAGCATTCGTTAGTCTATCGGTAACGTCAGCGCCTCTCAATCAGCGGAACCTGGTTCGAGGCTCGCCACGGTCACATTTTGTTTGCTGGTAAATTAGCACACTACAAGTGCTAAAACAGCATTTCAGGTGCAGTCACTATACATGTCCCGAAAAAGTAGCACTTCAGTTTTTACAGTGTACGACATTCATCGTTTGCTAAAATTGTTGAGATGGTTGTTCGTATTTTAATGATAAGTTTACAGTAAGTGCACTGTATGCTTTACAATGTTAATTGGTGAAAGCGATCTGTAAAGAATACATTCCAATTTGATCGAACATCTAGGCCTATAACAATTATAGCGTATTGATGGCTATTTCCGAAATCATAGACGGGATAGGCGTACCGTAACTCTCCTCAAACGAAAATATACACCGTGGTAGTGCATGGGTGTTTTTAGACGAGGAAGTCTCGCCATTCGGGAATATTGTCCATATACCTTTAATCTATACGGTACTTCCGTATGACATGTAATTCCATTTTGCCAATTCGCGTGGGAATGTTGCTGTAATCTATCTAATAATGCATGATCCAGCACATGTTTTCTTCGGTAACCCCTTACCCTTTTGATTTCTCGACGGTAATTATTTTGTATGGCTTTGCGCAACGTATGTATGATCATGCATAGGATGTTAGATGCCGATGCATATTGCATGGTCATGAATGACATTGTAGGCCTATATCTTTCTATCACCATTATATCATCATCAAATTATTAATCTTCTTCGTATCCTTTTCCTTCTTCCACCTTCTCCTCCTTCTTCTTCTCCCTCTTCTTCTCTTCTTCTTCTTTATCTTATTCTCATTCTTCTTCTTCCTCTTCTTCCTCTTCTTCATCATCTTCTTCTTCTTCATCTTCTTCTCTTCCTTTATCTTCTTCTTCTTCTTCTTCCTTTCTTTTAACTTCTTCCTTTTCTTCTTATTCTTCTTCCTCATCTTCTTATTCTTCTTCCTCATCTTCTTCTCCTTCTTTTTATTCTTTGCCCACATTATTTTTCTAATTATATTTTGTCTACCATTTCTTACGATTTTCCTCTTCTTTAATTTAATTTCTTTATAATATAGCTAGAGCCTTTTCTTTTATTTTCTTGTTTTCAAACATGGAAGTAGTTTTGCAATCCAATTACCCAACCATCATTATTTTTTCTTTCTTTCTTTTTATTCTTTGCCCACTCCATTTTTCTCATTATTTGTCTCCCATTTCTTACTATTTTCTTTTTTGTTTAATTTCATTTCTCTATAATATAGCTTCAGTCTTTTTGTTTTATATTCCTGTTGTAAAAATTGGAAGTACATGTAGATTTTGCAAACCAATTACCCAACCATCATTAAGTGCATTAACGAAATTGTTTTGTATCATTAATCAAATTAATGTCTTTGCTGCTTCACTCCTCTGCTATAGAAATGGCATATGAAGTTGCTTTAAATCGACCTAGATAAAACTCTCGTCTGATTGTAATTTTCTCCAGACAAAGGTCGCAATAATGTTGACTGAAGACGAGTGGGGTATTGCACTTTATTGACGTGCCACTATATGAAGGACTGATATTATCTGAAAAAAATATTATTTGCGGAGGCTAACTGCATCAAATTTGATGACCAGTTTTACCAATGTCGACAAATCTGAGGACACAATTTTTTTCGAGTAACTTCTCGGCAATTTCGATCAGACTCCCCCCCCCCCCCCCCCCCCCCCCACACACACACCTCCCAGGTCGAAACGCTGTATTCACATCAGCTGATTTAGGCCGATCATCTTCATGAATATCAAATAAAGAAAGAGAGAGAAAGAGAGAGAGAGAGAGAGAAAGAAAGAGAGAAAGTGAGAATGCTCATCAGTTCAGCTTCATAAAATAATACCTTTGGCGAAAATGGTTCAATTCACAATATTGTCTCCTTCGATCGACTTCTCATGGTCTATTCGTATACTAAGAAACATGTTTCATGCACGCACCATGCAACAACTAGATCACACCAAAATCATAGGTTAAAGGCCAATCTAACTTTGTAACAGTTGATTTGTGTAAAAACAGAAAAATAAGAGAAACAGGATGGTGAAAGAAATTGGATAAAGAATAAAAAGGTTATGAATGTTTGAAAAATGAAATCATTACATCTATGCTAATCTCAAATTGGCAATTTGGTAAATCAATTGTGACGTATTCTCGGTCAACTCTTCCAAAATCAGAGGAAGTAGGTGTCGCGCCCCACCTGGTTTTTCCAATCTGAGAAGAAATTCCAAAGGGGGCAAATAAATGTAAAAAGTATATATCTAACCAGCGAGAAAGTCAAATAACGACGCATCCTTTAAGATGCTCATATCGCACCGTATTAGGTGCGAATTTGAATATCTTGGTCTTTAAAACTCTTTCCCATGATCATGACTCCATCTTCCAAGCCAAGTCACATCCTGTTAAATTTGTATTTAAAGAGGGTATAGTTGCTATTTTGTTGGAAGTATAAAACAACAACAAACAAACAAACAAAACAACAAACGAAACAAAATAAAATAAAATAATACAAAATGTATAATTTTAAGGAAGAAAAGATTACCAATATATAATCCCTGTTCAACATAATCCCACATCTTCTTCGAATATTTGGCTATCCCTTGATAATCCCCATTGAAATGTCACACAAGACCAATGGAGCGAGAACGACTCGGGTCTCTCGGGATCCCTACCTTAAATTAAACTTCTTCTCCGGAGAGTTCAGAGACGCCAACAAACTACCGTCGCGAAAATAGCAAATTAGAAATTAAATCTATATCTATAGCACGCCGAACTATTCGTCAGAGGAGGAAAGAGGCTCTTTCATTGTTGGAAAAGGGAATATTACAAATTATATTTAATCATGATTGTATAATGACAATGATTCTTTTTTATGTAGCGCTATTATCAATGTAAATATCAATGCCCTTCAATGGGAGCACTGTGGAATATTATTCTTGACTCTCATACAAGAAGTGATGTAGTTTTGAGCCTTCAAAACATTTTACCCATATTTGTCCCTCTTGACTCAAGTGTATTAAATGGGTACCTGTCAATGCTGGGGTAATAATAATTGCAAGGCCATTAGAAAGAGGAGTAATACTACTGATGAGACTGCCCTCGGAAAGTATATTAAGGGCGTAATCAGACGATAGTAATAATAAGCACATAAAATGCTAGACTAGTATTATGCCCTCAAAACACCCTTATTGCTATTGGGGATGCACCCCTTTACTAGTTTGTTTAAACTTTAGCGGCATCCATACTGTTTGTTTTTTAATTGTCCAAAGAACTACAAATACAAATAAAGATACAAATAATACTACAACTACAACTACAACCACAACTACAACTGCAACTACATTTTCATAATGTTTTTACATGTTAACTTATTTATAAAGTATTTATATCACTCCTAAATGCAATCTTAATCTAATTGTAATGAGTAAGGTTTATAACTCTCTTTTGGGTATCTTTCTTATACTGTGCTCCCTTAGAACAATTTTTTACCAATTTTATTTTGATGTGCATTTTTTTAAATACAGGTCTATTCAGAAAATTGAAACCGTGATTATATAAATGAAAGTTTAACAATCTTTACTACCTGCTGTAGCTATTATTTGCAGATTCCTTATTACCAAATCATCATCATTAGACCCACTTGTAATTTAATTACCTGTCAATTGGGTGCTCACTGTAAAAAATAATATGCCCATTAATAACTTTTACTTATTTTTCCCCATGTAGAATTTACTTTAAAACATAAGTCTTGCCACTTACGCACTCGATTTAATTCACAATAACTCAATTTTTCAATTTAGTAGAATATACGTGAAAATTTTAAGTAAAATTAAATACAAAAGAACATTTAAGTAATTTCAACCTGTATTAATTTAGTATTGTTAACTCAAAGTAAGAAAGTGTTCGTATTACTCAAACAATTTATGTTAATTGTACTTATTTTTTAAAAGTAAAGACTGCTGCAGTGCGTAATATAAGAATTAACATAATTCATGAATATTCATTAAGACCAAGTTAATCTCTTTTTTAGAATTCAACAATTCTTTATTTGTGGTTGAATGAGAATTTAAGGATTTAAAAATATTTCTTAATTCATTTAAGCAAAACAAAGAAGATAGACAATTTTTAATTGTCACTCGATTCGAAAAAAATCAAAACTTGATATTTCAGGAAAATTGTCAACCATTTTTCTTTTTCAGATGCTACGATCAAGTATATATAAAACTCGGAGCCCTCTCAATAGTTGTCAGCTTAAAGCGTATGTAATAGTGTTTATTGGTGATGGTGGTAGATATTTAATTAAATCCTAAATAAATCCTAAATTGAAAGATTATCAGTAAATGTTAGATTGGGATAAGTATAAACATGTCATAAGTGTTTTTTTTTAATTGTTATCTATTATTACAAAACTTCAATTATTTACGTTAATGTAACTCAATTTAACTGAGTGAAAGTTTATTAAGCAAAATAAGTAAATTCAGCTTAAAATTCCCTGTTACAAATACTTAAAATAATCAAGGCAATCCGTTGACGAACTTTTTTTGGAGTAATTTCAACGATTTTTTTACAGTGCTCCTGCATGAGCATGCTTTCCCAAATCGCCAGACCTCCAAAATTCGCTCAGTGGGGGGGGGGGGGGGGGGGGGGGGGGTATATGGGGTCCAGTTTCCCTCCATAATTCTCTGACAAGCAACAACAACAACCAAAAACAGGATTTCGCTCTAAAAGGGGGGGAGGGGCACAATGCATACTTTTCTTCCACAGGGGAGGGGGGGGGGGGGGCACGGGCCGGATGTCCCCCTAAATCCGCCACTGTGACCATTGGTAACCAGTCTGTATCTTATAATACTACGATGCCTTGTAGGAATTCCTTCAAACAATAACATAAATACATAATTTATGTAAAAATCAACAATGAAAAATACTTAAATGTACATGTGACTGTCATGTGGCGGATGTGAGGAACAGACAGAAAGCCCTTGGCCTATCGAGGTCTGTCCCCCTCATTACCACACGACAAATACAAAACTTAGTAAAATACAAGACAATGAGAAAACAACACACGGTAAACACAAAGATAGAGAGAAAAGAAAAAAAATGGTGGCAGGCTTAGGCAGGAGGAGAGATATCTTTGGTATAAGCATAAAATAAAGAAATTTTCCTTAAATACATATGATGAATAGAATTCATGTATCTAAAAGAGCTTTTCTAAATTTTCTTTTAAATATTTTGAGTGACACGGAGTCTTTTAGGTTTTGCGATATCCCGTTCCAGATATGGGGCCCTTGATAACATATGCTAGCTCTCGAAGCTTCGTATTTAAGGAATGGAATATATAAGTCTTTTGAATTTCTGCAATTATATTTATTTATATTGTAATTGTATAGAAAATATACATTCATTGAAAGAATAGGCCTATATGAATGGCAATGACAGGAATGGAAGTAAAGCCTGTCACACGTACTTTCTGACACAAATAAAAAGATACACTAGATTTACTGTTAATATCGATTCGACTAGATCATTTTGTCATTAGATAGATAATAGATAGATAAAATGGTCTTTTTAAAATTCTCGTGCATCGCAACAGAAGTTGAATTGTACATGGGTTACAAGTTGATCTCACAAATACAAAATAGAAACACATTATAATTACATTTTGAATATTTACAATCAGACTCTAAATTCTTGTTCACAGAGCATTCATTATTAAACAGGGGATTATTGAAAATTTCAAGTGTCTTGTATATATAAAATAATCATGACAATATTAATAGTAGAAGATGTTATTGTTCATTTCCTTACTTAGTGCAAAAGGATGAATGTGTTTCTAGGTTAAAGATTTACTTTACATCAATGTTGGAGGCAAATGAATAATTGCCTTATAAAAATATTGATAAAAAACCTAGAAACAAGACAAACATTGATAATATCACTCGTAATCATTATATTTCTTAACTTCACATGTAGTCATTGATATTATTTTGACACTTTAACACTAGATAGCAATATTTGCTTTTTTGATAGGTTACATGACCTCACATCACTGTTGGAGATGCATAAATAATTGCTTTGTTAAGTGAGTGTTATCAGAAAGAAAAAGAACGGAGTTAAATTTGATAAAAAGCTTACATATTTATAGCCTAAGACACAATTAAAATAAAAATGTATCTAACTTAATTATATCCAAATAATTTTAACTGACACAACTCGGGGAAATATAAGATAAGTCAAAACACAAGACTAATACAATAGATAATCCTTCTGCATATAAAATATCTGTAAAGTATTACAATCAGGATATTATACAATTTGAAATTATGAGAATGTGTGGTACATGGTCAATTTGTGATTTGAAAGATCTGCGTTAGAGCATACAGAATAGTCAAAAGCACGTACCTTGCATTGTCTCTATAGAAGAATGATTTCTTTGTTACGTTCTCTTGAAACTAGTGCATTAAAGCTGGGGGTTATTCTAATGACTGCTGCGCCATTTTTCCAAGGAAACTGATTAGCGGAAAAGCCTATACACAGACACGGTTGATAAAAGGCATGATATGAAAATAGTAAAGAAATGTAATTACTCGCTCTGGCGGTGTGGACACATTTGAAAAAGATCAATTAGCTGATAAGGACAAGCCAACCCATAAATGGAGAATAAATAAATCAAATAAAATAAAAATTGCTAGAACAAGATAAGATAAGAGAGATGAAAGCGAATGAATTAATGAAATAATCTACGTTTAAAGATTGGAATATGAAAAATTCGATAACCTTCTTCTCATTTCACAGCATAGGCGTAAACATCGAAAAAAACACCATAGTTTTCTAATATATTTTCCTAAGCCAGTGTGAAAGTATTATCAAGAAAATAATGCATTTCACTCAAACAAATATTCTGATTTGAGAGTGTACAATTATTTTTATGAATCACGTACTATTTGATAACATTTATTTTAATGTAATAACTTTCGTTATTGTGCATTTACCTTGGTGATTTTTCTCGTCAAGAAGTTTGAAGTGATTTTCATTTCGTTATTGTACAATTACCTTGGTTGTTTTTCTCTTCGTGAAGTTTGCAGTGATTTTCATTTCAAATCATTTTTTCATTCTAAGTGTACAGCTATACCGCAATATGAAACATCCGCTAATGTATACACGATCACTCTCGATTAATACCAAACGTTCAAAGAATCTTATCTCAATATCTCAGAGGAATTGATTCTACCCCTTCATGGCCCATTACTTAACGTAAATACTCCATCCTACTCGCAATGATTCGGGGAATTCTATATTTTCCGTTTTTCCCCTACTTTTTTCTTTCATTATTACACGGCTCGAGATGAAACTCCAGAGAGCTGACGTCCGTGTTTCCATGGAAACGGTTTTCAAACCAAATTAAATTCCATTGATATATTTTCCTTGACAGGGGCATAGGAAAAGCAGAGAGGATGATAGAGGGGACAGAGAGAGAGAGAGAGAGAGAGAGAGAGAGAGGATCATACTACTGACGTTTATTAGTGTCTAGGTTATGAGATGACTGTATGTCTGGAGAGAGTATATAAGAGATGGAGAAAGTAGAAATATGTATAGCGCAATTATCAAACAAACACATTATTAAAGCTACATTTTAACAGGAGAGAGAGAGAGAGAAAGAGAGAGAGAGAGAGAGAGAGAGGATGCAGGTGGAGAGAGATGGAGAGATGAGAATCATAATTCAACTAGCATTAATCAGATTATTTAGATGATCATGACTTGTCTATCAGGAGAGAGAAAGAGAAAACAGGTGAAACATAGTGACACATAAATGAATAAAAAATAGATAACTTTTACTGAAATAGAAAGGGGAAGGGGAAAGCAAAAAAACAGAGGGAGAGAAAAAAGTAAAAGAGAGAAATAGAGAGAGGGGAGAAAGAGAAAGAGGGAGAAAGAGGGAGAGAGAGGGGAGAGATAGAGAGAGAGAGTAAAGAGGTATAACACAGACGGTGTCCAAGCGACGTTTCATAATTATTCTGCCCACGGGATGGATATGGTTTTCCCACAGACTTTTAACTACACGGCAGGCCTATACATCTTCTAAAGAGGTGGTTTCTTTATCACAGTGATGCTGAAATACACACGTTCGCCACACAATCATTTAGTACGAATACATCTCTAAT
This sequence comes from Heliocidaris erythrogramma, assembly GCA_025617745.1. Lineage (NCBI taxonomy): Eukaryota > Metazoa > Echinodermata > Echinoidea > Camarodonta > Echinometridae > Heliocidaris > Heliocidaris erythrogramma. The sequence continues at coordinate 44,888,191 of CM046862.1, forward strand.
GATCATCGGTATACGCTAAAAAATCACCATGCATTCCAAAATGATTTTTAATGACAAGTCTATATATGAAGAGGAAGTGGGTGTTTCAAACTCTGCCTATTAAATTTTTCATTAATATAACCTAAATGAGATTGCCCGAAATATGGGTCACAGTTATAATTATATATTACCCAAGGTTTATAACGTAGACCTTGATTTTAAGATTAGTACTTTGTTGAAAATTACCCAGAAAGATGTACTGATGATATCTTGACAATTGACTTTTGGAGCAAATAAAAAGTATTGATTTTGAGAAACGAAAAAGGAAAGGATGAAAGGAAGATACTTTTGTGAAGGAACTTAAAATACGAATCAAAACAATACTGCCCTTAGTAAAGGAAGAAGCTTGACTGGGGAGGAATTTTTAATTTGTAAACAAATATGCCGAAAGATTTGTTTACAAATTAAAAATACTGCCCTTGTTAAAAGAAAAGAAAAAAACGAAAACGAAATATGTATAATTTACCTGAAATGTTGAAAAACGATCTGTAGAAAGTCATGTTGTTGTGTAACGTTTTGTTAAACGAAAATTGAATGTGAGATGTATTGCTGCAATAAACACACCTGTTTAGGTTAGGGTGAAAGAAAAAATATACATGTATATTACCCAAGGGATAATGGTCACTACAAACACGCTCAGGGGCAGTGATTGATATAAAAGAAAATGTAAGGCGTAGCTTTATTAACATGGGCCAAGTAGCAGTGAAAATGGATTGCTGGATTTTGAATACTTAATTGTTTGAAAAAACCGCAAGTCCATGTCCTTGCTTAAATTCCATTTACAATATTGGAATGTAAATCGGTTTCCCAGTTTGAATGAAGTTCCCTCACAATTTATTCTACGCGGCTACACCATGCACAGTTGGTTAGAATTTTTCTAAAGTGATGACGATCGTGTCATAAAAAATGAAATGTGAAACTTTTCTTAGATTTTTTTTTTCTGGGAGAGAAAGAGGGGGGAATAAACCTTTTCTTGCAAAATAAATGTATGCTACTGTATTAGAACACTATAACTGACAGTTCAATTCCACTACAGTTAAAGCGTGAGATGAGACGGTGTCGGCTCTGTCACCATGGTAACTTGAATTTAAGATGAAAGTAACTGAATGGAGGAAACTATTTATAGGTCGTCTTCTCTGGTCTGATGTATGCCCTACAATCCAAAAGCAATATGACAGAAAACAAAGCCATTGGCATCGACTAGTGGTATACAGAGCACTGGCATATCGGAGCTGCATTCAATGGCCATCCAATATGACAAGAGGACATAACGAGTCATTAAATAGCAGTTTCGTGACTACTAGTATTATGCCAGTACAATCCATAGGCATATTAATTAATTAAGGGTGCTTATCGGGCCTTCTAAAGGCTCCGGACAACATGACGGAGCTTTAGGAGCCTTGTACTATCTAATTGCTTCTGCAAGTCTTTTGATTCAAAAAGTTACGCTTAATCCACAAGCATCGGCAGGTCGTTTAGAAATCCAGTTATACGTTTATATTCACTAATAGAACCACCAATCCCCATCAAGAAAGTGTTTAATCTATTCTCTGTTTAAGAAAAATAAGAAACGTCATCAATCAAAGTTTTTCTTCTGGTTACAACTTATATGGATACTACGATTATTCTGGTATTTCTGTAGTTGTCATTCAACAGCGTATTTTTAACGAAAAAATAGATGTCATCATGGTCACTGTGTCTGACATTCACAAAGTGAGAATATTCTTGAATATAACTGGGTCACTGTGTCGGGATGTCTAAAATCCATAACCGTATTTCACACGCCTGCAATTGCACCTAACACTTTATCGGTTAAAATAAGCATGGGCTTACGGGTATTTCGAGGGGAGGCAAGGGGGGGGGGGGGGGGGGGGGGTGGTTGGCTATGACGTTTCCTCGTCTAATAATGAACGTTTTGGGGGGTTCGTTGCTGAAATTATGAGCTTATAATAACCGTTTTGATATGCAGAAATTCAAGGAGAAGGGCATAGTATTTTTAGTCAAAAAAGATGACTACGATTATTACAAATTTTGGTGGTTAAAGAATACCGTAGCGCTATTTTTCATTCTCTTTTTAAAACTATTGATTGAATGTTCTTCTTTTATCGCTTATCGACGCTTTTTTTCATGGGTGAAGCTTTTATGCTCGTCGGCTGAAGGGAGCCCTATGCATCCTGAAATTTGAGTGTGTGCTTTGCCGTTTATAATGTCTCCCGAAATGCCCTCCGACATTTCGTTCGGGCCGAAAATGTCCTTTTATTATGCCTGTCTCGTTCGAAAGGCGCCATACCACTCATAAAAGCCTCTGCAATTAACATACACCCAGCTAGGCCCTCTTGCCTTGTCCCACCCGTATCACTTGCTGTAGGGTAAATTTCATGTGAAGCTGTACTTGTAGTAAATAGTATACTCGTTTCCTGCAGCGTCGGCTCTCCATCGACCCACTTCAGCAGGCGAGCCCCACTGGCCCTGCGGTGGCAGAGGTGGAGTTTATTTCGAATGTTAGTCGAAGGCAAAGTGATCCTTTGCATATAGATTAGCTTTACGATAGTGGCGTAGCCTGGGTCCAGATTTGAGGGGCACTAGCCGTCAAGGGGAGGGCGGACATGGGCCTTAGAGTATAATAACTGGTAGATAAAAAGCCTTTATCATATTCTTGAAATGTTCCCTTTCACTCTTTCAAACTCTCATTTCCACTCCTCCTTCTTCTTCTTCTTCTTCTTCTTCTTCTTCTTCTTCTTCTTCTTCTTCTCCTTCTCCTTCTTCTTCTTCTCCATCTTCTTCTTCTCCTTCTTCTCTTCCTTTATCATCATCTTCTTTTTCTTCTCCTTCTTCTTCTCCTTCTTCTTTTTTTTCTTCTTCTTCTTCTCTTCCTTTATCATCATCTTCTTCTTCTTCTTCTTCTTCTTCTCCTTCTTCTTCTTCTTCTTCTTCTTCTTCTTCTTCTTCTTCTTCTTCTTCTTCTTCTCTTCATCTTTTCTTCTTCTTTTTCCTCTGCTCCTCATTTGTATCTAGGATTGATAAATGTATCTGTCAGTGTATCGCCACTTTGACCTACCAACTGAAGGGGCGTACACACCCCTTATGTATATCGTATGAATCTCAGGTAGATGTGAAGTCAGCACATGTTTGTTTGTTTTTTATATCAATAACAACATTAACAGTTAGAATAAATACATTGTAAATCAAAATATATAGATAGGTATATGGCGCATAGCCCGTTTCAGTGGCATTTACATAGTGCCGCTGTTCTTCCATGGGGTTTTTATATGTAGCGGCGTAGCGTGTGTCCAAACTAGAAAGGATGTTATGTCAGAGGGGTTGCAAATGCTGAGTACTATTTTTTTTCTTCAAATTTCGGTATGTTTAGGAGGTATTTTTTAGTGTCCAAATAACTATGAAAATGAATCAAACGTATATGATGTGAAAGCATGATCTTCTCAGTGTCCTTAATTCTTATACGATTATGCACAATAACGTATCACCTATAATACTGCACTAGTAATTCCAGCACAATCTCTCCTTCTCGTTCTCTTTCCTTCTCTCTCTCTCTCTGTCTCTATCTTTCCCTATCTTTCTTTCTCTCTCTCTCTATATATATATGTATACCTCTCTCTCTTCCTTCTCTCTCTCTCTTCTCCTCTCTTTCTCGTTATACCTCTCTCTATCTACCTCTATCCCTCTCTATCTCCCCCTCTCTCCGTCTTTCTCCCTCCCTCTCTCTCTCTCCCTCACACACACACATACACACACACACACCCACACACACACACACACAGCCAGAAACTGTCGCTCCAAGATCATAAAGTAGTCAGTGATCAATATCTGCTACCGTATAATGTTAGCACAAGGATTAGTGCATGACTAAATAACTGAACAAAACAAAAAAGTGTCATTTTGCCACGAACTCTTTCGAACTACTTTCCTCTTACATCATGTTGGATCGCACCAAATCCATTGTCCAAATAATTACCTAATCAATCATGAACACCATTATGTATTTGCAAATTGGTCAATAATTACCGGTACGGCAAATATTTGCATAATGAATTTACGATCGAGTATCTGCGTGGAGTTCTGTTTAAAGGCGAGTCAGTGTTAGAAATAATATAGGGCGCTCTCTGTGTCAAACTGAATGTTTTTTACATGTCAACACCAACTACAAACAGAGTAAGCAGTTATATTCATATAATATTTATTTCTATTGTTTTCAATGTTAAAGATTATTATGTGAAATAAATACCCCCAAAAATGTTTGCCTCCTTCACTGAAATAAATTACACAAGTGAATATTACAATATTATTTTTTTTTTTTGGTTTCTTAGAGATGGTGCCCAGGTGTGCCTTTTAGACCAGTACAGAATTTTTGAACTATAACTAAACACACTAGCTAAGTATTATGGATTATGCACTATTATTCAACCGTGATATAGCCTTCAAGCGTGTCTGAAATAGGGACACGTAGATTATAGGTTTTATGATATATATTTATGTTCTAGAGAGACGTGAATTAGTTGTCATAAGAGATAAGTGCTAATATTGCCCGAAGTTGATTTTTGTTTATAGCTATACACTGCCAAAAATATCACATAAAAGTAAAAACACCCATGATAATTATTAAAGCGCCCTTTTCATTGTTCACTCGTGGGCTAAATACAGGAGTACAATTATTTACGTCAAACCATCACAAATCAGTTACAGATCTGAAATTTGAGAAAGAGATGTGTGTGGTTGTGGGGGGGGGGGGACACAATGCCATTGTTTGCTATATTACCGATAAAATAGATCGGGCGGCGCCTACTCTACGCACCCTCTTATCTCTCTCTCTCTCTCTCTCTCTCTCTCTCTCTTATTCTCTCTTTCTCTCACCCTCTCTCTCTCTCTATCGAGGGGGTGTTCATAGTGCTCACCCGCTAACCTTCGTGAAAAATGAATTGTCTGCTCTAACGTTATCATGATTAGCTGACTCATAAAGATCTTATATTTTAATTCAATCGATAAGTTAGTCAAATAACACGATAATCTTCCATAGACACGCGTAATAATAATAACTTTCAATTGTATTTATCTCAAAATAGCTGTTGTCTAGCAATATATTGCTATTCCCTCTAGATCCAAAGTAATCTAAGTAGATTTCCACACATTGGGTATGTAATGCAGCTTTCCGCCATACAAGTATAATTATGTTCAATAAGGTAGGCTTACAAAGAAATTTTGATAATTCAAGGCAAGACACGAACTCATGTTGCCTAACACGTGACCCAGCTGTATAGTACACAATAACTACACTTTGCATGAATAAAGAGAGAGAAAGAGAGAGAGAGAGAGACTAAAAATGCTATTTTAGATATTCCAGGTACGGGTTAGCCTTTAATCATGGCGGCATGCTAGGTCTTTTCTTTGCAGCTGCTCTACACTATCAACACGCGGAACAGTCATGACAGTCCTCTGATTTCGAGAAGGCGACACACGCGTGCAGGTCGCCTTCACTCACCCGCTAACGTTACTTGTTGTTTTCATATTTTCAACTTTGAAACTTCGTACGAAAGATTTTGATGAATCATTCAGTTCCTGGTAGAAAAATGAACCAATCAGAAGCTTTTAGAGACAAGAGACTATTCAGCCCTTTCTAGCCATGGGATATTAGTAATATGTTACGGCAAATATGATAATATATTTCCCTCATGTGTAACAAATATACGACTGCTGACCAATTTCTTTTTAAAAAATGAGGGGAAAAATATTTGTGTATGGACTTTTGTTTTTATCAAGAAAATGAAAATTATAAATACTTTTCAGTTTTCTCCCGCTATCTACCCTTTGTTGGTCCCCATCAAATAATGGAAAAGCTCAGTCTTTTTTATTCCATGGGTTAAACGCACTGAACCGTAAAGTTCAGTGTGGTTTAAAGGGATACTCAATCGCAGATTGTGGAGGTTGTTATGCCGCAAGAGGGCACCGTGTTCGTTTCCTGATCATGCCGTTGCCCCGTGGGGTACAATCTTCGGACAGATTAGTCGCGGTGCAACATGCACGCTCCTCCTGAGCTCGAGCTCTCGTGCGAGATTCGGTCGGCTTCGTGCAGTCCGGAATATAATCCCAATAGTCCAACGGACGCGTTTGACGCACAAACTTTGTGTACGAGTGAATGGGGCTTACGCAATCCCGACTTTCCCCACAGCCGCCCGGTTGCGTATCCTTTTAAACGAAACTAATTGTACTGCCGTGTTTGCTAAGTTTGTTGAATGATTCATTACCTATTGGTCGTCTTGAATATATGAATGTTGATTGCGTTGACGGGTGCGAAAAGGCGGCGTGCAGCAAGCTGCACGCGTGTGTCGACTTCTCGCAACCAGAGGATTTCCGTGCGTTTTGAGGATAGACAGAGCTAAGAGTAGAGCAGCAAAGAAAAGACGTAGCATGCCGCCATGATGAAAGGTTATAGGTGTCCGTTGCGCAAAGCTACAGATATAATCTTTACGCACTTTACATTGTGTCTTGTAAGCTCTTGAATTCCCCCCCCCCCCCCTTGGGCTGCCAAGTAAAAATTTAATGTGCATAGAAAAATGCCTTCATAATATGTCCAGACCCACACGTTATCATGGACTGGTTTTTATGGTCTCCATTGCGTTAGTAGATGCCAGGAAAACATCACTTACGGGGGTTCAAAATAGCCCCCCCCCCAAAAAAAAAAAATAAATAAATCGTCGTCGTTGGGTCAACCCCCCCCCCCCCTGGAAAAAAGATAGATCCGCCCCTGGAATTGCAATTCCATTTTCAAAGCTTAACTTTCTATATGAACAAAATTTATTTTCTTGATATTATCTGTTTGGTGCCAGAAGGACGTTAACCCATACGCTTTAACACATTGTTAACGTGTGTATTTGTGTGGATTAATTTTAAGCAATTAAAAAGAGACTTACATCGGCGCTTAATATAATTATGGTGTTGTCGATGACCGGTTTGAGAAACTTACAATTTTTATCCGTGTAAACCTCTGTTCTGTGTTATTTATAGTCATTTTTAATTAATTTTTTGAGTGTTAAGCGTTTTTCACGATAAAGATAAATAATATATTTTTTTCATAATATTTGACTTATATATATTAATACTATACCGATTGATCTGCTCCTTGAATATGTTAAAGCTGCAAAGTTTTAAAATCTCAGTTACATATCAATTTGGCTTAAATTTGATTATACAATTTACAACCTTGGAAAAATTATCACTTCAAGCTCCTATTGTATGGGTATCATAATAATTACACATAAAAACTTTTTAAAAGGGATTTTTGTTAGTCCTTGAATGAATAACATATCACAGCAATTTTAACTTGCTATTATGATTTGTGTTTTCTTCCTATCACAGAAATAACATTATCAGCCACCTCAGCCTTCCTTGGCCTAGTCGAAGTTGAATCGACGAGGTGTTGTTGCCTAGTGGACACGTCTCCGGATTGTGAACCACAGGGTACGAGGTTTGAATCCCTGCGGGCAGCACTAACATTTGCATTTACATTTGCCACACTCGACCCATGTGTAGTAAGAGAGTACCTGGTACTGGTAGGATTTATTCTTTGAATGCATTGAGGTTTGTTTGACGTAAAGCCGGTGTAATAATATCCAAAGTCGTTTGGAAGCGCATAGTGACGTCATATCAAAATGTGATACGCACTATACAAGAACGAAATATTAATATCATAATATAAGTATTTTCTACATAGCTGCCAAATAATATTATACTTTGTTTTATGCAGATCTTTTTTTCAAAGCCCATATTTCGAGCGTTTTGTTCTATGACAGTGGGAAAAATAATTGTTGTTATGGTTCATTCTATGCATGCCCTTATACTATAACTACTCATCATACTTTGCTAATTACTTTTACTCACTAAAACCGATGTCAAGATTTTTTTTTTCAAACTTGAGCAAGATTATACTGCAAGCTATTCATGTTATTGGCAAGTAGATAGGTGGATCTCAGTACACTCATCCCCATTCCATCATCGTCGAAATAAAATATTTTACAATCTACGCTATTATTCAGGGATCGTGGACTTTCGCGGTTTCCAGAAATGTCGGTTGCCTCTTTTTGCCAATCCTAAGATCTTTTTAGCTGTTGATATAGAGGCTTTTCAAAAGATTTACTGTGTATTGATTATTGAATTTCTCTCATTAGTGAGGCTATACGAAAGCAGGATTGTCACGGAGTCGTATAGGAAAATTGCACTTAAGCAATCAAAAGCGAATTATATCGTCGCTTCCTCAGTATTGACGAAACAAATTCATCCTAAGTCCACAGACGGTAATTTTGAGAGGATCACGGTTTAATAAAAAGCACATTTTGACTGAATGCTGTGTAATCGAGTGCATTACGTACGAGCAAATGCAGAGAGAATACTTTTATTACGCGGCGCCCACGTTAAAAGCACTCACACACAATGATGCCGGACTCGCTAAAAGTATACACCTCATATCACACGATATCTACGTAATTTTCTACACGCTGGGTTGAAAGCATCATATATTATCATAAACACGGGCCATTGCAGGGAGAGGTATATCATCTTGAGAACATGCATCAAGGCTGTCGTGTAAGGTGCTCACGTTATTTGCTCAAATCTATACCTATTTCATTAAAAATAAATGCAAATCTTTCATGTCTATTGATATATCGATTCATAGTAGTGATTTGAATATGCATTTGCCCCTCCCCCCCCCCCCGCCTCAAAAAAAAAAATGAAAAGAAAAGAAAAGAAATAATGAAATGAAATAAAGGATGCGATATTACTGCGTTTTCATTATTGTAGTCTTATAATTTTTGTCGCTTGACAAACAGCTAAAAAAGTAACTATTTAAAAAACCCGCTGGTGATAGTTACGTCATTATATGGATGAAAAATTTGTTTGGCATAAAACTGCATAGGCCTGATATTCTACCTTTTAGATATAGGCCTGTCATAGTTACACCCCAATTCAATCACGAGCATACGGAGTACTAGACAGTCTAGATAATGGCATGGTAGGTATCCATAAGCAATGCCTTCATATTAAGCTCTTTATTATTTTTTTAAAAACTTCATTGGGAAAAATTTTAAACACGCTGCAATGCTACCCAAAACAATGTTAGCACACTGAGCGTATTATCCATATAGGTACTATCTACCAATGGTGCAACGTGGTGTTACACACAGAGGGTGCAAAGGGAAGCACCTGTCTTACTATAGGTCGATGAAACCCGTTGACTACTGAACTTTCTAATTCCCATAGGCTCAACACGAGACCCATCCGGTTCCAGTGGGCAAGGTGTTAACAAGGCCACCCTTATAAGTGGTCCTATCACCTTTTTACGTTCTTTTTTTTTTCTCTCTCTCTCTCCCTTCTTCCTCTGTTTGGTTAAGGGGGAGGGTACATTATACTCTTTAGCTTTATGATATACCACTGTTATTTATAGTTTGATGTATAATTAATTATTATTTAATGCAATACATAACAAGCAAATTGCTCATCAAAATAATCTGTGCGTGTGTGTGTGTTATTTTTTCTTTCTTAAAAAAAACACAGTAGCATTAACCCATAGACTACGGGAACCGGGTGGCTCCTGTATTACACGAATTCAATAGTCAACTACATGCAGATATTCAGTGGTTAACTACATCCAGATATTATGAGATACATTCTTTTAGTGCTCATATTGTCATACCAAGGCAATAGATGTATGATTTCACTTTAGTGAAATCATACATCTATATTGCTTTGGTATGTAGTGACAAAGTAACAAAGTATTCTAAAAGATTACTTTGTTATTTTATCACATTATTTTTTTATGCTATTATCATCAAAATTTAGAAATTTTCTTGTATTTACATCATAATAGAACTATCAAATTGTCATTTTGTAATTAGCTGTATTAACATTGTAAAGCGCATAGAGAGACTGCATGATTTTTGATGCACTGTATATGATCCATCTTTATTAAAATTATTATTAGAATGATATTAACACGAACTGTAATCATGAGTGTACAAAACCACATAATTGTATTCATTCATAGATCGAGCATTGAACAGAAATAATAATTTCGAAAATACGAATTACCATCAAAATCTGTAAAAGACAAACTAAGACAAAGGATTGAGAAAACTTAATTTCCACACAAATGGTTTTAGACAAACAATTAGTGGTGAGCTCATGGTGTGAAAGGATTGTATCAAGTTCAAAGGCTTAATGAAAATGTTATGAAAAAGTTTCCATGAACAGAAAAGCAATATAGATCGACGCCTAAAATATACATAACGGTATCTAGGCGATAAGCATTTATTTTGCAATCGACAATAATGATAATATACATTTATGATTACGTAACAATAACTATCTTTTTTTTTAATAACTACTTTCCGAAACACAATTTGTAATTAAAAGATCGAATTATATTTACAATGAACGGTTCATGAATGGTTCAAGTATGGATGATGTTTTAATGAAATATGAGTAGGCTGAGTAATGTTTTAACAATATCATAGTTCATGTTATTGGGATATATGTTTTGATATATCATAGAAAGTTAGTTTTACAATAGACCTGTTTACTAATTTATGCATACTTCTTGAACAAAATGTTCTATTGACAACTTAAAAGCTGGCAGGAGGCTTGCCCGACATAGCAACGACTAATGGTTGGTTGGTTCTTGATGTTCTTAATGTTGCGAGTTAGATTCCATCCGAAGCGATGTAATTATTCATAGCAGGTTAAACCAAATATTATTGAGAGAAATATGCATCATTTGAAAAAATGCATAGTAAACAGGTCTATTACCCCCCCCCCCCCGGGGGGGAACTCGACCCCAAAAGTGGTAGGTATGTGCCGCTGGCAAGACAAAAAGGGGGCTTCGAAATGAGCGTATCATGAAGAGGACTGTCTTCGGAACTACTAACATTTTGGGAAAGGGGATCTTTGGAACTGGATTACAATATAAATATGATGCTGCGGTGCTTTGGAACGGTTTTCTCTTTTCTTTTTCTCATTAAGAAAAAATAGTATGCTTTGGAACGGAAATTTGAGTGTAAAAATGCGGCATAACACACCGCACACTATATACTGAGCCCCCCCCCCCCCCCCCCCCCCGGGCTATTATGTGCGGTGTTTCATGTTACATTTTCCCGTGTGCAGTTAGGAACATAAGGTATAGATATTTTGAAGGTTTGTCAATTCTCTATTATGAAGAAATTAACGATTCAGACGTGTTTCATGATGCAAATTTTAACAATGATAGAGGCTCTAAGAATAACACAGATTTACTTCATTTGCATAATATATACTGCAACCTATATACCAAAAACAGTTTTCACATGCAATTGATTCATTCAAACTATAGTTTTAGTTGATCAGTCTTATCAATTCGTAAGTGTTTAACAGATGGTAAACCATTTGGTTTATAGTTTACGGTCTTCAGGTCTTTAATTTTCATAAAATAGTGCCGAATATGTGCTATATAAAATATGTATATTGAGTTGCCGTTAATTGATCATAAGACAGTATAACAAGACAAATGTTAGGCATACATACCTGTCACAGTAGCATTCTGGACAACGTATGTTTACAGAACCGTCGCAACGGCGAAATCAAAGCTCGTATTTCCTTCTTCCCCAAATGTCGAAAGGGAAAATCATACGATGTTCCAAGTCGTTATACTTAGAATATCCACAGCCAAAGCACGTTTTATGAGAGACTGATAGACGAGCTCCTTTTACGATGGTGACTTAATGTTCAACAATGCTAGAGTATGGAGTAATACACGGACGTTCAGCAGTATAAGACATAAGGAAACAGTAACTTGCGGTTAGCTTCCTTCCGCAGTAGGCAAATGCCTCTTACACCATCATAGATCCTTAGGCAAATGCTTTTCGAATATGACGTTATGGTGTGCCCCTAAGTTCTCTTTAACCGTCTCGTTACATTTTGACACATTAACACCCTGGCAGTGGAGAAACGGAGCAATGGAGAAGTGACGAAATATTCCATCGAAAATTTATTATCTGTATCACCTGCTGCCGTGATGAAAGTCGGCGAGAAAAATAATGAGTACCGCCCGTCTGATGAGCACGGCTCGGCAACCAGTAGCAACTTGCATAGCGGCGACAGGTTTGAGCGCAAAATCATGGTCATTATTAGTTGTGCAGCTTCATTCGTTCGTTCATTTTAACATATAGTAGAAAGGGTTACAGTGTGCTTGGAAGAAACCGTACAATCTTCGTTGCTTATGTGAGTCTGCTACGCGCCAAATATAGCCTATATACTCCTATACATTAGACGCAGTGACAGTGTATTTGTACATTTTTTTATAAAATGGCTGCTTCTTTTATCCGCTTTCTCTGTCTCTGTCGCTCTCTCTCTCTCTCTCATTCTGTCACAGTTTTTCAGTCTTAATCTTTCCGCTTGTTTTTTCTTTATTCCAATATTTTTTATTAAATTTTCAGTTCTGCAACAGTTTCACATCTACCTCTGACTAACACAACAAACGTACATGTGTTTGGTTGGTTTTAAATTGTTAGATTATTGCGGGGGGTTTTTTTCTCTTAGTTAAGTGTTTGTGTCAGTCCATGTTTCTTGGAATTGTATCATGTTATTGAAGCAATTTCAGTCCTAGAATATAATTTTGATTAGACTTTTTAGAGTATCAGCAGAAATTCTTTACATAATTCCATAATTATGGCTGCTAATATCCCTTATACTTATGCTTAGTATTGCAAAACAAAATATTGATTTACGATGTCAAAGGAGTTTCATACTAAATCCCAACTACCAAATTTTTCGTGTCTTAAAAGCACAATACATCATTACCCTTCCTTGATATTACGATATTTTATGTATGGGTACCTATTTATTACGTCTTCTTTAATTGGTGAGTATTGCAATGCGCCAGCTTTCAACTGCGTGCCAACTATAGTGAGAACAGAACAGAGGAAAGTTCTTGGGTTTCCCATAATGCCTGTAAATAAAACAAGTATAAATATCACAGCGTTTCCGTCCAGACAAAAAATTGATCGACTGTAAGCGAATGAAAACAAAAAAAGCACTGACAGATAAAAACAAATGAAAGCAATTCACAGCTGTTCACCCTAGGATGGCGATTTTTCTATCGATTATGGATTGCGAGCTTGTGAAAACTCCTTGATGTGATTAACTTCCCTGATATTGCATTTTACAATGATATGATTTCACGTAGATTTACACAAAAAGACCCGATTTCAAAGCTTTGTATTATTACATTTTCGTACACTCTAAAAATTCAAATGTTAAATCTACATTTAAAAGGTTGGAGGAGTGACAACATTTTTAAAATGGTAAATTAACACTTTTAACATGCTGGATCTAATAGTTTAAAGGTTGGATGTGTCGTCACACATCTCAGCAGCGTTCAAGGAGCTCTTCAGCTGCTATATCGGGGCTGTATTTTAACGTTTTATAATTGATAATAATCATTAATTCAAATGTTTCCAAGCGTTGAATTTGGATAACCTTGTATAATTTATGCCATATATGCAATAATAAGTATTAAGCCAATATTTATTTTGATGGAATTTTCTTGCAATGTGATCTTTAACGTTACTAGATGTGATGTGATAATCCATACACGGGCATTGCGTCCCAGAAAAGAAGTTAATAGTCAGAAAAGTCTCCCCACTAAATATTAATAAATAAATTTTTGTTAACCATGGATTATGCACCATTTGACAACAATGGCTTTTGCTTTCTCAAGCGTAAACTATCGTTTAGGGTCCTAAGCTATCCATATAGGTATGAAAATTTCATGAATATATTTTGAAATGTTCATTTGGGGAGACTTTTCTAACTGTCAACTTTTAACGGTTCTCAAATATGTTAATACCAGCCAGAACAAAAGGGGTAACCTCTTATTCATAAGGACCGCTATCCATAACGCGTGACTAAATGAATAGCGGTTTTGTATGAAAAGTGGTCCTTCTGAATAGAGAGCAAACCATAGAAAAATTACCTCGCTATTCATAAGGACCTCCATTCATAAGGACAGGGGTGTCGATCCGTGTTCACGATTGGGGGCGGGGTGGGGGATGACCGGCGAGGGAGCGAAGCCAGTGGCGTATCTAGGGATTATGGCGCCATGGGCAAAAAAATGAAGTTACGCCTACCCACCCCCCCCCCCCCCCCCCCCTCCCCCCCGAGTGCCCAAACTTATGTACGCAACGCAATTTCTGGTCGGAATATGGCGTTGAAGATAGACATACTGAAGCTTTTCGTCTTGCACTCATCGGAGTATACCGCAAGAATGAACAGAAAGCCAAGCTGAAATCGAACAATATACCGGTATACTCCGATGAGTGCAAGACGAAAAGCTTCAGTATGTCTCTCTTCAACGCATATTTCTTGTGCATTTTACCCAGGAAATTTTGCAATTGACCACCGCAATTAAGCGGTAGAGAAGCTCCAATGTTATACATTGATAAACGGTTTTCTATTCACTCACTTCTACAATTGGGAGCAAAACTAACGAAAACCCTAAATAGGCTTGAGAAAGAGTCGAGAAATTCAGCAAGGCTACCTAAAGTTGAGATATCTTTCATAAGTTGAACCTTTGCAAATGCTGTTTTACACACTTTATCCTATATTGGGGGCGCAATATTTAGCAGGAGTCATATGAAACTTACATGATATAGCGAGCAAAGCAATTACATCTTTATTTTTTTTTCAAATTTTGAACCCTTTAAGCTATTTAATAACTATTTACTGGGGGCGCGAAATTACGAAAGAATATAATTATGCGAGGGAGCAAAGCGACCGAGTTTTGGAGAATTTTCACATTTCAAACATTCAAAAACTAGATTTCTAGTGCATTTACCCTGCGGATCCTTATCCTTACGGATTATGATTTTTCTTCATTTCCCGTTTTTTTCTTTCTTTTTCTCCTTTGCCTTTTTGCGTCCCCTCCAAGTGCCGCCGGGGGCACATGCCCCCTGCCTCCCCCTCCCAAGATACGCCACTGAGCGAAGCGACCGAGAGGAACTTTTGCAAAAATCTGTCTATAAAACTTGCATTTTAGAGCATCTCATTTTTTTTCTTCAATGTTTTTAATGAAAAGAAGAAATGCAAGGATCTACGCCAATGGACGGAACCCCTCAAATGAGAATAAAAGTGCAAGCGAACGAATTTTCTTCGATATTTTCGCACTGAAATTATGGCATTTTTTATTGCCTTACTTCTAATCATTAAAGAATGTGATGGTACTTCAAGATCAAACATAATGAGTTTTGATGATTATTAGTTTCAAGTTAATGTATCATAATTCTTATTTATTTTATCCAAAAATATTGGGGGA
Organism: Heliocidaris erythrogramma; assembly: GCA_025617745.1. Taxonomy (NCBI): domain Eukaryota; kingdom Metazoa; phylum Echinodermata; class Echinoidea; order Camarodonta; family Echinometridae; genus Heliocidaris; species Heliocidaris erythrogramma. The sequence continues at coordinate 44,903,579 of CM046862.1, forward strand.
TGATAATACAGGCCACACCACCTCAAATTTTGGAGGGGATATATGACCCCCCCCCCCCCCGATCGACACCCATGCATAAGGACCACTATTTATAACTATTCATAACGCGTGTTAAAGGAATAGTGGTTTTCTATGAGTAGCGGTCCGTATGAATAGCGAGCGGACCCGGAACAAAACACTAATTCTTGTCAAGTCTGGATTTTGCACACTTTGCTCACTTGAGCTTCAAATATTGTCATATTTGTTGGTGTCATGTGGTAGAAGAGACACTAGGCTATCAACAGGTATAATAAATTTCCTACAAATATTTTGAAATATTTATATTTTGGGAGACTTTTTAACTGTTAAAAAGTTAAAAAGACTTAACTTCTTTTGGGGGACGTACTGTATACAGGTTTCTGCTTCTGTTTTTGTTCTAATATCGACCCGTCCCCCTGTTCTTTGTTTTATCAGCAACCATTTATTTCTCTGATATCACTTCAATATTGAAATTCGGTCCAAGATTTCAATAAATCATGTTCACTGCTGTAGCTTTATTTGGATTTAATTTCGCAGGTCTTCTCAGTTTGGCTCGTCACTTTACAATCTTTTTTCTTTTCTTCTTCTCCGTTTCGTTTTTAAGAATCGTTTATCTATGCTATCAGAGTTTTGTGTGCACTTGCACTTTCTTTATCTTCTTTGTTTCCGTCTTTTCTTGCTTCTTTCTCTCGCATCCTCACTTCTTTTGTCTCACTTTTAATACAGGTCTACTATCATTTTCTTCCTTTCTGTACCCCTCTTCTCTCTCTGACTCCCTCTATCTCTCTCTCTGTGTTTCTTTCTCCTTGTCTCTTCCTATCTCCCCTCTCTCTCTCTCTTCATTATATATCTTTCTATCTCTCCATCTAGAAACCATTACAAATAGTACAGATTCAATACATGTATAAAGTCATCAAAATAACGAACTACACGTATTCATATCACAGTATTTTCTATAAATCCTTGTTAATATAATTCAATAAGCATACATATACATATTTTCCCTTTTAACAGTAATAAGTCCATTAACAGTAACATTAACATTAACAGTAATAAGTCCATACTTTAATATACCACGAATTAGTTTGTATGACCATTTCATTATCATGTTATTAAAATCCTAGTATTATCCAACTACTAGTATATCGAAAAGCAGTATTTATTTCAGTCGTCAACTTTTAAAAATGTCATTTATGTGGTTACCAACACATGAAAAAGAAATTCAATTCTATAATTATAATGGGTTACATTTTGTATCATCAGCTGAATGCATTCCAATATTATAGATGCCATTTCTATTTATTCAAAATCATAAAAATCAAAATCACATATCATTTAAACATAATATGCTTCATAATAATTTTTTTCCCTTCTTTTTGTATTTTCATCCCTTTTACAACCATTTTTGTAATACACGTATTAGAATAATTATCTATTACCCAAACTTGTACAAATAGGCTGTGATCTTAAAGGGTACCAACCACTAAAACATATATTGCTAGATGTATGTTAGAGGTTCCATGTCGTTATACTATATTCAAAATATGGGCTTCAACTATTACTTCTATAAAGAGATATTGCTAGTTCAATTAAACTCTTTATAAACGTAAAAGCGACTCGTGAGTAGACTACTCAACGCACCCGTATGCACTCGCAAAGATAAGGGCTCGCGCGGATCCCAACTCGGAGTTCAGTTTTGTATGCGCACCTTCATGTTATCCTTTATTTCCTTCATACTCCTGAACTGTTGACCTATAAAATGCCAGTTAAAGTTCTACTTCTTTGAGTGTGATTTTATACTTTCTAGCTGTACACAATTAATTTTTTCAGGCGATTGGTACACTTTAAATAAATATATTTGTCTTCAGTGGCTACCAAATAAAAATCAAAATACAATCATGTTCACTACAATCAGACAACTGAGACAAGGTATCCATGTCCACTGTGAAATGTACAATAAAATAAAGATAGCACACAGCACAATGAGGTCAACTTTGAGCAAGCAAAGAAGAAGGGTGGCAATTCACATTTACTTGATTGGCACCTCGGCAACATTTCCTAAACTTCTGCTATGTTATAAAATGCAGGGAATCTATATTTTTCTTTCTTTTTTTTTAACTTGCATGACCAATCTCCTATCCTCTTTACATAATAAAAATTATAATCTAAAACAAATAATGCTAATATATAATAACATAGTTAACTGTATATTTTTACTTTAACCCTATCCGGACCAAAGTCAACAACACTATGTACAAAGTGAATAGTATATTAGTCTTGTGGTAACGAGAAGGTTAATACATGCAATTCAGAATTTTGTCTGCAATGTGAATTTTTGCAAATACTTGTATTATTTTGATTCATTTCAATAAAATACAATTTTAATTCATATCATCGCAATCAGCTCTTGTATAGTAAAACAATTATACATTACTGTTTCAATGGAATGCATGTGATCATCATCATATTCAGGAAACTGAGAAGTAGAGATGTACCTATATCACAAAGTAATTTCGATTAGTCCTTGGGCAATAAACTGGCTGCAATTTTCTCAATTGTTCCCAAGGGAAATATACCGATGTGCTACCAACTATATCATACATTGTTGTACTAACTATAGAACTGTTAAAGTAATGTGAAAATGAAGAAGAAAAAAATATTAGGTAAAGTTAACATGGTATTCCAATCCTTTGTTTCACTACCAGTGAAGAACAAAGTGCTATCTACATGCAGGCATTAGCAAGTGGAAATATGAATATGATTTTTGGATTTACATTGCACTAGATAGTAATAATAATAATAATAATGTATTCAATAAAACATAGCACAGAATATACAAAGTCTTTATGCAATATAGTGCTTCATGAAGTTAATATTATCACCCCTCATCATTGGATCATAAGTCTGCACACAAGTGTGCTCCATCTCCAAACCGCTGGGTAGTAACAGTGAAAACTCACTATAACGAGGTCCTTGGGACAATGATTATTACCTTGTTATATCCGGGTTAAATAAAAACAGAAGAACACTGAGACTTGGGACCAGCAAAATTACCGTGTTATATCAGGAATCTTGAGCGCTTTATAAATACATGTAGTTTCCAGTGTATACCTACAGTGTACTGTATATGCAAAGCTGCATGCGTATGAGTGTACAATTAACAATCACAATGATATAGAAAACTTTAATTGGTTGGGTGGTGATCATAACATGTAGTTTAAGCTTCTACCAACCTAAAGTTTTTAGTAGGCAAGCTTTCATCCACTCCTGTGGACTTTCTCAAGCCAAGTGATTTCTTCACACAGCACAGTTTCTTGCTATCTACTGCCTTGAGATCACTGAAGAAAAGGCTATTCACTGTCATCTATCTTCGCTCCTGTGATCTCGAGGCAGCAGACAGCAAGAAACTGAGTGAAAAATATCACTTGGCTTGAGAAGGTCCACAGGAGTGAATGAAAAGCCTCCCTACTACATAGCAAGGTTGGTAGAAGCTTAACCCTAAAAGGGCCAGGATATTTTGGCTATGCCACAGCCGGAGATCTCGACCGCGCCGAAAATCGGCACGCACGTCATCCATAACGTAATCTACAAAACTGTATAGTTAAATGCTCCGCAAAAAATTGCACATTAATTATGCAAATTTATGCATGAAATCAAGATTTTGCTCTAAATCATTAAATAAAGCTAAAAAAATGCTAATTTTTGATCTAGACACTCTTTGCAGTATTCTTAGCAAATATATTTGAAAAAAATTAGTTATCAAAATTGATTTCTTATGTATTTTATTGTATTTAAAATTTATGTATTTTATTGTATTTAAAATTTCTTATGTATTTCTTTGTTTTTTGAGACACCATTAGCTTAAGGATCTAGCATCTCTTCATCGCTGTCTTCTGTATCCGAGGCCTCTACTCGTCCATCGATCGCAGACCGTCGACGTCTGAAGAGAAAGATGAGTACACTCAGAAGGAACATCTACACAAACAGGAAGAAAATGGAGATAATATGGATAGTACTACTAACAGTGCTTACATGCATCGCTGCTGAAATGAATTTATTTAAAAAAAAAGAAGAGGCAGGAAAAAAATGGGGTTCATACCAGTACTCCTTCAATGTAATTAATAAGAAATTAATTTTAACCTTTAGTCACTGAGGATTACGCGCATTGTAGTCATTTACTCACTGAACTCAGTCTCAGTAAACCACCTTTCGGCATAAACTCTCTGCTGTACGCAAAATCTTTCCACAGTAACGCATCGCTTCAATGCGGATGCTAAATGGCTATGTGTAGAGATGGCACACACAAAGTTTCAACACCCAATATCCTGTTACAATACATTTGCTGTACACAGGTCAAAGTCCACTGGCTGTCCCGGGCGGTTCAGTGAGTAAAAGATTAAGGAGCATAATACATTTCCATACGGGGGATGGAATCCGCGCCCGTCTGGGGGACCACTATAATAACCTAGCCTTTTTTGGGTCAAAGATGAGTTTGACAACTTACAGACACCCATGTGTACAAGCATTAAAAGAAATAATATGTAAGGAAGGAGATCCCTGAATACAAAACATTTATGTGGAGCTTGCAAATACGTATACAGTATACAGGCTCTAATAAATGTTTAACACAGACACCACAACATACTTACTCCAATAAAGGCCCACGTGGCCCAGTAGAAACAAGCCCCAAAGAACCAGACTTTGTACAGGAACTTGGACATCAATTTCACTGCAACAGTCATGATGCACTCTGTAGTTTTGGGAAAAAGAAAAAACAATGAGAACTTGAAATACATGGACATGATGAAGATGAATCTTTGATATTCACATTCTCAATCTTACTGATTTTCAAGACTGTATTCCTTACATAAATAAACATTATTTGATAATACACCTGTACATATGTTTGTCTATCTATCTGTCTCTCTATAAATTTATCTATCTCACTATACTTTTTCATACTAACTACACTGAAACAAAACTGCAGATATGGGAGAATCCCCCCCCCCCACAATGTACAGTCAAAATTACCAGCTCTAAAAGTGTTAATTCTCTCTCTTTGTAACCTGTTGGATATAATTATATTTGAGAATAGTCAAGAAATATTTTACATAGACACCAGCCCTGTGTTATCTCAGGCATAGTAATGTATTTTACAGGTTCATTTTCTTCTAGGAAATTTTCATTCCCCACAAAGCTGAAGCTCCAATAATATTTATTACAACTGTTGTGTGTATCATGACCAGGGGATTACAATGCATACGTGTACATGAGTGAGTGACTGAGTTCAATGGTTTCTACAATTAGCATACCATATGGTACTTGTTTTGAAAAATAATAAATCAATTAATAAATTACCATCTCCTGCCTGTGTATTGCACTGCTCCGCTTCGGTACCATTGCTCTGAAAATTGGAGAATAGAACCCATGCCAGATATGTGTATGTACTACATATAAATTGTGAGCAAACATACACAAGATACAGGAATATATATAGGGCAGACTTCATTCAATTACAGGAATTTCATATGTCTATACACACAGTTACTTTCTGCAACACATCAATCAGCAATGACTGCTTTTTAATCATGCTTACTGCATCAGAATATGGATGTCACTCAATACTATATGTACTTCACATGAATTATTCTTTGCTAACAACGATGAAAAGAAAGTTTGAAAAGGTCTGATGGTTTATTTTACCAGACTGCTAAGGAAGCATGTGCATGCTTGTAAGTAAGCAACCTGGGGACCGGTGGCTTTAAGTCCTCTCTGAGGGACTTGGTAATGAGGAATAATGCCTCACCAAAGGGCATGGGCGGATCCACTTGGTTTCGAACCCGGGTTCTCCCAGTTACAACCACTGCTCAACCACTGAGCCATCGCGCCTCGATTATTGTGAAATTTCTTGCCACAAAAATGGATGTCATGAACAATTCATGCTACAAAAGTTTTCCTGGTTTCATAGTATGGTCATATAACTTTCCCTTACATACAAAAAAAGTATGAATGAGAGTGAAGAAGGCAATCAACTACAGTGGCGCAGTACGAGAATGTAAAATATTTGTAAAAGGGAGAGGGAGAAAAAATGAAACAAACAGAAGTAAGGAGATAGGGCATGAAACGCATCAGAATTGAACAAAATTACACAGAATAAAGAAGACGGAAGAAGTAACTTACTGGTACGTATCTCTGGTAGCCATAACTCAAGTAATCTGGAGCCAGTGTATAGAGCATGGTATTGAGAGCCATGATCATACAGATCACAAGAGAACACATGAAAAGCAAGGCCTGGGGCTTGGTTCGCTGAGGGCGAATTCTGTACAACTGCAAAGTATAGAATAAACAAGAGGATATCATTGTTAGAACTGTGAAAATAATAATAATAATAATAATAATAATACCTGGCATTTATAACGCGCCTTTCCCAAAGTGGCCCAAAGCGCTAGATATATATTATTACCCCGGTCATTGGATTCTGGCATGCCCGTACACAATGTATGCACATTCTCCACCCCCTGGGGAGCATTCCAGCAATGGGCAGTACAGTGACGCTCAGATTGCTAAGCAAATATTAACTTTCGCATCCTACCAGATACCCATTTAACACCTGGGTGGAGAGTGGCAAATGTAGATTAACGTCTTGCCAAAGGACGCTAGTGCTGCGGTGGGATTCGAACCCCGGACCTCGTGGTTCACAGTCCGGGGACTTATCCACTGATCCACAACACCTCTACTGTATCAGCTGATTTCAAACAATAAAATATCAAGAGATTGTATTGAGGTAGTTTGATGTAAGTACATGTATGGCCAGAATTCATATTAACAGTATCCAATTAGCTAGTCCACAGTTACATGTACCTTAAAAGTTGAAGTAATGCCACTCCAATACATGCAACATATTAATTTTCCCTTTACAGGTTTTCTATATATAATGTTATCAATGGGACAGAATGTTTTCTCACAAATTTCTCCATAACCCTACAAATTTTCTAGAACTATATTTAAATTGGGTGATATTTAAAGTGTATATCGATGAAGTTTTAGATTACAAAATTTTGCAGCAGTTACCTTTGAGGGATCTAACTAAATAATTTTTCTGATTTATACAGTATAAGGTGCGCATGATTTCAATTGATTCAACGAATCCCAAAAATTTCTTTTAGTTTGGAGATCATGATACGCCCTGGGAGGTGTTTCACAAAGAGTTAAGTTTGACTAACGGTCGCACTTAAATTCCTAGTTGTGTGCAGTACATGACACATCACCGCATTGGTCAGATCATGCTCAAGGGCCGCATTGGTCAGATCATGCTCAAGGGCCGCGCGCTATTGGGTAATCTGCCAATGAGTTTACGTGTTTAATACCGTATGCGCATTGGCACTTACGCATGACTTTAAGTCAAACTTAACTCTTTGTGAAACACCCCCCTGATGTATTTTGCCAAATTAAAAAGTATTTTCTGAATGTGACAGTGAGTATTCCTTACTCTGATGCAGCATAACCATATGCCAATCTTCTTGATGCCTCCCACAGAAGTCCAGAAGAAATAAGTCAAGATGATGCTGAACAGAACCAGATCCAGGGGAAAAACCTTAGGTAATATGAAAATAAGTATTAATAGTTTTCCTGATTCAATATACATGTATATCATGAAGCCAGTTCAGGAGATCATTCTTAAATAGAATTCTTAAACAGTAGAAAATACTTTCTGTCTACAAAGATATGAGTATATGGGAGTGTACGCACACATGGTTCCAGAAGTTTGTTGGTCCAGGTTTCGAACTATTCTTAGTTATACATGTATGTATTTGAATATTAGAGAATTTCAAGATGATAGTTTTCATGTGAACATTTCAGCTGTTTCTTGTCATATTTTGAATGTGAGAGCATTTGAAGAGCAATCCTTTTCAGGGGACATATCTACTATGATAATCTTCCAAACTAACATTTTAAAAATGAGAAAAGCTCAGATTATTTTTTACCTTTCCCAGAACTCATGCAAGCTTCCCTTTAAGAATCACTGATCAAAACCTTACCCTCTGAGCATACAGGAGCATCATATCAAATGGATTTGGAAAGTGTCTCTTGGTGAGCACGTAGCCACTTCGGGGTCCCAAGGAGTGGAGGGCCCTGTCCAAACTGCACAAAGAGAGAAGATTTGTTTTAAAGATACCCTTGAATCATACTAATCTTCCTATGAATGTTCAATGTACCAATCAAACAATTATAAATGTGTAGTACCAAGGAAATGAGCTAAGCAGGATAAGAATATCAAGCTACATGTATATGTTAACAAACAAAACTGTCGTTATGGGGACCTATAACAATGCGATTTATTCCGTCAGTATGAAAACAACCCGTATACGTAGACATCGAGCCCAGCTATAGGGACATTTCAGATGACGTATAACAATGCGAATGTCCCCATAACCACACATATATACAGTCATGCAGATCATGTGTAGAACACTATGTTTCCAACAGAACATGATTTTAGGTAAGATTTCAAGAGATTTTTTAAAAATTTTGTTCACATTCTGCTGGTCCATGACAAGACAAATTAAAACCTACACGTATTATAAAATATGAACAGCCTGTAATGGCATGAGTGTTTTGTTTCGCAGCATAACAATTACACTATAGCCAGTAGTCTGGGCATTCAATATGTAAGTGTGGGAACATCAATGAAAGGGTCCAATAGACTATATCATCAATCCTTCAGAAATTAATCACATTGTCTGTTCACAGGCAGAAGGACATTAACTCTCTTTAAATGAGGTAAAATACTTATGGCTCTCAGCAGAGGACAGGAAAATAAATATTTTCTGTTTCTGCGAGAGAGCGAGTCAGAGAATTCATGTACACGTACCTGGTCATGAAGAGTGAAGTTATCAGGAGAAATGAGAAGAGAATCAGAAGGATTCCCATGACGATCTCAAAAGGCCTCCAGAATTTCCCACACCGTGCGATCAACGAGCCCTTCTTGTCCTCGAGATGGCGCTTTCTCCGTTTGATCAGGTCTTCTTCATCACCCAGCTGTTGAAGTCTGCCCCGGTCACGGGAGGACATAGAACGACTCGAACGCTGGTACTGGAATAAAAAACCAAAGATAATTGTGCTGTTTTTTTATTAGTGCCATCGTCAACAGGACTGTTGCTGGTAAGTCCTGTTGAATCATCTAAAACACAATTTAAATGTTGATGACCCTATTAATAAAACTTCCTACAGTACAGTGGAACCTCGAAATAACAAACCCCTTGAGACCAAGGAAATTACCTCTTTATATTGAAACCTTGTTATATCAGGGATAAAGAGCAATAGAATACAAAGAAGTGGGACCCGAAATTACCTTGTTATTAATGAGAGTTTCTTATAACAGTGTTCTTTACAACGAAGTTCCACTATATATGCAGCTCCACACAGCTCTCTTATACATGTATGTAGGTACATTTAGTTGTTTGTATTGTCAGCAATGCTCTTCTTTCATCTTTTATGCTGCCTCTCCCTCCTCATTTTTCTCTGCAGTTTCCAAGCTAACCAAGTTATTGGTTTCATTGGCTCTCTTCAATACTGGAGATTGAGGATGGTGTGCTTTGATTTGAGCAGGCTCACTGGTAAAAGACAAGGCCTATACATTGCAAGATAAACAAGTCTTATTACAGCGGGTGCTTGGGTACATGTATGTCTCAGCAGATATGGTTGGTATTATAGCATTCACTATGAACACGACAAACAAAGAAGCGGACAATTTATGCCGCTCCTCATTGTACCCTTCACAATTGCACTGGTTAACAAAAGAACATCCATTCATTGCTATCCTGTAAAAATATGTAGAACAGGTGTCACATAATAGCAGTGAAGGGATGTCCTTTTGTCTACTAGAGCTATTGTGGAATGTAGAATGAGGAGCTGCATAAATTGTCCGCTCTCTTTGTCACCGTGTTCATAGTGATTGCAGCATGTAATCATACCTGTAATCAAACATAAATATTAAAGTCAATTAGTTAAAACTGAACCCTTAATGAGTTGAGAGCTGTATGAATACTGACCTTCTTATTGATGGCATTGCGACGTCGGATGTTGTGCTGGATGGCCGAGTCTGTTTCATCCAACTCATCGGCCACACTCTGCGTTCCTTTGATCATCTCTATGGGAATGGCTGCCATGCCGATAGCCTGGTTTGTAGCATTAGAATTAAATGACATTTATAAGAGAAATGCATGCTTAATCATGCTAATGCAAGGGAGCACTAAACAGAGTTAAACAAGGGCAACGCAAAAGCGTAGCATCCCCTCGCCGGGTACAAATCGCCTATATACATCAGAACAAGTTAACTCCATTTAAATAGACTATACTATTACATTACAGACGTAAATAATCATATCATATCTGATTGATACACATCTGTAAAAACCCAATTACACACACACACATTACCAGGCAAGGAAGTTACTAATATCTGGGAATTGGATGTACAGAAAGTTTATTACTTTATGGAATGACCCACGACAAGATTTGAAACAACTTTCTTATGTAAATAATTAGCACTTTTCGCATATTTAATGAACTGTGAATTTTGACCTACACACTCGAAGGTCGAACTTCTGAACATCTAAAATCTGTCTAACATTACTAAAGTTATCCAACGGAAACCATATTTTTGAATTTTCGCACATTTAATGAGCTATGACCTTTGACCTACATACTCTGAAATTAAACTTAAGCTGTATCTTCATACCATGTACATTCTTACCAAATTTCATTAAAATCTGTCAAACGTTACTAAAGTTATCAAACGGCAACCACATTTTCGGATTTTCGCAGCTATGACCTTTGACCTACATACTTCGAAATCGAACTTAGGCTGTAAATTGATACCATGTACCTTCAAACATTACTAAAGTTATCGAACGGAAACCACATTTTCGTATTTTTGCAGCTATGAACTTTGACCTACATACTCCGAAATCGAACTTAGGCTGTATTTTGATAGCATGTACCTTCATATCAAATTTCATTAAATTCCGTCAAACATTACTAAAGTTATTGAACGGAAACCAGATTTGTTACGGACGGACGGACGGAAGGAAGGACGGACGGTAGTGTTGCTACATGTATATCCCCTCCGACTTCGTCGGTGAGAGGATAATAATTTCATGGATGCAAAGATGAACTGTGGGAATTGGTGTAATATATTATTGCTCCATGTAGCCAAGTTAAACACAATTAAATATTAGTACCATAATGCAAGTCAATGGATGATTAAATGCCGTAATCAATTCTTTTGTACGACATCTCTCATATATTTGTTTGTAATGTTAATATAAAATTGCCCAGATGTAATACTTTAACCTCTTTCTATAAAAGTGACCATTTCAGCCTGTGCTGCTGGTCAGTCATTTATACACCAATAAAAAAGAAGTATATTGATTATTGCAATAGTCTGTTTGTCGTTCTTTCTTCCAAGGATAAGAAGAGAATCGAGAGTGTTCAAAATCGTGCAGCCCGCTTGGTATTTCAGGTTGGCTGGAGAGTCCAGGTATCTCCTTTATTTAAAGAACTACACTGGCTTCCTTTTTCTCAGCGTGTTCAGTTTAAGCTCTGCTTGTTTGTGCACAAATTACTCAATAATACTGCCCCTTGTTACCTTGCTGACACAATTTCGTTGTACTTACCCGCTCGTAATCTCCGTTCAAAAACTGACATCACTAGACTTGTAATTCCCAGATCAACTCTTTCATTTGCTTAAAAACGATTTAGTGTAACTGCTTCTAGGGTTTGGAATAATATCCCACTCTCAATACGAGTAATAGAAAACCAGCTAACTTTTAAAAGCAAACTAAAAACTTATCTTTTTCCATAAAGTTAACTTTTGTTCTTTTGTATACAGTCAAACCTGTCTTAGCGGCCACCTGTCTATAGCGGCCACCTGCTTATAGCGGCCACCAAAAAATCCCCCGCAAGAAATTACTGTGTTGTAGACCCTGCATATAGCGGTCACCTGCCTAACGCGGCCAGCGGCCACCCATTATGTATCCCTCGGACAATATCTGACCGCGTATAGCGGCCACTATTATCGAGTCGAGCCGTAGCTTCATGCACAAAAAAGTAGTTTTTGCCATAGGCGCGATGTGTTTACCGAGTCCTAGCTCAGTCACACTCTCACACAAACGTCGTGAATAGATTCTACAATAGCCATGAAGATCTAATAGTTTCACCACATTGCCGACTAATTAGAGATTAAAAGTCTATTTAGTAAGAATTAAGCACTAGTATTGTTCGTTTACGTAATCTTCGCACCATCCAGCTGCAATCCCCTGCACTTTAGTTGTATTGTTCTCCTAAGCTATAGCGGTCGGCATTGCATTGATATTGATCGCCATTGCGCAATAGCGCAGGCTCGTACACTTCAATATAATTTTTATTTTTAAAAGATTTATAAAAAAAGAATTTAAAGCGTTAAAACTTTTGAAAAAAATAATAAAGGAGTGATTTTTTTTAGAAAGAGAAAATAATAAAATACTACCCAAGTATTATTTTTTTAAAGATCAATAATAACGATTTCATGTACGAGAGATTGTCCTGCTGAAAAACGGCGTGAAAACTCGACTCGGATCGTCCACCGGCGATCCAGGCCATTGTCGACGTTCGCGCTTTCGACGAATGCAAGCGAGCACCTTCTATCGCCTGTTCTCAAAAACAGTTAAAACTTCTTTTAAACCATTCAAAAGGCAAATATTTATTGAATGAAAATTGATTGCACGATTTTATTCAAAAGATAAACTTATTATTGTAATTTTTTGACAGGAAGCAAAAGCATGATTAGACATCGTTTTTAGACTATAAAAATCAAGAAAAGCAGTCTACCGCGGGTGGTACGTACGTGGTAATTTGAGGGAAAATTCATTTTACACAGATATGTCTATTGTTTTTCTCATTTATTGACAACAAAGCATATTATTTTAGCATTTATATATCATATGACATGTTATACGTCAAATCTGTTGATCTATATAGCTTGTTTTCCTAAGTGATTATGGATGCATGTACACTAACTTTGTTGCGTGTAACAGTGTAGGGGTATGTGCAAAAAAATAAAAATGGCCGCCGACCTGTCTATAGCGGCCACCTGTCTATAGCGGCCACTTTTTCCGTTTCCCTTCGGTGGCCGCTATAGACAGGTTTTTCTGTACATGTATATTTGATTGTGAATTGTAAGCGCTATGATACTCTTTTGTGAATAGCGCGTTATAAATGACCGTTATTATTATTATTATTATATTTCAATTTGAATAACTTTTCGTTTGAATTTGATTACTAAATTACTATAAGTTGTAGAGCAGTGAAAAATAGTTTTTAGCATTAGGTCTCAAGTCAAGTTTAAGACAAAGACTGGTCTCACTACATCATGTTGTCTGTAACTCACCATGTAGAAGATGACACCAACCATTCCAATCAGGGCTATGAAGCCAATCAGAAAGTAGAGTGCATCAAATCCCTCTGTAGAAAAAAGGGAACAGAACAAAAGGATTACAAGGGTTTGTAAACTCTAATTGCTCTACTCTTTCTTTTCGGAGTCTAAATTCTTTTTTCTTTTCTCTTTTTTTTTTGGGGGGGGGGGGGGGTTCTGTTTCTTTCTTCCCAACTTTTGATTTTTTTTTTTTTTTTTTTAAACTGATGGCATCATCAGACTACAAGAAGGATTTTTGAAAAAATTTAATTGTACAGTGACATGTTGCATATGCCATGCACTCTGTTCTAAGTACATGCTTGCTCAAAAATAGTGCATGGCATATGCAAACTGTGAACACTGCCCTTGAACAAACCTACATGTAGGTGCAGTATGAAGTTGCCCAGCAATGCTCTTGACAATCGCCACCTACAGCTTGACAATGACGTTTCAACATTTATGATTCTGTCATTTCGAGAAGTTTCATTCAACTTCTTCCCCTCAGCCACCTTCCCCTACCCTTCTTCACTTTTCTCCCATTGCTCAGTCATCTTTTCCTTCTCACCTCTCTTTTGCTGTAAACCACAAGCTCTAGTGTTGATTGCTCTATGACCCTACAATAATCAAATTCTGGGCCCCGTTTCACAAAACCTTGTTGTCAATGACAAGTTACAATAATTGTTATAAGCTACTGAAATCCTTGAATCTGATTGGCTGAGAGCGAATTTGTCACAGAAATGGGGCAGTCGTAATTGAAAAGAGTTTTATGAAACAGGGCCCTGAACTTCAACTCTGGAGAGAACACTATTATCGAACCCTAACCCTTACCTGAAAGAAAAACCCAACCCTACCCCTTACCTGTCACATTTATATTGCGCTAAATACAAATGTTTCTAAGCGCCGAAGTATTATTACCCCGGCTCTAGCTAGGCTACCGAATTCGGTGCTCACAGCATTCAAGGAATAAATTCCTACCGGGTACCCATGTACTACACCTGGGTGGAGAGTGGCAAATGTAGATTAATGTCTTGCCAAAGGACATTAGTGCCGCGGCGGGACTCGAACCATGAACCATGAGATCCACAGTCCGGTGACATATCCACTAGACCACGACACCTCTACAAATACCTCTACTTATACATGTATGTTTGACAAAATAAAAGTGGAGCAGATGTCATATCACCTCTTCTTCTTCTTCTCTTCCTTCTTTTCCAAGACGGGTTCTGACTTGTCTTGTACACACACTTTTGTTTCCGTCTTTTCAATCAGCATCATTTTATGGCAGGACACTGCATGTGCTAAAAATCGTCAGAATTATAGGCTGACTCCTAACCCACATAAATCCATTCATATCAATCACTTTACACACAGAAAACCAACAATATTTGTGTACCCAACTATTAATATGTACATTACTTTCATATCTAGGGATGCCACTTAGAATTAATTAAAAAAGTAGGAAAAATCATCTAGAATGGGCCCTTGTGTACATAAAAAGTGGTTTTCTATGGCTAAAATATGTTGCAAAAGTAGGAAAATTGCTACTTTTGTCTGAAAAGTGGCATCCCTGATATCTCAATTTCAATTTTTAAAAAATGCATGATGCTTACTTCCATTGCCAAACTCATTGATTAGATACTTGAAATGCTGCCAATCTGTGGAGTTCTTCTCCTCCTGAGGAATCCCCTGCCATGGAACAAAAGCACTGAAAAGAGAAAATAAAAGCAGAGATGTGGAGATAATAGGAGTATCAAGGAATTTTCAAATGGTTATTTGAGACTTTCTTATTCTATTGTGGTGGTTAAACAACGGCATCTAGACCATGATGATACTGGTTACATTAGAGAGTAGTACATCAGATATGATGACAGCAGTTCACTACTGACTTCTTTCATACCAATATGCTCAATACATGGACCATCCTTTCCCGATGGCACTGGGTTAAACCCCCTTCCCCCCCCCCCTCAAAGACTTTGATGAAACCTGAATACCTTGACCTTTAATCTAATACATCAAAAATATAATCACTTCACCAACTTACAACTAATGCACACTGCTACCAAGTTTGAACTGGATGCCCTACAAAATGTAAGAGTTTCATGAGATATCAATATATTGGAAAGACAATAAAGAAATAATAGCTCCAGCATCACTTCTAGAATCAGAGACACTGATTTCATTTCATGGGACTAACTTACCCAATCAGTAGCAGGATAAAAGCAATCAAAATGAAACCTGCTGTGTACTTTGTGGCAGTACAGCATCGCTGGAAGAAAAAGACAATGAAGAAATCAAAACATTGTTTTTACGACAAGAAACGTTATCTCTGTTCCATAATCAAATCTCTTTCTCTTCCATGAAGACACACAAATGACAAATGAGTGATTATTACATTTCTGTATATTTATATCATACTTAACTTGCAATATCTGTTAACAGAATTAATATTTTGAAAATAATACAGTCAACCTCGCCTAAGTCGATCATGACAGGACTGAGTGAAATGCGTTAACATAGGCGATTTTCGACTTGTGCGGAAGTCGAAGAAAATCCGACTTACGCGTGTATACATAACACAGGGACGCCGCAGTGCAGACTGTGACCGGCGGCCCGGCGCGGCAGTTTGATCGATTAGGAGTTCTCATCACGTATGTACCATGATTTATATTGTGCCGAAATCGAGAAAATAAGAACATACATGTACCCATTATATGACTTATTACTTTACATGTACCCAGTATATTACACTCCTGTTACAAGTTGGGCAATAAAGAATAAAACCAGGCACGTCCAGTGATTAATTTCAATGTATTAAATCGTCCCTTACATCCCTTTATATGCACATGGCTGTGAAGGCAATAAAACTGCATGCAGTGCATGCAGGTATGGCGTCCGTCCGGCTGGCCGGACGTGCAAACATGAATAACACATGCCATTTTGTTCTTCACATGAGAGTGCGAGAGAGTGCGCGAGAGGGGACGCAGAGATCGTGCCAGCAAGCCGGGAATTTTTTGTAAACCAAATCGATGTGTGGCAGTTTGGACAATGATTGATTGATTTCACATCGCTGTCTAGTTCGACTTGTGCGGTGTAAATTTAATGTTTTTTCATGGTATTGTTCCGAGAATTTGATCGATTTAGGCCAGTATTCGACCTACAAAAATTGACTTGTATAAAGGATTAACACAGTCACGTATGTCTATGAGGATAAAATGGGACTTTTTATTTTCACCGACTTAGCGACTATTCGACACATGCGACTTCGACTTAAGCGAGGTTGACTGTATATCGAATACTTTTATATTAAAGGGAATTTAAACTTGCAATATCAGTTAAGTGAAGTAACATTTTGAGCATTGAATTTTACTTACAAATACAATACAATGTTTGTTTTATTGGGAATCCACACGCAAATCAACTTCATAAAAAGGACACCTAAAAAACATAAAATTTCATAGTCTCGACACATTGTTCAACACTCCAATTCTTAGACAGGATTTGCCACTGGAAGTGGTTAAAGGGGAAGTTGGTATTGAGTTGATTTGAATAAAAGCAGAAAAATGAGAAACAGGTTAGTGAAAGTTTGAGCAAATCCGTCAAGAAATAAGAAAGTTGTGACTTTTTAAAGTTTTTTTTTTTTAAGTAATCAATCAAACACAAATTGGCAACTCTGTGAGGTAGCTTTCTTTAGTGGGTGATGAAGGAAGATATTTCTTTCATATAGGTTTTGGGTGAAGGCATAACGATTATATCTAGGGTGCATGTTTGATTAAATATATTTTTGAGGGAAAATGGAAATTGATGACTTCTTTTTACATGGCAAATGGGAGAGAACCTTGCTAGATACGTCGCAGAGTTGCCAATTTGTGTTTGATTGCAACTTCAAAAACTTCATAACTTTCTTATTTCATATCAGATTTTAGTCAAACTTTCATTGATAGGTTTCTTTAATTTTTCTGCTTCTTTCAAACCAACGTAATATCACATGGACTTCCATTTTGATAAGTATGGTCAAATGACTCTTAATTTTACCTGTCTGCTCGTGGTATCTTCATCTCCTTCTTCATAGTAGAACATCACAAATGGGATGACGACAAACAAGAAGAATGCATTACAGCAATACAGGGCTGTCAACAAAAAAGGATAAGATTCTGGGTTATGAAAAATTGAGGTGTGCAATTTTAACCCTAATAGGACCGGGGGGGGGGCGGATTCCGCCCCCCCCTCGACGTTTCGCGTAATATGTTCGCATCGCGAAAAGCAGTCACCACGCCGCTTCACTACTTTTTTCTTTCAAGTCTTGCGCAACTTTTGAGACCAAATTTGTGATGTCCGCGCGTGCGGTTCCGGAGTTACGCAAGATTTCGTAAGTGCATGTCAGACCCAAAATTGCTCAAAAACATGATTTTGTGTAGAAATCCAATGCAAATTGTGTTTCCAGCTAAAATTCATAAATGTTTCATTATTTTTACTTTTACTGTTTAAAAACAATTAATTTTATGTTGTTTATGATTAAAAAAGTGTCGCCGACGAATTCCATCGAAAAAACAATAAAAAACAAAAAGTAAAAAAACAAAGAAATACATAAGAAATTTAAAAAAACAATAAAATACATAAGAAAAAAAGGATTTTACCGAATTTTTTTTTGGGTTTATTTGATCAGAATCTGACAAAGAGTCTCTATACAAAAAATTAGCAGTTTTGGGGCTTTATTTAATTAATTAGAGCAAACCATTAATTTTATGCATAAATTAGCATAATTAATTAGTTGTGACATTTTTCGGAGAAATTGACTATACAGTTTTGTAGATTACGTGGTCGGCGACGTGTGTGCCGATTTTCGTTGCGAATGCGCGGTGGACGGCCGAGATCTTAGGGGGGGGCGGAATCAGCCCCCCCCCCCCCGGCTGTGAGATGGGTCTAAATAACCCGGCTCTATTAGGGTTAAGGGATGAAAAAGTCTTACAAAGGACAAACTTGAAGGTAATGGACTGTTTTGGTAAGCCCTCACAAACTTTTCGTCAGATTTCTTGGATTTTTGTTGATAAATAGTAAGATACCGTCTGTGAAAGATTTTGCCTCCTCAAACTCAATATTAAACAAATGAGAAGCAAAAAATAATTTACATGTACATGTATATACTGGGCCAGGCACGTAACTCCCAACAACAGCAGAATGCAATATACACTAAACACACACACACATGTAAAACCAATGAGGATTCTACACAGAGTGACACACATGCTATCTGCATGCAAAGCCCCAATATTGTTGTGCAGGGAGCCGTCGGGGTGGAAAGGTCCTAGCGTATGACAGTCTGGCGTTCCTTACAGATATTTACACTGAAATTCGCTGGAAATCATATATGGAATACTAAATGATCTCTTACAAACATCTTTTGATAGAAGGAGAACAACATGAGACCACATTTAACAGGTTTCTTTCCAATTTCCATTTTGCTACCAAAACTTTACAGCAGCTTTAATCTATGCAACACACCACAGTAAATGTCCAATCAATACATTCCTATCTTATTTTTAAATGTGTTCTCATTCTAAATTTTGTATACATGTGTAAAACCTCTCAATTACTCAAGAAGGAATATACAAAACTTGGACTACATGAAATACAATGGAGTATAACAACTCCTCCAACCTAGTAATGACAATATTTTACATTCAGTTTCATGTTGATATATTTTCTACACTCATGGAATTATATAATTCAACTCTTTCAGTGCCGATGTCACGTATACATGTATGTGACAGATTTGTCATTTTCATTTGTCATTTTCATTCACTAATTGCTCGACCACAGGAAAGGTATATGGTGGTCAATGTACATATCAAACTTTTGAGCATAAATCGAGCATTTTGAATATATAATTATAATTATATGCTACCACAGAAATTTTCAGAGAAAATTGCAGATTTTTAAAAAGATATTACCTTATTTCAATATTACAAAAATTGTGAACATATGACAAACCAAAAAATAATTTACAAAAATATAATTTTCAATCATTCTTATGCATAAATTTGGGTAAAGTAATAATGTTTGGTATCATAAGACATGGTAATAAATTTCCTACAAGTTTTGTCCACAATATTTTGTAAAATAATAGATGTTTAATGAAGTGCAGACATTTGAAAAGTAAGCATCGATCACATTTTGGTAACATTTTGAAGAGAGCTAAACCCCTTGGCACAGTAAGAGTTAAACTGCCATAAGACAAACCTACCATAATAAGAGTACTGTATGTCTTGTTGGATCTCGTACCTGGTTGTGTTATCTGCTGCCCATTCCTATAAGAACATGCATAACAACCACAAAACAAAAGCAGGGAAAGGCTTAAATATACGTGATTGTACATGAAACATAAATGACAACTGTCATCTTGAGTAATATATTAAATTACCTGTGACACTGACCTTTAATAACATGATTGATATAATGTGGAGGGTTGAATAAAAGCAAGTGAAAAGTGATTCAGTACAAAAGTCTTTATAATCCAGTTACAGAATCATTCATTCAAAGCATGTTTTGCACCAACAGAACTATAAGCCCTGTAATATTTTTTACAGGCAAATGTATACGTAGATGTCATGATCTGCAGAGGTTATAGTGTGTACACCAACAACACAAAAAAAGTTTTGCTGAAATGAGACAGAATTACAAAAAATATACATTACCTCAAAGGTACCATTGGTATCTTTCATGGAAGAAACCAAGAAGATATCGATGGGAATCAGAGTGACCGTTAAGACGGAGGCACACAGGCTCAGGATGGCTGAAAGCAAGAATAGATGTGTATCAAAAACTAACTCTTTACATACAGACTGAAATTACAAAGACAGTATCTAAGGTACTACAGTTAATATTTTAAATAATAATGGTTCATTGCTGGTAGTAGTTAACTGATGATAGTTGATTATTTACTGATAAAACTTCATTGTTCATTAATAACAGCTTATCATTCTGAATAGTTCAATAATCTGTCTTAGATTGAAATGTTTATGAAAGCTTTTAGAAAAATCATTAATGCTACATGTAAGTATTGAAAGAAAAAATAATATACATAGAAGATTTACCTAATTCAAAAATTATACCATAATGCTGTACAGGTCCCTTACATGTATGATTCCACAAAAACCTTAAAGTGTACCAATCACTTGAAAACTCATTTGTGTACAGCTAGAAGGCATAAAATTAACCTCAAAACACTTTAGCCTTCTATGAGTTAACCCCTACCATGCCATGGGCGGCAAATCCCGCCCAAAAATTGGAGTGTTGAGCATATTGTTTAGGCTAAGAATGGCTTGAAAATTCTTCCTCACACAGAAACCAAGCCTTTAACACGTATGCAATATATCTTTGCCCAGTTTGCTCATGAAAAGAGTCATTGAAAGTTAAATATTTACCTCTTGGTTTGGTGGCATGGAAGGGATTAACGGTTTTAGGAGTATGAACAAATGAAGGAAAACAAAATAACCCCTCGCGCATTATTCTATGCGAGCGCATACTGGTGCGTCGACTAGTCTCCTTACAAGTTGCTATTTTGTTTATTGGGAGTGTATGTCAACTTGCAATATCTCTTTTGAGCCCTTTCACACTCACTTCGTAAGAACGGTTCCTCGGAGCGGTTCCCAGGTGATTGTTAATGCTCACGTGGTCCAGGAAGCGTTCTCCTTGAGTGCTCCAGAAGACCACCTCGCGAGGTCGTCTTGAGGAACGGTTCTTAGTTAATAGACCGCTCCAACGTGGCGATGTGAAAGCAAAGCGATCCTAAAGCGTACTTCAACCGGAAGTGAGTGTGTGTGTGTTGCGCGGGAAATCTCGTGTGATTTTCCTTGATTGTCCTATAAGTGCAGGCCATCAATAGAAAGAAAACACAAGGAAATGATAGAAAAGGAAAATGATAGAATGAATAAAAACAAAGAAAAACACAACAAATTTAAAGAAAGAGAAGATGATAGAAAACATAAGGAAAGATAGAAAGAGGAAATGATAGAATGATGAAAAGAAAGAACAGATAGAAAGGGAAAATGATAGAATGACTAAAAATAAAGAAAAAAAGAAAGATAGAAATAGAAAACAATAGAATGATAAAAACAAGGAAAGATAGAAAGATGAAATGACAGAATGACAAAGAAAAACAAAGAAAAACAAAGGAAAACGGAAAGATTGAAGAGAAAACGATAGAATGATAAAAACAAAGAAAAACATAAGAAATCTAAAGAAAGAAAAGACGATGGGATGATGAAAAAAAGGGAAAAAAAAGAAAAAAAAAAGAAGCCTTGGAAAGATATAGAGATAAATGCATCAGGCAGGCAGTATACGGTTTGATTTCCTCGCGAAAAAAATTGACCCGCTTACCTAAGCTGCCATAGCAACAAGACCACTTTGACTCATTGAGCGATTTGAGACATAAAAATATGCGCGGAATGTGAAAGCAAACAAAGCGTTCTTCAAGAACCGTTCCTCTAGAGCGGTCTAACTTGGAGCGGTCCAGCAGCGAGTGTAAAAGGCCTCTATATTGGTACATTTTAACATGACAGAAAGTCAGGGAAAACTAACATAACTGTAATGTCATTACCAAAGTTACACTTGATCTACCAAAACTTTGCAAGTAACCTCATGATTTACTTGCTCAATTGGGTAAGTGGTAACATCTTATTCATCCTTACCTGTGGCTGTAGAACTGCATTCACTGTGTAGTACACTCTTCAAGCTGAAGATGTAGTAAAATACTGCAATGAGTAGTAGCTTGTCATGAAACAAAGAAAGACAGATACACAATTATTTTTTTTGTTTGACATGTGATTACATTTCTTCCATGCCCCCAAGAGGGAGCCATCTGAGAATTAACAAAATACCCCCTGTAGTATTGGCTAGGAGCAAGATGCAACAGAGAAAAATGGGATTTCTTTGGTTTTATGATGTTGAGATTGTAATCGGGTAGAGATTACAGAACTGCTTCATTCTGGCCATTTAAGGTACAAGCAGGATTTTAATTTTTGACTGCCGAATTTAAAATTTAGATCTAGTAGACATGTGCATGTGTGTGAAAAACACCTGGGTCGGTTTCCTGAAACTACAGTGTAACAACAAGACAGTCATAACTGGCCGGGAACTACGGAGATGTCTATGAGACTTCCTGAACCGTTTCACAAAGGCCCTACTAGCTAGACATCTTGTGATATCGATACTACAGGCAAAAATAGAAGCCGACACGTAGCCGTCCTTGCAATTACACTATAATCTTAAAAGCTAAATTTAACTCAAAACTGCAAATATTTGAATGAATTAGGAAATAAAAAGAAAATAGAAAAATAGAAGAAAGGTAAAACAGAAGCCAAACACTTTTCAAGTTATGTAAATTATATGGTGTATTTGCTTGTAAAATTTTGAGTTACTGATTTCATGATCGGTGAGTCATTGCCTTCATACACATGTACTAAAGCGTAAGTGAGGTTTTCCTGGCATCTACTAACCGCGAAGCGGCAACGTCCGCAAGCCGCGTAGTGGGGAGCCGATTTTTTTTTGCTATTTTGAACCCCCGTAAGTGATGTTTTCCTGGCATCTACTAACGCAATGAAGACCATAAAAAGCATAAAAAATACTATAGGAACATACTGTGTGGGTCTGGACATACATTGTATTATGATGGCGTTTTTCTATGCACATTAAATTTTTACTTGGCAGCCCAAGGGGGGGGGGTTTAAAGTTCCTAAACCCCCCTGTAGATCTGCCACGGCACGTACAGTACATATACGGTACGTTGTTTTCCATATTTGGTCTCAAGAGAGCTAGACTCGCCTTGCGCTCACAGCCGTTTAGCTAGACTACATTTCCAGCCGTTTAAAATCATTGAAGTAATGGTTGCTGATAAAATAGCAAGAATTTAGCACACAGGAAAAAAGCGGGAATAGCACACAGGAATGGCACACAAAAAGCGGAAATGGAAATCAGCAAGAATAAAAAAAACAGATTTCCGGTACAAAGCGGAGATCTCACAGGCCTGCTCTTTCTACATGTATCTTTCATTATGTTTTTTTTTGTTTTCATCATTCTATCATTTTCTCTTTCTATCTTTCCTTGTTTTCTTTTGTTTTGATACTATTGTCTTCTCTTTCTTTACATTTCATATTTTTTTCTGTTTTTATCATTCCATCATTTCCTCCATCTTTCTCTCATTGATTTTCTTTGTTTTCAACATTCTATCATTTTATCTTTCTATCTTTCCATTTTTTTCATCACACTATCTTCTTCTCTTCTACAAATTTGTTTTTTATAATTTTTATTATTCTATTATTTTCTCTTTCTACCTTTCCCTTTCTTTCATCACACTATCGTCTTCTCTTTTTTTACATTTCATGTTTATGTTAATTTTCATCATTCTATCGTTTCCTCTTTCTATCTTTGCTCATGTTTTCTTTATATCGTCTTTTCTTTCTTTAAATTTGTTTTTCTTTGTTCTTAAAGTCACTTCTTATCATTCCATCTATTCCTCTTATTATCTTTCCTTATGTTTTCTTTCTTTTCATCATTCTGTCATGCAGAGATGGCCTGCACTTATTCATAGGAAAATCAAGGAAAATCACACAAGATTTCCTGTACTCTTTGGGAGTGCTTTGTATTCACACTGCACGTCAGAGCGGTCAAGAACCTTTCTTATGCACTTATACAAATGTACAAGCTTATCTGAAGATTATTTATTAGGATCCATTCCTCAAGGCCACCTCCCGAGACGGTCTTCTGGACAGGTCCGGTGGACCACTTTTGTCACACTTTTGTCACACTCGCGTTAAAACGGCTCTTAAGGAACGGGTCTTAAGACTGCTCTAACGATCGCGAAGTGAGTGTGAATGGGGTCACAGTCTGCAATATCAGCTGTGCACGTCAGACTCAGGCTCAACTGCCCATCATTATTCATGAATTAAATCTTAGAGTTAGACTTGTTAGACATGTTACTTAGCAATAGCGGCCTTCTCATGAAATAAGCCACTGGTCATCGAGTGTGTGCACACACTCTGCCATGTAAAGTCAATGGAGGATGTGAACCCTCATAAGCATTACAAGCAATAAACTGCATGTACAAAGTGAATGCGGGGTTAGCCTGGAAGGCTCTTTGAATAGCAAAAACCAAAAAAAGCTGATGCTACTCTTCACAGAGCCTTGTATTTAATCTAGCTCTGCAATATAGCAGCCATAATAGTATCCCGACCAGATGCCATGCAAAGCATGGTGTCTGACAAGGACCCACAGACTTCCAATGCAACACCCCTCAAAACGAAGGTTCGTCTGCGATAACAGCAAATTTTCACACTTTTTCTACATATGTCCCCATTCTGGCCTGCTTTCGCGGCGGCTCTGACGTCATTCTGCGTAAATAATGTGCATGTATTATGTACTGTGTATACGGTGCAGGCATAAATGACCACAAGTCATACACGTACGTCCATTGTACATGCCTGATGTGTACGTGTATGACTTGTGGCCATTTATGCCTGCACCGTATACACAGTACATAATACATGCACATTATTTACGCAGAATGACAGAGCCGTCGCAAAAGCAAGCCAGAATGGACATGACATAAGTAGAAAAACTGTGAAAATTTGCTGTTAAACAGACGAACCTTTATAACAAGACTAGAAAATCCAGGAGAGAAGACGGTGAGAATGAAATTGAAACGATTCAAGTGGCGTACAATGTAAGAATTAAATGAAAAAATGAGGTTTGATGGTAAAGACACGCGTGTGGCTGTATACACTGCCTTTCTCTAAATTGTACACGATTTGGGTCTTCTTTCCATAAATTACGGTATCCTCTTATTTACAAATCTACATGTAGAATCAACATCGAACAGGCGTCCTCGAGTTTTCTCAATTTTATAAATTCTAAGATGCCACAAGTAACACATATTTTCATGTAACAAAGTTAACCCTAATAGGACGGGGGGGGGGGCGGATTCCGCCCCCCCCTCGACGTTTCGCGTAATATGTTCGCATCGCGAAAAGCAGTCACCACGCCGCTTCACTACTTTTTTCTTTCAAGTCTTGCGCAACTTTTGAGACCAAATTTGTGATGTCCGCGCGTGCGGTTCCGGAGTTACGCAACATTTCGTAAGTGCATGTCAGACCCAAAATTGCTCAAAAACGTGATTTCGTGTACAAATCCAATGCAAATTGTGTTTCCAACTAAAATTCATGAATGTTTCATTATTTTTACTTTTACTATTTAAAAACAATTAATTTTATGTTGTTTATGATTAAAATAGTGTCGCCGACGAATTCCATCAAAAAAACAATAAAAAACAAAAAGTCGAAAAACAAAGAAATACATAAGAAATTAAAAAAACAATAAAATACATAAGAAAAAAAGGATTTTACCGAATTTTTTTTGTGGTTTATTTGATCAGAATCTGACAAAGAGTCTGTATACAAAAAATTAGCAGTTTTGGGGCTTTATTTAATTAATTAGAGCAAACTATTAATTTTATGCATAAATTAGCATAATTAATTAGTTGTGACATTTTTCGGAGAAACTGACCATACAGTTTTGTAGATTACGTGGTCGGTGACGTGTGTGCTGATTTTCGTTGCGAATGCGCGGCGGACGGCCGAGATCTTAGGGGGGGGCGGAATCAGCCCCCCCCCGGCTGTGAGATGGGTCTAAATAACCCGGCTCTATTAGGGTTAAAGGGGATGTTTGTATTATCAGTATTAGTTTTCGCTGCCATTTTTTACATTTTGGAACAGTTTGGGGAAAACTGAGCCAGTGAGCATCGAAGTCTGTTTTGGTAATTGATGATAAATCCAATGGACTGTGATATATATCTTTTTTAGCCGATGAGTATCGATATCATTGAGTTGTCGTTAATCAAGTCTTCGTGAAAGTTTTTCAAGTCCATGTCATGAGGCATGACATTTCCGTAGATCGCTGATTGACTGTCATGGACTCTCATGGTGACCGGTCAAAACGTCCCCGGGTGATACCAAAACGTCCTCGGGTCCGGTCAAAACGTCCCCGGGTCAAAACGTCCCATTTAGGACTACCGTGAGTTCATACTTTCTAACGGAAAGTTATTGAGAAAAGAAAACAAGAGCCCCAGGGGGCACGACGCTCACCTGATGTGGATCAATTCATATCTGGTGCATGTTCTCTCTAGCACCACCAGGAGATATGTTAGAAATTGAAACAACTAGGAGAATGTACATGAGATGATGTTAGAAATTAACATAATTCCCCCCCACCCCCATGGTCTACTTTGGATCCCCTACCCCTAAGCATGATTCCTAACAAGTTTGGTTGAATTCCGATCATGTGTTTTGGAGAAGATCAGAATGTACATTTCGCCTGGCAGCGCCCCCCCCCCCCCCTCCCCTTCCAGTATGTTACCCCCACAGGGCCCCTATAGGGCCACTCAGAGAAATTTCATGAACAACATTCATTCTTCATCTATAAAGGTATCTCCATACACAATACCAAGTCTGATCTTTGCCTGGTTCAGGAGAAGAAGATGTTTGAAATTTACATAGCTTTTACAATTGGGGGCCTTCCCCCTGGGCCCCCCTGGGGGCCACATGTCCCATTTTAGCAACTTTGGGTCCCCTACCCCTAAGGATGATTCCTACCAAGTTTGGTTGAATTCCGATAATGTGTTTTGGAGAAGAAGATCAGAATCCACATTTTGCCTGGCAGCGCCCCCCCCCCCCCCCTCCACTATGTTACCCCCACAGGGCCCCTATAGGGCCACTCAGATAAATTTCATGAACAACATTCATTCTTCATCTATAGAGGTATCTCCATACACAATATCAAGTCTGAGCTATGCCTGGTTCTGGAGAAGAAGATGTTTGAAATTTACATAGCTTTTACAATTGGGGGCCCTCCCCCTGGGCCCCCCTGGGGGCCACATGTACCATTTTAGCAACTTTGGGTCCCCTACCCCTAAGGATGATTCCTACCAAGTTTGGTTGAATTCCGATCATGGGTTTTGGAGAAGAAGATGAAAATGTAAAAAGTTAACGGACGACGCACGACGCACGACGCACGCCGCACGACGCACGCCGCACGACGCACGACGCACGACGGACGACGGACAAATTTCCATCGCAATAGCTCACTCGAGCCTTAGGCTCAGGTGAGCTAAAAAAGCAATATAATCCAATAAGGCAATATGTTTCCCGTCATAATTGGTGATCTATACACGCTGACACACACGCTTCATGCATTCAAGTCCATTACACAGTTCTTCGTACATTCACCCTTTTTTTTTTAACTCGGTCACGATCCTTTTATAGGACATCAGAGCACAGTACGCATTCATTGAAAATATTAATTCTTCCAATTATATTTTTTTATTTTTATAGATATTAGAGAAAAGAGAAAATAATTTAACAAATTTTCTTCCGTTCCGTCCATGCTGTTAGAAATACAGCACTGCCGTGTCGGCAAAAAAAGTCAAAGCTCTAGATCCTCCCATGAACATCAAAGTTGCGACCAGAGAGCGATCCGCTACAGCATTTTATTGTTTAGAAGATGATATTCTTTGCTTCATCCTCTCATTTTGTAGCATTGCTGTTTAGAATTTTACACACTTGTTTATAATACATGTACTTTGAAATATATATAATCCTGAGCCATGATGAACTATAGTATAATAAAAAAATAATACCGAGATGGGCAAGTCAACATAAATTATTGTATGATGGGGGGACCTAAAGCTACGCACTTTGTTTTCAGCAGCTAAAAGGTCACAGAAATCACTGGCTTGTCACCAATTTCATTCCATATCCTGATTCTGGATATTCTAAAGTTAATTTGTGGAGAAAATTACGATGGGTGCATGTCAATAATGCACGTTTTCAGGTCGATATCAATGCCGATGTCAAATTTTGTTCTTAAAAATGAAGGGGTCCTAAAGCTACGCACATGCAATAAATGAAAGCAAATCTTTTGGTAGTATTACAGCGGGGACGATTTGACTGGTAAGCACTCTCATCATGCTCATGGAGTTGATTTGATGAAACGACCCCAGCTCAGCCTTTCAGGCTCTATGAAGAGTAGCGTCACTCATCGCTACATTACTGTAAAATAGTTGGTATTTTCTGTCGCATGTACTAAAGGTATGGGGGGAAAATAAGATAAATATTTTAAATACTTGCTTTCAAATTCAGCCCTTAAAAATCTCACTCCTACCTCAAATGGCCGTTAGGAAGAACTTTTGATATTTTCAGCAAAGGCAGTGTATACAGCCACACGCGTGTGGTGGGATGCGAACCTCGTATGGCTGGATACAGCCACACGCCGGCATTAACACGTAGGGCCTATTGTATCACCGTCATCACAATCAAAATAACCTCATTTTTTCATTTAATTCTCACATTCTACGCCTCTTTAATTTCCTTGAATCGTTGCAATTTCATTCTCACCGTCTTCTCTCCTGGATTTTCTAGTCTTGTTACAAAGGTTCGTCTGTTTAACAGCAAATTTTCACACTTTTTCTACTTATGTCATGTCCATTCTGGCTTGCTTTCGCGACGGCTCTGTCAGTCTGCGTAAATAATGTGCACGTATTATGTGTGTATACAGTGCAGTGCAGGCATAAATGGCAACAAGTCATACACACGTACGTACATGCCTGTTGGTGTGCGTGCATGACTAGTGGCCATTTATGCCAATAGCGCCTGCGCTGCATGCATGCACCGTATACACAATACATGCACATAATACGCAATGACAGAGCCGTCGCGAAAGCAAGCCAGAATGGACATGACATAAGTAGAAAAAGTGTGAAAATTTGCTGTTAAACAGACGAACCTTTGTAACAAGACTAGAAAATCCAGGAGAGAAGACGGTGAGAATGAAATTGCAACGATTCAAGGAAATTAAAGAGGCGTAGAATGTGAGAATTAAATGAAAAAATGAGGTTATTTTGATTGTGATGACGGTGATATACAATAGGCCCTAGGTGTTAATGCCGGCGTGTGGCTGTATCCAGCCATACGTGGTTCGGATACAACCACACGCGTGTGGCTGGATGGTAAAGACACACGCGTGTGGCTGTATACACTGCCTTCAGCAAAATCCAAATTCAAAATCTTGTCCAAAACTGGAGAAATCCCGCCGATTTGTTTCGCGATCGCGTGTTGTTTACATACTGCCGATGTCTTAGACTAAAATCGGCCAGCGCACATCGATCTTTACGATCGCGCACACAGAAAATCAGGACTTTTCCGTGTACGCCATAGCCAGGGACCGAATTTTTAAGGACAAAACTCTTTTGGGGAGATGTCAGCGCCCGCGGCGACCAGGAAATGTACACAATGACTCCGATAGCTCGTTTCGCGAGAATCAACAGTAAATTACGGATTTCATTTTTGGAAATATCTTTTCCAACATCGGTGAGTTGAATTTATTGTATTTCTTGGATATTTTGGGGTCGGTTTTTTTGTAAATTAAATGCCGATTTTGAGTGAATGTTGGTGACGTTTGTGCAGTGCCAGTGGTGTTTTAAAAAGTTTTTTTTTTTTAAAGTAGCTATGAGTGAGTAGCGTCAGGTTTTTTCTTGTTTTTACTCTTCAAAGAGCCTTCCAGGCTACATAGGCTTGGTCCCATGTTACTGCGGCAGCCCGAACACGTAGTGTTCGGGCTGCGCTTCGCAGTCCTTTGATCGCATGGATGTCACATAATTACAAGGTCGTTTGTCAAAATGATAGCCATGAAACATGAAATCAGTTGATTTTAGGCTATTTTAGGTACTTACAATACTTTACGATTGACTGTCGTCTTTCTTTTCAATGAGGATGATACAAAAAAGGCATATTTATCTCCAAGAGCCTGTAGTAAAAACTTCCGAAGGTCGGTGTTTTGCTTGCAATGCGCATGCGTCAGCAGCTCCAATTATAATACAGACAAGAAGGGAGGATTATGAATATTCATTAAGACGAGCTTGAGCGAGAGCGCTAGATCTATACGCTAGCGATCGGCGGATTACAGTGGGTATATGAATATTCATTATTCCATTGACGAAAACTATGCCGTCATTGTAATAAACATTCATAGGCGCATGCGCAAGTGCCTATTTTCAATTTGGCTTTAACAACATGGCGAATGGGACTGGTTTCGAAAATTGAGAGTAAAAAGTGACATTCATCGATTCTACACATTTTTTAGGAAAAGCTGATTTGCGTAAAGTCTGTTTAGGTAAGTGGCATCGTATATATGATACTTTAATTAAAAAATAATAATTACATGGCCATTTTTTAAATGGTCATTTGAACATTGGTAGATTGTGAGACCCACCGAATCGTACTGGTTTCACTCAGGACGCTGCCACTTCGTGGCAGCGTCCCGGGGCTAGGTCCCATCATGAGTGGGGAATTCCCTATAGGCCCTAGGCCTACATCAAATACGGGTCTCACTACTCGGGCGCACAGTCATGACAGTCTAGTCAGTGACAGTAGTCTCACGTTCACGTACATTTGCGCAACAGACCGAGTACCGGGCGTAAGCTCCGCCGCGCGCCGCGCGAGCCCGCTGGCGGCGCTCCTGAGCTGGAGTAGGCCCTAAACGGTCAGTTCGCGCGTTCAAACTTCTTTGATAAAAATAACATATTTACCAGAAGAATCCCCCCTGTGCATCCCCAGACTATCACAGACAGGCCAGCTGAAAGACTCTCCATGATATCTGATCTGCAACTTTAGCGTCTCGAGCTGTCAAATTGTTGTTTTTCTCCGAGCTCCGCACTAACACAGTAACATTAACAAAGTAACAACATAGCAGCGCGGTGCAACTTGACGTGAATTATTGTTGTTTTCTTTTTGTTTCTTTAAGTTTTTTTCTGAACATGCGGAATAGTTTTGATTTTCCTGTCTATGGTATCTCTGATAATTATGCTGTGGAGATCGAAAATCTTAATCTCGCGAAGGCACAATTTCATATGCACGGCACCGGCGTGACCGGTGTGGGGGGGGGGGGGGGGGGGGCGTGGGGACAACTGTTGGCATATCGTCGGCCCCCCCCACACACACCTTTCAAGAACCCCCATGTCCTCTTTCAATACTAAAAAGTGCCCTTCTCAAAACAACCTTTGTCATGCATAGGCCTATACGCCATTTTTGTTATTAGGCCTACTATATAAATAATTTGAAAAAAGAAATGGGGTTGTTCGGCTGGACAAAATTGGCTTGTCTGACATAGCAACACTCACTGTAAGCAACTTATAAAGGGTGAATGTATTTGTTCGTCACTAAAGGTAGCCAATTCATGAGAAAGAGGTATAGTTTTATCAGTTTTGTTGACATTGTTTCTTTATATTGAAAAGTATAGGCCTATAGGTAAACAAGTCATGATAAAGTGCATCCAATATAATTTTGGAAGAAAAGTATGCATTTTGACCATAGACGATCCGCCATTTTCTCGATTGTGCCCCCCCCCCTTTAGAATGAAGACCTTTTTTTTTTCTGTTTTTGTTTTGCTTGTCAGGGAATTATGGAGGGAAACTGGACCCCCATAACCCCCCCCCCCCCCCCGAATAATAACCTCTAATATATGAATACAATAAGAAGAATACATAAATGAATTATAATAAAGTATAATTATATGTTATAAATATAAAACATCAAAATCATAATATGTAAACAATAATAAATATATAATACATAACATGAATAAATTATTATATGAATATACATAAATAAATAAATATAATAAATGATACACTATACAAACAAATTAGAATAATAATGAATACATATGATAAAATTATAAATATGATTATAATATACAATAATAACAATATTTGCCAATGACAAGACGTAGATCATAATAAAATAGATAAAGTAAACAAACAAAAATAAAGCTGCACGGCACATTGTTAAGAGAGACAATAGACACTACTATACTATGGGCTCAATATACTACGTTAGAGTTTGTATCATCTTAACCCGACAGATTCCTCACCATGTCATGGATTTTAATGTCTCTGAGACAGGCATCTTTCAGAATAGAAGAAGTAAACAGATGTGCGTTTGATCGCAACTAGATGCATCCGGATAGACTTCTCTAGTTGCAATCGAATGCACATTGTGATCCTGCCATTCTGAATGAGAAGCCTGTCCCAGAGACATTGAAAGCTCAGGACTGAGTGAGAAAACCGTTGAGTTGAAATGAAAGAAAAAACAAAAAACAAAAACCTTGGCAGTGGAAGTACCTAATCGGGATCCACAATCTGCATGCCAGGACTGTCCTTATCTTTCACAATTATAAATCTTGAGACAGTGTTAGCATGCACTTGTGGTCAACCAATTCAGATCATTTTTCACATTATAAATGATTGCGAGCTAACCACGTTTCAAGCAGGCATCTAGACACTCCATCTTGTGTGAACTGATGCCCCTGCCTGGCTCTCAAATAAGTTTGATCTCTACCTAGGCCTATATGCTGCACGACACATAAGTCCAATGAAAGAAGATCACTTGAAAGAAGATCACTCGATCCTATAAGATTGCCCCCATATAAAAGGTCTCCCCTATTGATTGACTGGCCTAGCTTCCAAACAGATCTCCCCCATCGGCTGGGCTAGCTTCCCATAGGACCTATTCCACCTACTGGCGGCCTAGATCCCCACCAGTCCTCATTCTGAGCCAGCCTCCCCATACATGCACTGGTCTCCCTCATCCACCTCCAACCATGCATTCACACTACCCCAGCTCATAATACATGATCTGACGACGCATTGTGCAAGAATTCGCAAAGGTCTGAGGGTCTATGTCAAATACTTACAATGTCAAATCTTCCTCATCGAGGTTCCGACTGCTCTTTCATAAAAGAAGTAAGAACCTTGATGAGGAAGATTAGCATGTTTCAAGGTTATGAGACCAAACCCTTTGCCATTTCTCCCAAAACCAGGTCGTGGTGAGAAGATGTATGCTGGGCCTTAACACTCACACATCTTCCAGGTTAGCAGGAGAGCACATCTCCCTATTTTTGTTCTATTCCTCCGGGGTTGTCTCTGCTATATATGATCCGATAGCACTGAAGGGAATCTGAATCCATCAACAGCTCTCATGTATCCTGCTTGTCACCTAAACCGATCAGACTAGACAAAAGGTTAGGTACTGGATGGATGATGCAGATTTCAAAGAATCACGATGGGGAGGAAAACCCATGTGTCCCAAAGCATTTGCCCCCTTTTGGCCCAAATTTTAGAACCCTAAAATATGTGGCTTAAAGTATAACAAACGCTAAAACAAACAATATACACAGTACTTACCTTGCGCCATATACCTATAAAATGCCCCCTCCCCTCCCTCATCAAATGGTGAAAAAGGGGGAAAATGGGAAGAGGAAGAGAGAGAGAGAGAGAGAAAAGAATAGGAAAAGGGGGAAGCAAAAGTGTAATAACAGGATCCCTTCCCAAACTCTCCCTTCAATCGGTAGCCTTGTCGATTCGCATGCCAACCACCAAGGATAACCCATGCCCCTATCCACCCCGCTCAATAGTTGTACCAGCATTTCTTCATTCTGGCATTTTTATTGTTGGAAGGTACGGGCGGGGTACACACAAAAACTTTGGATAACAGAACTTCCCTTTCTCTCCTTTGTGTCCCTAAGTAGTCAAATATATATAAAGCTGTGAGTGGCAGTTTAGGCAGAGATCCGCTGTGAGCCTATTTCTATATGTGTTTAAAGGTGACGTCGTTTGCATATTATTTGAATTAAGTCTAACTTTCTTGGATTCCTAGTGGATAATCTTTGTATGCGGGTCGTTCTCCTACAGTTTAAGGGCAGTGCCCAGTAGGCTCATCATTCACAGACCGCCATCTCCCAGCTAGAAATTACCTACACTAACTAGGGAATATAAAAATTCAAAATATATATGCAACATTGAAAAAACCCCGATATATTTCTAGTGTCATGGAAACAGAGGAAACCTACGCTTAAACATAAAAAAAACATCTGTCTGGGCGGGTCGTTCTCCTATACAGTTTAAGGGCAGTGCCCAGTAGGCTCATCATTCACAGACCGCCATCTCCCAGCCAGGAATTACCTACACTAACTAGGGAATATAAAAATTCAAAATATATATACAACATTGAAAAAAACCCGACATTATTATTTCTAGTGTCATGGAAACAGAGGAAACCTATGCTTAAACATAAAATAAACATCTGTCTGGGCGGGTCGTTCTCCTATACAGTTTAAGGGCAGTGCCCAGTAGGCTCATCATTCACAGACCGCCATCTCCCAGCCAGGAATTACCTACACTAACTAGGGAATATAAAAATTCAAAATATATATGCAACATTGGAAAAACCCCGATATATTTCTAGTGTCATGGAAACAGAGGAAACCTACGCTTAAACATAAAATAAACATCTGTCTGGGCGGGTCGTTCTCCTACAGTTTAAGGGCAGTGCCCAGTAGGCTCATCATTCACAGACCGCCATCTCCCAGCCAGGAATTACCTACACTAACTAGGGAATCTAAAAATTCAAAATATATATACAACATTGAAAAAAACTCCGATATATTATCTCTAGTGTCATGGAAACAGAGGAAACCTATGCTTAAACATAAAAAAAAACATCTGTCTGGGCGGGTCGTTCTCCTACATTTTAAGGGCAGTGCCCAGTAGGCTCATCATTCACAGACCGCCATCTCCCAGCCAGAAATTACCTACACCAACTAGGGAATATAAAAATTCAAAATATATATACAACATTGAAAAAAACCCGACATATTATTTCTAGTGTCATGGAAACAGAGGAAACCTATGCTTAAACATTAAAAAAACATCTGTCTGGGCGGGTCGTTCTCCTACAGTTTAAGGGCAGTGCCCAGTAGGCTCATCATTCACAGACCGCCATCTCCCAGCCAGAAATTACCTACACTAACTAGGGAATTTAAAAATTCAAAATATATATGCAACATTGAAAAAACCCCGATATTATTTCTAGTGTCATGGAAACAGAGGAAACCTACGCTTTAACATAAAAAACATCTGTCTGGGCGGGTCGGTCGTTCTCCTACAGTTTAAGGGCAGTGTCCAGTAGGCTCATCATTCACAGACCGCCATCCATCTCCCAGCCAGGAATTACCTACACTAACTAAGGCATATACAAAATCAAAATAGCCTATGTATACATTAAGAAAATTTCAATTGTCATGGAAATTAGGGAAATCTATCTTAAACTCCAAGTAATTGAAAAAGGGCATCTGCCTGGGCGGGGCGGGTCGTTCAACTACAGTTTAAGGGGCAGGGCCCAGTAGGCTCATCATTCACAGACCGCCATCTCCCAGCCAGGAATTACCTACACCAACAGAGGCATTTAAAAAAAAAATCAAAATATATCTACCACATAATTATTTCTATAGGACAAAATGAGTTCGTCCAAGCTTTGCGATTGTTCTGAAACTACGGCGTCTGGGTTGCGTCCGGGTTCATCGAGTATATTATAGTTGATTTAAAGTATAATTTGTTATACCTGCGTGATAACCTGATGAGTGCAGGTCGAAAAGCTTCGTTTTCATGTCTCTTTTTCGTGCCATATTGAAATTTTGTAGTACCAAGAAATTATTTGAAATTACTTTTGTGAAAAATCCTTCATTAATAATAATGCTCTGAAGATTTTCATATTTTGAAAAATCAAAGGCCACACAATCTGTGTGTATGAGTAGTTAATTCAAAGCGCATCAATGGCCATTTTGCACTGCAGCTGCAATTCCAGAGCACCTCTTTTTAACCCAGAGTCATGAATCATTAATGACACTGTATAACAAAATGTTGGCAGAAAATGACAGGTGTGATGCACAATGACAATTGTGTTCTGAATTAATTACTGACACACACAGATTGTGCTTGTGGTCTCAAATTTTCAAAAAGTGAAAATATAATTAAATATTTTTAAAAAAAGAGTGAAAATCTAATTAAATATTAAAAAAAGTGAAAATCTAATTGAATATTCAGAGCATAATTTCAAGAATATTAATGGAGGAAATTTCACCAAAGTTATTCCAAATAAATTTTACATGCTTACATGCTTACATTTTGAAAATCTCAGTCCGATACGAATTTTGAGTAAATAACAATCAAAAGTGTCAAATGTTCTTGTTTTTACACCTAGTACAAAATTGGCGCCACTGTAGTGTAGGCCAATACACGGCCATCGTAAAATCATGGATGCATATCAATAATGGCGCCGGCATGCATTCAAAATTTGTCGAAGAACTAAACGTCAATCAAAGACACACTAAGCATTTTTTTTTTTATATAGACAGACAATGTCGAAGATAATTTCATAATTATGTAAATTGTATGAAATGTTAACTTTCATCAATATGACAATAATTCAATAAATCCTGAAATTAGTCACCCGAACACAAAATATAGCATCAACACATATTCTAGGTTATTTTAGGTTAAAATAATTATCCAAGTATACAAAACAATACACATGATACACACACACACACACCCCCACACACACACCTGGAAATGTGTTATTATATATCCTAGACAACATACTTATATTGCCTTAATCAAAATCACTCTTTATTACAACAATCTCTGTTAGACATGGAAAAGTTAATACGTTGTAAAATAAAGCCACAGAAGATGATGTTCACTTACCGAATACCATGAGCTAAGCTGAAGGGTCAGTGAAATTTCTTGGTTTTATACCAGGTCATGATTAGAGACGCTCGTATTGAACATGACCACTCAACTAGATGAGACTCAATAGATGACAATGTGAACTTGTCCATTAGTCTAACATTCTATTCCGATCGTCCTTGCTTATCGTTAACTCTCTGAAAGACGGCTTTGTCAAGTTATGGGTAGTCATTGTCCCCTTCAGTTCTGACACTGTCGTCACAAACAGGGTCGAACACCGAGCCTGTAACAGACCAAAGCAGTACAACGGTGTAAACACTGGATTAAGAAGAATACATTTTAAAACGATTATCGTGCAAATCTGTTATAATGGTACAGTCTTTGTTATTTCTTTAGGTAATGGAAGTTTGCTTGCAGTGGCACTGCATCAAGAAACAGAGACACGCCCCCCCCCCCCCCGGCTAAATGTTTAAAAATATTTTTTTTTTAAAGAGAGAGAGAAGGAGAGAGAGAAAGGATAAAAGGGTTCAGGGGAAAGGGGATATGAAAAGAAGACG
Source organism: Heliocidaris erythrogramma (assembly GCA_025617745.1). Classification (NCBI taxonomy): domain Eukaryota; kingdom Metazoa; phylum Echinodermata; class Echinoidea; order Camarodonta; family Echinometridae; genus Heliocidaris; species Heliocidaris erythrogramma. Next base: position 44,941,233 of record CM046862.1, read on the forward strand.
CTACGACCCCCCCCCCCCCCCACCCCTATTCAATGGACTTGTTAATTTGCATTTCATCCATCGAGTAAACGAGAAAAGCGGTGCGGCGGCAATCCCGCACCACCCCCAACCTATTATCGAGAACCCCTTAGTATCTGGTCCGACGCTACGCCACTGTTTGCTTGTATTCGCTGATTCTATAAGTGAGACAATAACCCCCCCCCCCCCTCTCTCTCTCTCTCTCTCTCTCTCTCAGATCACAGGCCCTGGGCTTTGAGGTTGTCAAAGAGCATCATTTGACTATACACAATTTTAACTGTTCAACCTCCGAATTGGCGTAATGACCATAACTTGATATCTATTCCTCAAAAATGATATTCTTGATTCTTGCAAAAGCTTTGGAAAACTGTGGCGGAGAGCATTAATCAAATGCTAGCAGATTCAAATTTTGATTCTCGTATTTCATATAAAAGCAAAGATACAATGGCCGTTGTATAAGAATAAGCCATGAGCCGGTCCCGAAATAGTCACCCCATTTCCCCCACAAGATTTTACCCCTTAAAGTTACTTAAGACAGTCGCGGGTCTGGGGGGGGGGGGGGGGGGCAAATCCGGTCCCGCCCCCTCCCCTTTGGAAGAAAAATATGCATTCCCCATTTTTCGATTGTGCTCCCCCTTTTAGAACGAAACCTCTTTTTTTTCGCTTGTAAGAGAATTGTGGAGGGTAATTGGACCGCCATACCCCCGGGCGAATTTTTGAGATCTGGGGGAATTATTTTTTTGTATCCCCCTTCCGAAAGTTGACATATACCTGCATTTGTGTGCCCCCCTTATACAAAATCCTGGCTCCGCCCCTGACTTAAGGGGCCTATAATATGCGCTGTATTGTAATATTATTGCCATTTGTCACACGAAGATGATCATGAAATGGTAGGACAAAGATTAAAAATGTTCTGTGGCCTATTTTTAAGAATAGCCAGGCATCATCTTGGTCACACAAAGATATGTCAAAAGTAATCAGTCGTCGAAGTGACATACGCTGACAAAGAACATTACCTATGGATGGGTGACTAAACTTGACTCATGACATGGCCAGAAACATTAATAAATTTCATATTTTGAGTGTCATCGCAGACTTCAATTTTCTTAAAGTTTTGTGAAATAAACACCAAAGTCCTCTATTATGGAAATTATATAGCTTTTATCGTATTTACTTATTTATTCAAAACGGTATATTGATTAAAGAAGGGGAAAGAAATATTTTGCAGCGTGTGGGCAGATATTGTAGTAATATTATGAAACTGTGATACATTAAGCATAAACATCATATTTAGAGATAAAAATACATCCACACATTTGTTGATAATGACAAGATCAAGAGCAAGCTTCAGTAACAATCCATTAATGATCATTATAAGGCCCCTATGTGAAAAAATGAATAGGGGGGGGGGGGGCTAAAGAAAGAGGACAAATTATAGAGAAAGGGTGAAAACCGGAGCAAGAGGGACAACTAAGAGAGAGAGAGAGAGAGAGAGAGAGAAAGAGGATTGAGAGAAAGAGACAGGCAGACAGATGGAAAGAGAGAAGAAAAGAGTATGTGTCTGAATTTACAAAGGAGGTTTGGTTTAAACCATGGTTTGGTTTAAACCTCTCCCTGGGGTTTTTAAACGTACGTACGCACGGAATCCGATCCAATCATTATGTTTTCTTTGAGCGCGCGCATGGGCAATGTACTGTTGTTGTTGTTGTTGTTTTAAAATAGGCAAACTAGTCAATTTTGACTATTGTTGCCTTGCTAAATTGCTCTTTTCACTTATACTTTATTTGTTGATCCGTGGGTCTAACTTTTAGTTAGAAAGGTACAGATTCCAGGATACCATGCAGGACCGCCACTCCTGCCCTGATTTTACAACGTTATCCTGACAAGCCCGCTCGAGGTGCATTTCGAGGGCGTCTTAGGAATACAAGTATTCCCTATGTCTCTCAAACGTGAGCAGGGGGCGCTCTTTCTGATTCCTCATAGAACCTCATTAGAAAATCCGAATATATAAAAGCAAAATAAAAGCAAAATAAATAAGTACACAGATTTTCTTCCTTTCTTTTTTTTTTGTTTTGAGTAGAGTATATACTGACATTAAAGGGCCTTTCAATTAAGTGAAATGACAAGAAAAATGCACATATACCTATACTTAGTATATAACTAAGTGCTTCATCTTTGAGCAGCGTATACAAAACAAATTATACAGTATAATTGTACACATTAACATTCAATGGTCACAACATAAATCATATCCGATTTACTTCGATTCCGTTCTCTTTATTTGGTTACACCTTACTATGACTTATTTTAGTAAGCTTACACATGGTTTTAAACCTCCTTCGTGAATTCGGGCCTATGTGTCTGAAGAGGGAAATAGAAAAATAAAGCTACACTGTTAAAAAATATGTGGGTATTTTTACAGGAAATTTCCTGGCAGTCGAAACGCCAGGAGTGCACGTTATTTTACAGCCTCATGTAAAACTACAGTCTGTAAAAAATATTTCCGTTTTTTTACAGGAAAGAGACTGTAAATTTAAAATAATTTGTAGTCAGTCTCAAAGAAAGCCAGAAAGTCTGTAGTTTTACAGTTATTAGTGAATAGCCATGCTTTATGTTATCCTATTCTCTACCTTAATCTATCCTATATCCTAAACATATCCTATCTAGTTAATTGTGTGTGTGTGTGTGTGTGCGTTTGTTTAGCATTATGTCCGAGGACATTTTCGGACAGAGAACAAAAAAAAAATCATGACAACAATGGTCCTCGGAAGGCGGACAATAGTCCTCGAACGTCGAACAATGAATTTATGCCTTATTCCGTCGACTGTCCGAGGACGAGTAACAATAGAGGAACAATAGTTGTCCTCGGAAGTAAAGCCATGTAAACGTGTGTGTGTGTGTGTGTGTGTGTGTGTGTGTGTGTGTGTGTGTGTGTAATTGGGTGTAATTGGGTTTTTACAGACGTGTATCAATCAGATATGATTATTTACGTCTGGGACCGACCTTTAACGTCACCATCCGAAAGACGTGACTCAGTCTCGAACCTGGGTCCGCTGAATCAGTTTATAACTTCCACTGGTAGCTGGATTACAGGCGCACGCCACAACGCCCAGTTAATTGTGTGTGTGTGTGTGTGTAATTGGGTTTTTACAGACGTGTATCAATCAGATATGATTATTTACGTCTGGGACCGACCTTTAACGTCACCATCCGAAAGACGTGACTCAGTCTCGAACCTGGGTCCGCTGAATCAGTTTATAACTTCCACTGGTAGCTGGATTACAGTGTGTGTGTGTGTGTGTGTAATTGGGTTTTTACAGACGTGTATCAATCAGATATGATTATTTACGTCTGGGACCGACCTTTAACGTCACCATCCGAAAGACGTGACTCAGTCTCGAACCTGGGTCCGCTGAATCAGTTTATAACTTCCAATGGTAGCTAGATTACATGCAGGCGCACGCCACAACGCACCTTATAGTTTTTTATTCCTTTTGTGACAGTTACTAAATCGGGCAACCCCAAACCATACGCTTACTAAAAATTCATGAATATTCATATAAGTGTTTTCCCACATATTTGGTAATTTAACAGGGTAACTTGTTAGAATATGAGAAAATGTTTTTTTAACGGTGTTTTTTATCGGGCGATTGAAAATAAATGCTGATTTCCGGTAAACCAACAAATTTGCTGTTGTTTTTACAGGAAAAAGCCTGTAAAATTGAAATGACGGCAATAACTTGTAATTTCAAGGGCCAGGAAACCTGTAGTTTTACAGTTATTTTTTACAGTGTAGTAATAGAAACGGGTGAGAGAGGGGGGGGGGGGGTATAAAGAAGGTAGAGAGTGGCAGAAGACATTATTTAGGGAAATGGTAGAAGTATAACGAAACTGAGGTGTATGAGAGAGGGGGGGGGGGGGGAGAAAGAGAAGGGATAGAGTTGTAAAGGAGTGCCAGAGGCATTCATCGATTATCATTTGCCTCTTATAAGTATTTGAAATCTCTTGGATCATGTGGATATGATTAAAAATCTGGAAAATACACGAACTGAATTAAGTCACGGAGGAGTAATTTATTATGTAACATTGTCCTACGAAAAAGTCGCGGATATTGAAAGACCAGGGGAGCATTTCATCAAGCGTTTTTGTCAGTGCTTTTTACTGACAAATTTGCTCTCAGTCAATCAGATGCAAGGATTTATGTACCTTATAACAGTTGTCAGTAAAAATCACTGACAAAACTCTTGATGAAACGCTCCACAGGAATCCAGTTAGGTTGTCAACTGCACGTTTGTTGTTGTTTTGTTCACTTTTAAATCTTTATATAATTATGTATGCGTAAATCCGTCGCCTTTCTCTCTATACATTTTAATTCCTCCCTCCTTACCCATCTTCATCTCTCTGAATCCAAATATTATCACGACTGATTTACTTCTGACATATCTATCTGTGACCAATCCCTTGAAATCCCTTCTCTGTTGTATGGTGTCAGTGTTCAATGTGTCTGTACTTCGAATGACCCATGTGGGCAGCTCATCACTTCACAATATTTTACAAAATTTCAAATCTTTCATTAAATCTAGCAATTCTGAAGATGACATTTTTCTTCTCCATCTAAACATCTCCATCTAAACATTAGAAGTGCCAATAAAAACTTCGATAAACTCAAATTATTTCTGGATAACAACATGTTTCCGAAATCTTCAATTACTGCTTTAACGGAAACGTGGTTTTCGGAAAACCCATGTTCCCTCTTTTTACTCCCTGGTTTCAATTTGATTGTTAATAACAGAACTCGTATACATACCGCAACAATATGAATATACTCTTATAGGTAACATGACTATACCCAACGATATTTTGGAATCCCTTTTTGTTGAAATCAGAAACCCCAAAGGAAAAAACTTGATACTGGGTGTTTTGTACCGACCTCCACAATCGAATACTCAAAATTTTATGGATAGTCTCAATGAACTTTTACTAAATCCACTGTTGAAAAATAAAGATTGTTTTTTTTTATGGGGGATTTCAACTTTAACTTGGCTAATTGTAACAATACTTCGCAAGAGTTTCTTGAAATATTTTTATCTAATTCTTTCTTACCACTTATCACTAAACCAACGAGAGTAACAGATAACTCTGCCACTATTATTGATAATATTTTCAGCAATATAACTTCTCCTACCCCAAAAGCTGGTGTTATCCTTAGTGACCTTTCTAATCACTTTTCAATTTTTGTTAAGTTTTGTACAAACAAACTTGATAGTAAAGAAACGTTGAATACTCCATTGACGGTTTGACGGCATTCCTAATTTCCTTTTAAAGAAAATTATCATATCGTTGATCCCTTAGTGCACATCTTTTCTCTTAACATATATTTCTCTTAACACAGGACGGGTCCCTGATAAAATGAAAAATGCAAAAGTTATTCCTCTTTTCAAAAAAGGTGACAGTCAACTTGTTTCTAACTATCGTCCAATATCCTCGCTATCTAAGATTCTTGAAAAAATTGTCCATACAAGAACAACACATTTTTTCAAACAACACAACATTTTCTCAAACTTCCAATTTGGGTTTCGGGAAAACCATAGTACCTCTCATGCACTTTTGTCATTTATTGATAAAGTCACCACTTCTATTGATAAAGGTTGTCACACTGTTGGTATCTTCCTGGACTTCTCCAAGGCCTTCGATACCATAAACCATGATATTCTTCTACATAAACTTTGTCATTATGGAGTTAGAGGGAAGGCCTTGGAGTGGTTCAGGAGTTACCTCACTAATAGGACTCAATTTGTATCGGTCAACAATTGCAATTCTTTTACTCTTCCAATTACTTGTGGCGTGCCGCAGGGTAGCCTACTTGGCCCTCTACTTTTCATTACGTACATTAATGATATACAAAAATCTTCTAATTTATTGTCATTCATACTCTTCGCTGATGACTCAAATATTTTCTTTTCTCATGCTGATGTTAATCAACTCATTACAATTGTAAATTCTGAACTGACATATGTGACCGATTGGATCAAGTCAAACAAACTTTCACATAATCTCCAGAAAACAAATTACATGTTATTTAGTAATAAAATCAAGAGTTTACCAGGCAGTATCCATTTTGATAACCATGTTCTTGATAATGTTTCTATAACAAGATTTTTAGGAGTTCTTATTGACAACAAATTATCATGGAAACCTCATATATCGATAGCACATGCCAAACAATTTCTAGAAATATCGGAATCATTAATAAACTCAAACATTTTCTTCCTTCTCGAACATTGCTGACACTTTATTTCACATGGGGATGTGCAATAAAAACACAATTAAACCGGATATTACTTTTGCAGAAAAAGGCTCTAAGAATAATATTTCAAACGCAATTTAGATCACATACCGATATATTATTCTTTGAAAACAATATTCTCAAAGTAAATGACATATATCTTTTCCAACTCGGCCAATTCATGTACAAATTAAGTAAAGTCAATCTCCCCGCAATTTTTTCTAATATGTTGCGCAAGAATACTTCTATACACTACTACCCAACTAGACAACGAAACTACTATCATCTACCATCAACAAGAACTTTATTTGCAAAGAACTCATTTGTTTACTCTGGATCTGCATACTGGAATTCTCTGCCTCATGATTTTAAAGAATCCCCTAGTAATAATTGCTTTTAAACGTATGCTTAAAAAATGCTAATCTGTCAAAACTCACACCAACAGGTCAAGTCAATACATAATTAACTATATAGCATATCCATACCTATATTATATTACGTTCGTATAACATTTTATTTTAACTGAAATCATATAAGCATGCCTAACGACCTTTACCCTTAAGCACTCATTAAACAACCCTCACAGACCATCAAGACGGAGACCTACAACGAAAACTATACCGGTCTTAGAGCTTCTTTAGACTCTTCTGATTGGTCGTGTGTTTATAATACTAATGACGTAAATTTGTCTTTTAATAATTTCCTTAACATATTTCACAATCAACTAGATATTCACATTCCTAAAGTTAAAGACAAACGAAGTACCTACAAAAATCACCGAGACATCCATGGATTTCTAAATCACATTTACGTTCTATTAACAGAAAAACAACTTATACTATAAATTCAAAATTAAAGGCACTGAACAAGCAAAGGCTAGATATACCAGATATAAAAAATATTTTAACTAAAACAATACGATTAGCAAAGAAAAGATACTTTACGAACCAGTTAACTTTATATAAGAACGATATTCAAAACACTTGGAAGATTTTAAAACAAGTAATGAACTTATCCAATAACAAATCAGATATAACTAAAATTAGGTAGAATGATGATATTGTCGAAGATCCTTAAAATGTAGCCAATACTTTCAACAACTATTTTTCTTCTATAGGAGTAAACTTATATAGCTGAAGGTATTCCTCCATCAGCCAAACATTTTTCTGAATACCTAGGCACACCTAATCATAATCCCAATTTTATTTTCTTCACTCCTATAGTCAAAGAAGATATCATTGATATTGTATCTACATGTAGTTTGAACAACAAAAAGAGTCCCGGCTATGATGATATTAATAATTTCATTTTAAAAGGTGTAATATCTTCAATTGTTAATCCCTTAGCACATGTTCTTAATCTATCGCTACTTAATGAACAAGTCCCAGATAAAATGAAAATTGCAAAGGTCATACCCCTGTACAAAAAGGTGAAAAGTTGAATGTCAGTAATTATCGACCTATTTCTTTATTATCCTCCTTGTCGAAAACTCTAGAAAAATCGTAGAACTGTCAGTGGCGGATCTACGGGGGGGGGGGGGGGGGGTTATGGGTGGAGGTTTAGGGGGTTTAACCCCCCCCCCCCTTAGTAGATGCCAGGAAAACATCACTTACGGGGGTTCAAAATAGCGAAAAAAATCGGCTCGCCGCTTCGCGGCTTGTAGACGCATCGTCGTTGGGTCCATTTTTTGGGAAAAAAGTATGCATTTGGACCGAAGACGACCCACCATTTTCTCGATTGTACCCCCCCCCCCCCTCTGTTAGAATGAAGACCTTTTTTTTTTTTTTTTTTTTTTTTTTTTTTTTTTTTTTTTGCTTGCTTGTCAGGGACGGAGGGATCTGTACATGTCCATTTACCTGTACACATTGGATATGATGTTGCGTATTGAATAGCTATTGCACAACTAAAGCCACCAATGCAAAATGGCAGCCATCTTGGTACCCCCACTGTCTCGCACAGGTGATATCTAAGAGCAGTATTTGTAGCCATAATTGTAGGTCTTTGTCACTTCTTTGAAGAATTGACAAACCTTTGTCTGACCAAACAACAACTTGTGCATGCCAAATCCTGCTTAAAAGAAACAGCTGAACCAAATATCTTGACACAAATAGGTTATATGACAGGGTAAAAGTATCTTCATTTGAATGTACATGTACATGACTACAAAAATGCTTTATATGAGAAAACCCAGTGCCATGCAGTGATCATGAGTGTTATTGTAGCTAGTGTATAGGTCCGTGGGTATCTCACAAATAGAACTGCTCTGAAGTTTACTTTGTAAAGAAAATGGCAGCCCCCATGGGATAATGTCTAGCAAGGAAACTGCATCTTTTTGAGACACTGTTATCCTTCTTGAATAATCAAATAGGAATAATTTCATGATATTTGTAATAGGCTGACAATCATCTACTGCCCCAAGTGTGCACAGTTTTGAAGTAGCTTTGGATAGGTGCTGGAAAAATGAGCCCATTAAGTACGATTACGAATCGCCTGCACCAGGAAATGATCCAGCCATCTTGAAGAGGAAAAAGAACTTGGAACTGAATATAGAGGCGTAGTGCCTGCGTTCAGTATCTTCCCTAGGTATCCTAGGTATCTACATGATTATAGGTCAATGTTTGTTACTTTTCATTCCCCATTTTTAATGACAAGAGTTGTATATTGACTCAATATTGCACTTCAAATTATGTTTGTTATGTTGATAATCTGTTATTCCTGTTACTTATTTGGTAATCTATGTACAAATGTTTGTGAAAGAAGGAAATAAAATGAACTAGGCCTATAACTATGAACTATAAAAATATAATGATGATTGGTTTTCAGTTTGTCTGTTCTTAGCAACCGTAATTGAGAGTCACAGCTGAAATAGTCTGCAATATTCTAACAACCTTTGCTGCACGTGCGCAAATCTGCAAAAAAGATACAATTACAAATTGGGAATTTTGAAATAAAAAGTGCTGCAATTCATTTCACCTCAATGTTAGAGTCCTTATTCAAGGGGATATCCTCTGATTTTGATATGTTGATTTCGATTTGTGAACAGTAATTCTAAGAGCGAAACATGTTCACGGTAATGTTACACCTCAACTCACTGAGGTACATGATTCCAGCCGGGATGATGATGGGCTGCGCTCCCGTGTACCTCCGGGCCTACTTCGGCTGCCACGCTCTGAAGTACGTGCTACCTGTGCGATGGTATCAGGCGCTTGAGGACACTGTTTGGGGCACCTATCAAAGGGTGGTAGAATTCTTCTTCGAACATTATACAGGTGTAGAGGTATGAGGTGATTTTCAGCGTTGATTTATATTAGATTTGTGTGTTAAAACTAAAACTTTTAAAACTTAAATTTGTTAAATAATAAAAGAGAGATAATTTGGATGAATCTTGAGTGAAATATTGACATGATTGATGGACTTGCTGACATGAACTTGATGACACTGACTGAGGGAGGGGGTGTCAATTTCGGTGGTGGTCGCGACCTTTGAGTTAAAAGAGGTTAAAACACCAATTAATATAATAAGCAACATTTTGAGAAAATACTTCCTTCTAAGTTCTAACGTTAGTCTACATTTTAGGATGATAGAAAAGCTGATTTCGTGCCAAATTCTCCAATCAGGATCTTTATCTTGATCAAGTGAAATTTTGTGGTTGTTTTTGCTCGGCAATCTTACTCCTTTTGTACACATATACAGTTATATCATGTTGGAAATTCTCTGTGGTATGAATGTATGGTCCGAGGAGTGCGAGGTTATGTTCTAAGACTATGCCTTTTGTTTTGGGCCGAGTCATATCTTGAAATTTTTTTTGTAAACCGGGGATCGACGGCTTTGCTCCGGTCGAACGCTGGTGCACCAATATATTAATGGACCAAGAATATTTTACATAAGATTTAGCACGTCCATTTGATTTTCTATATTTAATAGCAGTACGTTGGTTACATAGTCTTGCATTTAATTTGAGCATAAACTTGGCCATGTAAAAGTTGGTTTGACACTTCAAAAAATTGGCTTAAATTTCACTTTGATTGTAGCTCAAAGCTGATAACTCATACCACAATTCAACCTCCAGTAAAAGACATTTGTATTTTTTTATTTCATTTGATTTTTTTGTTGGTTCTGTTTAAAAAAGGTTGGTTGTGGTGTCAAAATATTGAATTTCTCTGAATATCCTTCCTTCTCAAACACCTATTCTCAAACCCTATTGTCACGTGACTCACTTGACTCGCGATTGCAATAGCAGATTTTACAATCGCGACCATGAGTCATGTGACTACATGTTTGAGAAGGAAGAATAATCAGAGAAATTCAATAATTTGACACCAAAACTAAATTATTGCAACAGGAATCAAATTAAAAAATCATATTTGCTTTGAAATCACAAACTACATATCTTTAGTAATATAACTGATGAAAATATGAAAAACATTTAAAGAAAAATTGGGTAATGTTGAATGGAGTGATATTATAGAATGTAAGGAAACTGAAAATGCATACAATAGCTTTATAAATAAATTCTCAATGATTTATAATGAAGTGTTTACTAAAAAAGAAATTAAAACTAGAAATAAGAAAATTAAAAAACCTTGGATTAAAGAAATAATTCAGAAGATAAAATACAAAAATAAATTGTTTAAAAATTATTGCTTAGATTTTTCTAAACGCAATCGAGAAAAGTATGTTAAAGTTCGAAATGCTGTTAATAAGATGCTAAGAAGTGCTCGAAGGAATTATTATAAGATGAAATTTCAAATATGTAAAGGTAACATGAAGAAGACTTGGGGTACAATAAATGATCTACTGGGAAGAAGTAGAAATGAGTTACCATCACATGTTACAATAAATGATGTAGACATTTCAAATTCTAGAGATATTGCTGACAGTTTTAATAATCTCTTTGTAAATATTGGTGAGTCAAAGACTAATCAAGCATTGATTGGCAGAGAGAGTTTTCAAGAATATCTAAATATGTCTAATAGAGTTGTAAGTAATTCCTTATATTTTAAACCTGTTACTGAGGATGAAATACTTTGTATTGTAAAAAACATGACTTCCTCTAACAGTTGTGGCATAGATGATATTAATCCTACGGTTGTTAAGAAAGTAATTTTCATTATTTTGAAACCTTTAATTATGCTACATTTTTAATTTGTCACTTTTACACGGAATAGTTCCTGTTAAATTTAAAGGGGCTAAGGTGATCCCTGTACATAAAAAAATGATATACATGATATTGCTAATTATAGACCCATTTCCATACTTCCTGTATTTTCTAAAATCTTAGAAAGAATTGTTTATGATAGACTTTATGATTTTTGTATGAAAAATTCTGTTTTTAATGGAAATCCATATGGGTTTTAAAAAAATGTATCTTCCGAAATGGCTCTTATTGATTTACATGATTTTTTAGTTCATTCTTTGAAACATTCACTGTATACTGTAGGTGTTTTTTTAGACCTAAGTAAAGCATTTGATATGATTAATTTTGATATATTACTATTTAAGTTAAAGTTTTATGGAATAAGAGGATTACCTCAACACACCGAAAATTGTTTTGTATAAAAATGTTTTATCTGATTCTCGTAATATTTCGGTTGGTGTACCCCAAGGTTCTATTCTTGGCCCATTATTATTTGTGCTATTTATTAATGACTTGCCATTTTGCTCGAAAAAGCTGAAATTTATACTCTTTGCTGATGACACAAATATAATTTACTTTACTAGCGATCTGTTATCATTAACTAACGAGCTCAATTTTGAATTGACAAAAGTATCAAATTGGTTTCATTGTAATAAATTAAAATTAAATACTGATAAGTCAAATCTAATGTTCTTCTATAATAAACAAAATACATTTCAAAACAAGAATTTAGAAAAAATTATTATAAAAATGAAACGATATTAAACGTGTTGAGTATACATAGAGGTGTTTTTATTGATCAACACTTGACATGGCATTCTCATATTGCACATATCAAGAATAAAGTGTCACGAAATATTGGTGTCATCAGCAAACTTCGTCAGGTATTACCTCAAAATATCATGGTTTTATTGTATAATACTCTCATTCTTCCATTTTTAAGTTATTGTAATATTGTATGGGGCAATACCCATCACACTAAATTACAGTGTCTTTATTTCTTACAAAAGAGATTTGTGAGACTAGCTTCTTTCTCACATTTCCAAGCTCACTCTGCTCCTCTATTTAAAGCTCTTAATATTTTGAACATATATCACTTAAATAAATAGTGCAGTGCAATAGCTCTTTTTAAGCACAACCATGATTTATTGCCCGAGAATATTAGTAATATGCTGATTCTGAATAGTGCAATTATAATACTAGAAATAGAATGAAATATCATTTATCTGCTAGAACCAAAACACTTGATTTTATTCCTTTAGGCACAAAGCTCCCGTCGTATGGAATTCTTTACCACCTGAAATAATATCTATATCTACTTTCAATGGATTTAAAAGAAGACTTAAAAAGTCATTTGATCGACACCAGTAGTTAACATGTTTTACAATGTACTTACTTATTTATCCACATGCACTTGTCCAGTATTTATGCGGATGCACGTGTATTTATATTTTTATTTCTATTTTTATAGATACATGTACACTGGTTTTTTTCTTTGTTACTTTTTATGTACACAATGCATTACATTTTTAGAGGGGAGCTGTCTCGACAAACCATCTGCGGTTTTTTACAGTAACCCTTTTTCCATTTGAATGTTATTCTGTACTCCTATTATAATTGTTCATTTTATACTATTTTGATGGAAATAAAGTCTCTTTGAATTGAATTGATATTAAATGAAAGAATATAAATATCTTTCACGGGAGAATAAATTGAGGCATGAGATTTTAGATTTGAATAAAAGTGAAATTTAAGCCAAGTTTTGAAATGTCGAACCAACTTTTACGTAGAATTTAGTAGAATTTATGTACATAATAAGTGCTAGCAGCTATGATGAATGAAATGAAGTGATTATTGCAATCTGAGATCCTGTTATCTCAATCTTCACTTTTTCGCAAATTAGAATCAAGTGGCGATCTTTTTCGCTAGCTGTTAAATTAGTGTACCAATGTTAACTCGCAAAATTTGCACGCGCTACTTCTCTTCTTTGTATTATATAATTTACATAAATTTCATTGATGCACCGGTTTCGCCAAAACAGCACCAGTAATCGATAGCCTCGATCGATGGCCGGTTTACAAACCGATATGACTCTGCCTTGGTTATCTATAATAACCTCGCATATGTGTGAGTGGGTCTAGTGTAACAGTAATAGAAGTCTATTTTGTGTTTTTGTTTTTATGTTTTTTTAATTGCTGATATGTTGTATTTTACCACTAAGTGCTCTTCTTTTAAAGGTTTGGTTCAGCTGGCTTTCATAAAATTCATTGAATTATAATCCAAAACATTATGCTTTTTCATTTTTTTAAAAACAAACTATAGTCTATAATCTCTCATTCTTGTAGAGTAAGGAAAGATGTTCCAGAAGAGTTTACAAAGTTACATTTGAATGAAATTTAAAATAAATTTATTTTCCTTCATCTTCCAGGTGATTCTGTATGGTGATGCAGCAGAATGCTTGTCCAAGAAAGAGAATGTGATCTACCTATCCAATCACCAGACGACCCTAGATTGGGTGGTGACGGACATGCTTGCCTCCAGGGCTGGTTGCTTGGGGAGGGTGCGCTACGTCTTGAAAGATGGCCTCAAGTATCTGCCCCTCTATGGTTATGTCTTTGGTTTGGTAAGCTCTGTTTTACTTTAAAATTGTCTGCAAAGTGTGAATAATAAAGGACAATAGCAATGAGTACTTGACAGAGATGTGGTAAGAATTTCAGAAAAGTGAAAGAAAAGGGAGTAAATCTAGGAAGACTCAAAGAGAGATGGAAAGGGAAAAGTGAGTTATGAAGCCCTGGGGTATAAATTCTAAAAAGGAGTAGACAGATTGAAGGGTGCATAGAAAGAAGGAGATTCCATATATAAATTAGAAATAGAGGTGTAGAAGATGTGGAAGATACAAGTTCCACAATGAAAAGAAGTTGGTTCCCTGAATCCCTATTCAAATTTCTTAAATCTTAAAGGACTTTAAATAATTTACTTTTACATTCCATACTTTCAAGCTGCAAATGAATATTCCAGGATAATTCGAGAATGAATAAAACAATAACAAGACCAACTGTGTTGTTTTCTTACTCCTGACAGCATAACTGTATATTTGTGAGCAGAGCTAAAAGCAAACAAGCTGCCCCTCCATCGTTCACCAAAGTCATCAAAAAGTTGAAGTACCATCGGGACAATAAGATTCCAGTTAGTATACGCTCCATTGTTTGCATGTGCGAAGAAAGTATTCCTTGAAGTTTCAAATTTTATATGTAGTAATCCAAGTTATTTAACCTAATAAATGCAAAGACGGAGATAACTCGGCTGCGGTCTATTTAAAATGCGTCTTATACCAAAATCAAATCGAATGCAGCAGGGTGTGAAGAATTTTTATTTGTTGAAAGTATAAGGCATGAAGTATATTTGAAAAATTGTGCCCAACCAGAAAAAACCCCAACAAATTGATGCATAAAAGAATTTGGGTGATGTTGTTTATACTATTTTTAACGAATTTTATACAAAAACTGATGGTTTATCATCTTGTATATTTTTTCATGTGCTTTTTCTCTCAGTCCTGGATGGTAGTATTTCCAGAAGGCACCAGGTTTACACCAAAAAAAGAGGAAGCCATTAAGAGCAGTCAAGCATTTGCTTACCAACAAGGTAAGGTGTTCTCCAGATCACTCCACTTTGGTGTATCTTTGGTGTTTGTTTGTTTTTTCTTTTGTCAACTGGGGCAGGTAAACCCTGTTTAGCTGTCCAGCTCCCTAATTGGATGACACTTGTGCTTCCAGCTAAATGGGTTATGAAGGGAGAAACTCTGTTTCAGCTCCAGGAGTAAGTGGCTACATCTCCTGGTGACAAAATTTGCCTTGGGTCAGCTGCCAAAGTCTCACTATGGTGATGCATACTATCACCAAGTTCTAAGTTCATACCTCATGGTTCTTGAGATATCACGTTAACAAAGCTAAACACTTCAATTTCAGAAATTGACTGCTATGACCTTTGACCTTAGACCTACGTACCCCAAAAGTTAATCAGATCCTCTTCCTACGGTGATAAATACTATAACTAAGTTTGAAATTCATACCTCAAATGGTTCTTGAGATATCGCATTAACGAAGCTAAACACTTGAATTTCAGAAATTGACCTCTATGACTTTGACCTTTGACCTGCATACCCCAAAATCTAATGAGATCGTCTTCCTATGGTGACGCGTACTAGCGCCAAGTGTGAAGTTCATACCTCAAACGGTTCGTGAGATATCGCGTTAACGAGAAAGCGGGACGGAGGGACAGACAAACCGGAAAACATAATGCAATATTGATTTGGATATTCATTGAAATCTTTTTTCTTCCATTTACCACTTTTCCAGGTCTCCCAGTCTTGCACCATGTTCTATCACCACGCGTCCGAGCCACTCACCTCTGTGTAGAAGGCTTCAGAGATTATGCAGACACACTCTATGATGTGACAATAGCTTACTCACACACGGGTGAAAAAGGAGAAGGTTCCGTTGTCAGAAGGGAGGCTCACTCTATGCCAGGTATGCAGTAATGTTGTACTATTTCAGTCACTTTCGTAAAATGGTAAACAGAGTGTTTAGTCGTTAAACTTCATTTAAATGTCATGTGCTTATCAGAAGGATGCAAAAGGATGAGTGGACAGTTGATGTACATTTCGAAAAATGTTCATGTAAGTATGAATGTACGGTATATACATTGTATAGTGTACTTACATGTATAAATCACAATTTAAAGTTTTTTTCTTTCTTTCTAGAGGTGTCGTAGTCGAGTGGTTTAAACACTTGACTGGAGATGGGAAGGTTGTGGGTTCGATCCCCGGCGCGGCACTACTGTTCTATGGCAAGACATTAATCTACATTTGCCACTCTCCACCCAGGTGTTAAATGGGTACCGGCAGGAATTAATTCCCTGAATGCTATGAGCACCATTCATGGTGGATATGAGCGCTATATAAATATACAATATTATTATTATTATTATTATTATTATTACTACATATACAGGAGATATTTCAGTCCATACGACCTTTCATTTGTTTACAGTGGCGAAGTTATAACCGTGTAGTTTTTTATCCCTCTATTAAAAGGCCTAAAAAAGTGAAACATTTCACCAGAATTCAAGTTTGCACCCTCCTGCCCTGACACATGGAATATCATTTTCTTGTATGAGAGCTAAATCCTTCTCTTATCTTCTTGGATTTTCTTCCCAATTGCAGGTTTGCACACCAGACACACCTAGTTATAAACCTCTCCATCCTCCCTCTCTGTTCTCTATCCTTTTTACTTCCCTTTTTTTTACATGTTGTATGTTGTAATTTCCCCTAAGAATTCCTAAGAAAAATAACCTCTCTCCATTTCACCTAAATGTTTGCCTTCTTATTTGCCAAATCAGACTTCCTCATGGGGAAATGTCCTCAAATCCACATCCACGTGCGTCGCATTGCCCTTGAAACGGTTCCATCAGACATCGTCGAATGCCACAGGTGGTTACATGAAGCCTTCGAAACCAAAGATAGGTATGTATGATGTTCGATCTACTCTTCAAAAAGCTAATTCTAAAGGAGAATGGAACCCAAAACTTGTATGCACTTTAACCGAAGCAGAAAAATCTTAGAAGAATATCACTGAAAGTTTGAGGATAAACGGATATAGAATAAAAAAAATTGCTAAATGAAATTGGCAACATACTCATTGTGCTAATGAGATGCTATGACGTTTTTAAGCTCTCTCTTTAAAGGTAATAAATAAGAAAATTATCAGATTGCAGCTTTTAAACAAAGAAAATTGAATTACCAACATTGTGCTTGAAATATATTGTGAGGAAAAAATTTATGAACACCACAGAAATACAGAAATGAAATTTTCTAAGATATATTCAAGGAAAGTGGATATTTACAACATTATTTGCATAAGGCGATTCTCGCTACCCCAAATACGCAATTTCGCCAACAGATGGCGTTTGTCATGCAAACGCAGTGCTGACAATATCCCGATTGGGTCGACAAGTGTTTGTCTTTTTGCATTGAAAATGTACACATATATTGCAAAAATCCTCAAGTTTGAGTTTAACTGACATGTTTGAAAAGATACCATCATGATTTATTGAGACAATTGGTTGCATTTTCAAAATTTGAGTGGTTTACACTATGAACACGGTGACAAAGAGAGCGGACAATTTATGCAGCTCCTCATTGTACCCTTCACAATAGCTCTAGTAGACAAAAGTACATCCCTTCACTGCTATTATGTGACACCTGTTCTACATATTTTTACTGGATAGCAATGAATGGATGTTCTTTTGTTAACCAGTGCAATTGTGAAGGGTACAATGAGGAGCAGCATAAATTGTCCGCTTCTTTGTTCGTCATGCTCATAGTGGTTTATGTCGTGCGATCCAAAAATTAAGCATTTTAGCACTTATTTTATTCATAAGCCGTAGTATTTCAATACGGACCGGAAGTGAAGTTAACGAAGATGCGGACCATTTCCATGCATAATATTGCCCTCTACGTCGAAAATTGCATATTTGAGGTAGCGAGAATTGGAAAGTATAGCACATTTACATCACAGCATCTCATTAGCATAATGAGGACATTGCCAATTTCAGATCTCCATTCATTTAGCGATTTTAGGATTTCAAATATTCATAACTTTTTTATTGGTTGTCCATTTTTCTTCAACCTTTCACTGATATGCTTCTTTGATTTTTCTGCTTCATTAAAATGCATTTATTTGGGGGTTTCATTCTCCTTTAAATTCTAATAATGGAATAGTATTAGTGAGAAACCGGCTGAGATTAATTTTGACATTGTTTTCAGTTCTCACTCCCCTTTTTCTTCTCTCTCTCTCTCTTATCTCTCTCTCTCTCTCCCTCTTATCTCTTTCTATCCCCTCTCACTCTTTCTCTTCCTATCCCCTCTCTCTATCCTTCTTATTTCTCCTCTCTTTCTCCCTCCCTTTCACATTCTTCACTCTCTTCTCTCTCTCTTCTTCTCTCTTTTCTGTCTCTTTTCTACTTCTTTCTCTTCTCTTTTTTTCTTTCTCTTTCTATCCCTCCCTCTATAATTCTCCTCAGTTATTTGCTTTCTAATTTCCCATGTCTTCTATTTACAGAATGTTGGCAAACTTCTACTCAGAGGATCCTGAGAAGAGGGGTCGTCTAGAGGGCGAAGGTCAAAGGTCAAAATTGGGCCTAATGACTACCCTACCAGCGGTTGCTCTGACAGCAGCTTGCATGGTTCCTTTTGTTATGGTACCTGATCAACGGAGGGCGTACTGGCAGCTATGGCTCTACGGAGGTATCTTCACTCTCCTCTGGATGAAAGTGACAGTATGATTAGGTTTATATCATTTAAAGGTAATTTGTAACTTTGTGGACGCTTGATAAGATCTGAGCTGAATCAGTTTATGTCATATGTTGTAAAAATGAAGCCCTGAAAAATGCATGTTAAATGCATCATCATGTGCTTCACAAAAAGTGAAAATATGCAAGTGACCGGAAATACCAGACCTTTTCTTCCCATAGACTACAGTGTTAGACTAAAGCATACCCCAGTACTGTTTCATGAATGCCAGTATTCGGTCATAGATATCTTGAAAATAACATCAAATATTGCAAAACCTATATTCCTGGCTGTTTATTTATCCTTCTGAACATAATTATACAACACAAACATCAGAATTCAACAATTTATTAAATCAAACCTCCACAAAGTTACTGATTCCCTTGAACTTCAACAAATGCTTGGTGTAAGGTTTATCATCACGATTGAAAACTTTTGGTAATAGACCTACCATGTGCATGTAGTTGTCTGATTTAAAAGGATTTCCCTTGTGAATACTCAACTTCTCTGGAAACCTGCATAGAAAATATATCATAAGCCTTGTTCCTAGTTCATTTGTATGGGTATGGGCCTGGTTATTTGAGGGTGTCGGTGCAATGTAGTGCTAACCCTCAATTTCATTCAAAATGAGTTACATGCATTGACTTAATCCTGACCCATTACTCTACATCTCATAAAAGAATATATATTCATATATTTTTCAAATTCAAACAATAAGTTGGTCATATGACAGATGTAACTTTTAATCAGCCATTGACTTTTGTTATAATACATTTAAGTATGTTCATCACACAATTATAATTATTGTGGGACCTAAAATATTACATTTTTGGTAGCAGTTCAGATTTTGTAATAATGTACAATCACTGATGCATCTGTGATTTTTATGACTGATCAAATCAAGTCGTAAGTGCATTCTTAAAAAAAAAGATCTCTGGAAAAATGGTCTTCATGTGTGCCATTTAAAGGCATTTTTGCACAACCTGTGTTGCATTTTACACAGCTTTTGAACAAGGATACATTTGGCCAAGTAACACTCATCTTTCCCCCTATCTGGATGTGAGTCAGCCGAGGTTGATTTACCAGATGAGTTCCTTTGATAAAACACCATTTGAAATACAAGGCAAAAGGTTCATTGAAATGTCTAAACACATTCCATGAGAGTCATGCTGCGAAGTCAAAATGTTATTTATTAATAAATCTGATGTGAAGTTGTAAAGTTGATTGTGAAATTTATTTCTGAATCACCATTTTAAAAGTCAGCTTTGTCTTTTTTAACCATGTCTGTTCCAAGTCCTATTTTAAAATGAGATATGATGTGGAAATGAAAACAAAGACTCGATTTAGATTTCAGTGTGGATTTGGTATTTTAGAGAAGGAAGGAGGAATAGGAGAGGAAAGATCATTGGAGGTGTTTATAATGTATTCAGTTTCATCCCCACAGGAATGGAATTAAGATGTAATGTTTAGAGAGCTCATACAGTATGTCGATTTTTTCCGACCCCTAATTGCAAGAATATGGTTTGTAAATAAATAATAAACATATTGAAATAAAGGTTTCATCAATTTTAGCAAATAAAATAGATAGATTTTTTTGCATAAAATGTACCCTTTATTATTGCCCTTATTGAGCCAGATTTCTCAAACAGACCGATAAACATCGAAGCGGGGTTGACCTGCTATGACGTCACTGGGTAGAGTTAATCAATTCATCCGGTGCATAATGCGCGCTATTGAAATCGTGTGTACAAACAACAACATCAACGAAAGTCGCTCTCTTTTGGGGGAATTCTTACGTTTTGTGGCAAAATGCCACGAAATTGCGTTGTGGAGAGGGGGGGGGGGGTGTGTTACAATACTTTGAAGAACCCCAACATCAGTTTCTTCACCTTTCCAAAGCTCAATAAGCAACGGAATTTGTGGGTGAAGTTGTGGAAAAGATTTCACAGCAGCAACACACAGCAAGCATGCATGAATTTGTAGCGACCATTTCGAAAACTCAGCCTTTGAACGTCACTGCAAGATTGACTTTGGAGATGTAGCTGGCCCGAAATACAAGGCTAGGTTGAAGAAGGATGTCTTGCCCACAATACAGAGCATCAAATATTTAAAAAAACACCAACAATTAAGCCGCAGGAGACCACTGTCAGAAGTCAGACTGAGAACTAATGTGGGCAACTTTTGCCGTATTGTGATTGTTGAATCAATGCCGACATGGTCATTCTTGCGCTGATTTTGTGGACTCAGTATGAAGTCATAGTATTGTTTTTTCCAAAAAATGTCAAGTGACAAGTTAAAACCAACCTTTATTAGGTGTTTCACCAGATATTTCACTGCTGTGACCAATATTAGGAAGAAAAGTGCGATTCTCGTAGAGTAGCTTTGTTCTTTTCTTCCACGGCAGTGTATCAGATCTAGCCCAGTTCTCAAGCGGAGCCCTACGGGGTAACCAAGCTAGGATTTTGCCGAAATTGGACTGCGAGACAATTTCAAACCCTCAAAAAGGTGATTTTTATTTTTAAAAAATTGCACTTTCTAGTTGAGCTATAAAAATTTAAAAAGGATTGTTTTCTTTGATACACATATTTTGATACTGCTAAAAAAACCACGCATACCACTTCTTTTCTCAATATATGGCATTTAAGTAAGATTATGTAAAATTTAAAGAAGAGAAAGTTGAGTTTTTGTAAAGGTGCAAAATAATTTGTGCGCTGTTTCATTCTGTTTAGGTTTGGAAGAACATCATAGTAGAAATGTCCCTTGAAAAGAATTGCTCTTCAAATGCTCTCATATTTGAAATATGGTAAGAAAAAGCTGAAGTGTTTGGACCAAACATTCATGCCAAATGTATGTGCAGTGCATGTGCTTTTCAGTGAGATTGGGTCAATTTCTTATAATTTTGGTGATGCCAAAACATCACAGTGTACACCGATTCTTATGTAGACATGATCAACCTTTTCCAGTAGCTTCAAGGCAGGTTTTTTTCACAATATAATCGCATGACAAGAACTCTAACTCATCTTAAAGTCTTTTCTTCACCACCTTGAATGTCTTTCCATTTTGAAAGCCATTTTTTATTTTAATATGTGATTTATTTTGCTTTTTATGCGAATTGCAGAAAAATGGCTTTATTCTTGTCAGTGGCGAAGAATCAAAATTATTAATTTTGAATTGGCTTTCCATTTCACTTTGAATGTTTTTAATGAGTTGTTTGAAATAGAATATTTCTGTGCATGTATCGGGAATAATCTACATGTATATATACATGTACATTAAAAAAAGGTTTTGAAAAATGAGTTGTCAAGGTTTTCAAGTAAGAATGACACTGAAGGAGACCTGTAAGTGAACGTATCTTTGTAAGGGAAAGACTTTATCAGTAAATATTGTGGTTGATTGTGAGTTGGTGGACCGATTTGTGCCAATCCTGGTATTTTGCTACAAAAGCACGATCATGATTTCATACAATAGTATCTCTTCATATTTTTAAAGATTTTATCAGTATGTTTTTGTTGAAATCCCTTAAACATCATCTGAACTACATTGCGTGTAGATTTGCTATGATTTTGAATACATCATGTACAGGGAAAAATACATGTACTTAACTCTTTGAATATGGACGGTATATATATATTGGTATGCAATTATCATTCCGTAATTTATGGATGGTCAGTATATTTAATTCATTTCAATGCTGTGAACTTTACTATTGATGAATAAATAGTAATCTATAAATTAAAATCACTATTACACATCATTGTATATGAAATATTCACCTGCTTTAGAGAACTATTTTAGAAGCTCCATCTACTTGTGACAATAGATGAATAACACTTGTACATGTATAATGTGTATACATTGTAAATGAAATTAATTTATGGTGATTTCACCAATTAAATTGCATTATGGCAGTAATGCAATTGCAGTATTCATTTTTTGTTTTGAAAAATAGACTTGTTTTGTGTAGAAGTTCTCCAACAATATACAGTATGTGTAAATTACATAAAATGTGCAAATTACATGAAATGTGCATCATGGAGAGAGAGAGAGACAAAGGAGCAGTGAGGCACATAGAAATGAAGAAAGGGAGATGGAAAGACACAGTGCATATTAAGGGAGAAGGGAGAAGGCAGAAGGCAGAAGGCAGAGGAAAAGAGATGTGGAGAGTCAACAAAAAAAAAAAATGAAGAGATGGTAACAGTACAAGAGAGGATAAAGTAATGAAAGTGGATAATGTGTGGTAGAGGAGAGATAAACAGGTAGGGAAGCACAGAGAGATAGATGAAGATAGATGAAGAGAGGGTGAGATGGTTGGTAAGAGGGAGACAATTGGAAAGTGAGGGAGAGATAAGTGAATAAGAAGCGATAAACAGGCAGAGGCAGAGAGATTTAAAGGGTCACTAAAATAAAAAAATAATTGCCCATTTTTCGTAGGAAGGTGTCATCAGGAGCCAAAAAATATCCATCACACAATTTTTTATGCATTCATTCATATTTTATAATCATTTGAAAAGTACATTTTTGCTGATTTACGCAGTCATAAGCCCCGCCCCTAAAAAAACCCATCGAAGCGACATCGTGATCACGTGATCTGTGACGCATGAAAAGTAAGGGAAAATATACCACTAACCTATACCGTGCGCGCCCGGAGGCCCCCGGCAGGCCCAGCCCGGTGCCGAGCATGATATTCACCGCATCGACCATTTGCATTGCGTATTTTCGTGTGTTTAATTCCTCACAATAACTTTGATTTTGGGACACAGTTTCATCAATAATGCCTAATCGGTGTATAGTTGCGACCCCTAAAGATGGTGTAAGCCTACATCATTTTCCTAAAGATGAAAATCTACAGAAATTGTGGGTCGCAAATGTAAACCTCACGCGGGCAGAGTGGCAAGGGCCGGCCAAGTGAGTGGAGTACAATCTGCAGCGATCACTTTGCCGAAGATGATTTTGAGAATCCTGGCCTGTATTCCGAATTTGGCATGAAGAGAAGGATAAGCTAGCTAAAAGATTCAGCTATTCCAAAGATCAGACTTGGAGTCAAGTCTTCCAATTTGTTTTTCAACGACAGCAGCTGCAGCAGCTTCACCCGTAGACCGAAAATTCTGTCTCTCGTTCGTTAGCTACGACAACCTAACGAACGCGAGACAGCATTTTCGGTCTACTTCACCCGTAACTCCAGGGAGCTCCAACGCGTTGAAGCTCCCTGGAGTTACTTCACCCACGGCCCTTCACCGTATTCTGCGAGGGGTTCAAACATAATATGGTCGAATTTCCCCTTGCCACTCGAGCGTCTTTGCCTTCGGGGTCTGATAAATCATCTGATAAATCAGAGTTCGTATATCTGCATGGCTCAGAAAAGTCCTCCAACTCGGAATCGCGGGCACTTTTCCTCTCTCTAGGCCTATATAAGTTACTCGAATTCAGCCAAAATCTAAGTCAGTACTAATGTACTATGTAAAGCGAAGTAAAAAAAAAAAAGCCGTAAGTGAAATAAACAAAAGAAAGGCTTTAACCAGTCGCTATGTGCGAGGGGAACATAGTCACTGCCGTACTAAAGATGTGTAGTACATACAGACGCATAAAACGGCTGTGCACGCGTTTATGACCAATGCAAAATTTTCGTTCGGCAAGTTCAGATGGATGAGAACATTGTTCAAAAGAAAAGCTAAAAAACAAAACAAGAGCTGTATATTTGGGCAAAAGCGTTTTCTGATCTTGTAGAAAATATATTGCTAATGATTATTCACTCCTAAGATTATATTGATTAATTTCCTTTTTTCATAAATTGTCCGTTGAACAGAGGGGTCAAATACCGCATTCTGTGTACAATATTATATGCTGCAGCCTGCAGATCTTGTGCCTCTTACTTTTCATACGTCACTTGGGGGTTAGCCAATCAGCTCACGAGTTTTAAGGAACGGTCTCAAAACCTCTACTTTTCCCCCTTTTTCGCCAAAACGAGACATAATTTGGACAATGGATTGGCAGATTCGTGATTAGAAGGCAAAACTACATGGAAAGAGCACCCATTTTCTCTCTAATTTAGTCAACCTTTAAAGACAGTAAGTTAGAGAGATAAATAGATGTGGAAAGTGTTGGCATGAGAGAGGAAGAAAAAGAGATGGCCTGTGAGAAAGGAGAGTGACAAACGGGCAGAGAGAGAGAAAGATATGGAGAGAAGACAAACTACGAAATATGCAATACATGTACAGTGCATGTTTTAATTCCTTAATATGCTCAAAAAAATACCTTCATTCCTACATACAGTACGGTGGAGCCTCGTAACGAACTCAACAAGGAAATTACCCCTTTATATCAAAACCTTGTTACATATCAGGGCTAAAAAACAAAAGAATACAAAGAAGTGGGACCCGCAATATCACCTTGTTATAACGGTGTTCTCTATAACGAGTTCCACTCTATTCAGTATTTCTATTTAGACACACCAAAGACAGACACCAACAAAAGAATTCAGACTAAGAAACTTTTCAAATATCTTTAATTTCTTTATTGCAAGCTTGAAATAATCTCAGAATGAGGGGCACCAACTGCCCGATTATCTTCACAAAACCATATGTATGGAGTGCAGAAATACATGCAGTTTCGATTCTTTTCCCTTCTCCCAATTTTCCATGAAGAATTTGATTCTGCAAACTTTTTTTTTGTAATTCATTTTCTCTCATTTTCACACACGCCTATCAATACTTTTCTTGAATATAATCAGCATTCATCCATACACAAATAATACCGTCTTGGTATTAAAATTCAGGACCATCTTATGGAAGGCCAAACTTAAAGGAATTTCTTAAAACGTGTTGCACGTAAAGGGTAATATGTAGCTCTACAAGGTGTAGAAGTAATTTGAGAAAAGCAGGCCTTATATTGGAAAAATGTTTACATAAATAAAGGAATCTAAAGACAATACACAATCTGGAAAATGTGTTTGGTCATCAAATTCAATAGCATCTCCTTACAAATAAACATCTCTCTTTTGTTGCCAGCTCTTCTGGAGAGAATTATTTCAGTCTACAAAATACATATTTTATACAAGCAACATCATTTTTGAGAACAATTGAAATATCAAATTCTTTCTATCACAATATAGCTGTCACTGTCAAACAATCCCACATGAATAAACTTTTACTTCCATTTCTCTAATGTTCATTTTGATTTGAGAATAAATTCCACATATTCCAGCATGTTAATCAAAATAACATTGAGACACATTTCTGAGAGTTAGAATTTGCTAGAGCTGTGATTTGATTTCATCTGCTTTTAAATGAAACAAACATTCAAACCATCTTATAAATTAGACAAAAAAGGGAAAATGAAATGACACTGTGATGCATTCTAAATAAACTCTGTACAAACTAAAACGCATCATTGCAAAATGTCAAATGACAAAACATACATTTCCTTGGGAAACAAAACAATGAAAAAGGTTTAATATGAGATATTTTTGTCTTCTTTCTCTTCTTTTGACAAATTAGAATCAGCATTTATTTAGCTCTAGGCAGGACGATGTCAAATAACATAAACTGATTTCCTCTGGGAACAAACAATGAAACAAATGCAATATCCAATATTTTTGTCCTCTTTCTCATCTTGACATATTAGAATTAACATTTCTTTAGTTTTATTTTGAGGGGCTATGAATTGTGAATAATCTATCTACTTTGAGTGGAATTTCTTTGATGAGTCTGCTGCATGATCTCGGAGTAGTTGGCAGGGTTCGTATGCTACTCCGTAGATAGCGCCATATTTTTCCATAGCGGCAACGATCTTGTCAGCTCCGTAGCTGTCAACCCATCTGAATGGACCTGGGTGGGACAGAAAGGAGTCATATGCTTTTGTTAAATTTCTTGTTACAAGCACCAATGGCAGTTACATAGCACACATACATGTACCAAGCAAGCTCCTCTATTACACCTTGTCAAACAGGTGCAGTCGCTGAAAAGCTATTTTTGATAGTCCTGTACATTGAGCGACAACTTACAGGGTCTTGTTTTTGACAACTTTTGAAAAAGTAGTACTTTTCGCCACAAAATATCTCATAACAGAGAAGGACATTAAATAATAAATCTCATTTGGAGAAAACTACAATATTCAAGATCTATATCAATTATATTTTAAATGAATTTAATCAAAGAATTTTGAGTTATTAGGAAGCTAAATGAGAGAGAAAATGAATTCACACTTACCACCAAGGAAAGGTGGGAATCCAAGGCCAAATACAGCACCAACATCTCCTTCCACCTGTGGATGGGGGGAAAAGGTATACACCATCTTACTTACAAATAATGATTAGTTTGTTCAGATCTACCAGTAATAGTCTGTCTGCATTATAAATCAAACTATGCCATCATTATCACTGTATATCCTCCTCCTACTCATTATCATCATTATCCTCACCACCACCACCACCACCACCATCACCATCACCATCATCATCACCACCACCACCACCACCACCACCACCACCATCACCATCATCATCACCACCACCACCACCACCACCACCACCATCACCATCACCATCACCATCATCACCACCACCACCACCACCACCACCACCACCATCACCATCACCATCACCATCATCATCATCATCATCACCACCATCACTACCCCACTATCCTTAATGACTTACAGGGTCCCTGAGAATGCCTTCCTGTAGGCACATGACAGCTTCGTTGACGAACCTCGTCACCATCCTCATCTGGATATCTTCCACACTGTCTGCACCCTGCCTGGGGAGGGCGTGCTGCTTGAGGATGGCTTCAGCTCCCTCATTCACCTCGCGATTCTTGGATGAGCCTGAATACACAAAGCATCCCTTGCCACTCTTACGTCCTGCAAACAATAACCAAGATGTGGTAAATCAGAAGTGCTGCCATGAAGGTTTTTAGACAAACCACAAGAACTGCAAGTGCTATGATTGCTATCGGGGTCACTTACTACAAACAAATTCTTCACAACCTGCTGCACACTAAGTGAGCTGACCCTACAGATGCAAACAACATCCAAGCGGGAATCGGTCTGAAAGGACCAAAGCATTTTGACCTGTTGATATGACGCATTTACAAATTCATTTCATCTTTCTGAACTTCTCTGCAACTGGTATGATCATACAGCATGCAGACACTGGCTCTATTTTGACACTATTTTAACACAATTCTATAAAGCCTTGAGTAGAGCATAATTTTGCTAGTCACTAGCTGGGTCACAGAAGAGGGTTAGTACGGATCAGCTAAAGTACAGGGCCTAGGGACCGCCTATGGACTATGGTCTCCATAGTCTCCTACTTTAGACCCTCTGTTACATGTTACAACTGACAAGGGTTTGCGCCTGCAAACTAATCATACACTCTTACTACGTGATGTATTTGAGATGTGAAAACAAAAACTGGAGAAAACTTTCACTTTTCATAAACTCCTCCAATAAAACCCCTATGAATCCTATTTTCATCATGTTGTGGAGAACCTAAAAGAATGTCATTGTGCAAGAAAGATTCAATAGATACCCCAACCGTTATCCTAGTAGCCCACATTACTCACCCATAAACCCTGCTTGCACCATATCATGAAGGACCTGTGGGTCACCACCAGCAAACCTCTCACCAAACTTCTGTCCCAGATCCTTGGCAATGTGTGAGGCAACGTCCAGTCCTACTTCATCGGCCAAGGTGGCTGTACCAACAGGGAAGCCAAAGGCAGTACTGGCCTTGTCAAGGTCCTTAGGGCTGCATCCTTCCTGTTATTTATCAAAATTATTGGAAGATTATCTCAATGCCATTCAAGACTTGAACGTACACATTATGATCAACTGGCCAAAATACGTCATTAACAGATATGAGGTACATTTACACATGTTTGCAAACCAAGGTACAAATAGATGTCATGCAACGTTTGCTCTGGGCCAAGATACGCAACAGTAGGCATGTGGTTGACGTTATGAATGGTGACATGTCCTCTACCAACTGTAGACTAGTTGAATCCATGATTTCAACCCTTGAGCTAACACTATACTGACCCTTAAACCTAAATCTAACCTAAAACCAACCTAACACTAACCTAAATCTAACCTTAAACCCAATAGCAAACCTGACTATATCTTCCAAAATGTAATGTCCGGAGCAAATATCGCCGATGCAACTGTTGGATCATCCTCAATCAAAACTTTCCTACCTGTAGGATCCTGATGGCCTCTGAGAGCATAGGACCTAGTATCCTGGTGGTGTAGAACCCTGGTCCATCTCCTACCACAATGATCACCTTGCCTTGCCTAAGGCCTACCTCAACAGCAGCAGCTGTTGTGTCTTTGGAGGTCTTGGGTGTGGTGATGATCTCAAGGAGTTGCATTTTGTCGACGGGTGAGAAGTAGTGCATACCCACGACCTGTGAAAAAAAAACGCAAGTCATATTAACCGATTCAATGTCGCTTTCGATGCACATTATTTTTGAGGTAGTAAGCTTTGCTGAGGCTAAGAAAACAACAAGACCTGGGGCGTGTTTCATAAAGCTGTTCGTAAAGATACGCATGACGTTACGAACGACTGGAACATGTTCTTGGGTGCTATACTAATCAGATTCTCAATCATTTAGCACAAGAACTGATCACAAGTCGTGCGTAAAGTTGTGCGTAACTTACGAACAGCTTTATGAAACACCCCCCAGGGGCCCTGTTGCATAAAACTTTTATGTCATGATTCATGACATAAATCCCTGAATCACGACATAAACATAAATGTCAATGACATAGCTTATGCAGAGATTTATGTCACAATTCACTGAAAGTTTTATGCAACAAGGTCCAGAGTATTTAAATGTAATATTTAATTTTCCTAATTAATCAAGGAATTACCTTGACTTAAGTCTGCCTGCTAAAATACGTAACTTACATGCAATCTGAATAAGAAATAAGTGATTTTACTTCGCCAAGCGAAATGCTAAGTAAAATGTAGACATAATACTCAATGGAATACCGGTCCTGACATACACGTACATGTAGAAGGTCAATTTTTGTGACTACAATAAGTTGAAGCAAGTCATATACTGTGGAACCTCTTCATAAAGAACACTGTTGTATCAAACTATTGATACAACTCTCATTATAACTATTGATATATATCAAAGTTAAGTTTCACCCTGAAATGACAAGTATTCAGTATAACATGGTAATTTTCTTGGTCACAAAGATCTTGCTATATAATGTTTATTGTTTCATAAGTTGGTGCCGGGCATTGCAATCGTGTCACATTCTCACCTTTTCTGGTCTCTTACTGGCTTCTGCTATCTGTGTGATGGGTAAGGCTGATGTGTTAGATGCAAAGACACAGTGCTCTGGAATAACCTGCCAAAAAGCAAAAATTGATACATTTCGAGTTGAAGATCTCTCAAATATAACAAAAATCAAAGAGTAAATTATCCACTACAACAGGTAGAAATCCTTTTCCACTTGGCATGTATATCTCAAATGTCAGTTAGGTGCAATTGTCAGATTTTGTTGTAAAATTAGGAGCTAAATCTCTTAAATCCAATCTTTATACTAAACAAAATGCAGTTTTAAATACAGCGATTAAGAAATAGAGCCAATAAAATGTTTTTACATGAGGACAAAGAAAGAAGAAAAAAAACAAGATGAATGCGACTGCGTCTCCTATATGCCTCCGCCTATATTCAGTTAATGGCTCAAACTGCTCTAGAAATATTTGATAACGAGGCTAAAAACCAGTAATTTCATGTAATTTCATGTAAATTGACCTCTGTGCCCTCTGACCTTTGACCTACTTACCCCAAAATCTAATCAGTTCATCTTTCTATGGGGATACATACTGGTACCAAGTTTGAAGTTCTTACCTCAGATAGTTCTTGAGATATCGCGGTAACGGTGCTAAAAACAGGGATGTAAGTGGGTAGCAAAAAAAAATCCGGAAAATATTTGACGATCCCAGCGCAGTGATTCAGTCAAGTGTAGGTGTCCGAACGTAATCGCTCAAGAATACTCTGTTCGCTCCACTCATAGCTACATTCCTATACTTCGTGTGTATAATGTAGGCAGTCATACACCTCAACTTTTTAAAACACCACTGCACAAAAGTCACAAACATTCACTCAAAATCGGCATTTAATTTACAAAAACCGACCACTAAATATTCAAGAAATACAATAAATTCAACTCACCGATGTTGGAAAAGATATTTCCAAAAATCAAATCCGTAATTTACTGTTGATTCTCGCGAAACGAGCTATCGGAGTCATTGTGTACATTTCCTGGTCGCCGCGGGCGCTGACATCTCCCCAAAAGAGTTTTGTCCTTAAAAATTCGGTCTCTATGTGGCATACACGGAAAGTCCCGATTTTCTGTGTGCGCGATCGTAAAGATCGCTGTGCGCTTGCGATCCCGAGTTTCTTCGTGGACAAAAATTTTATTGGCCGATTTTAGTCTAAGACATCGGCAGTATGTAAACAACAAATCGGCGGGGATTTCTCCGGTTTTGGACAAGATTTTGACTTTGGATTTTGCTGAAAATATCAAAAGTTCTTCCTAACGGCCATTTGAGGTAGGAGTGAGATTTTTAAGGGCTGAATTTGAAAGCAAGGTATTTAAAATATTTATCTTATTTTCCCCCCATACCTTTAGTACATGCGACAGAAAATACCAACTATTTTACAGGAATGTACCCGTGAGTGTTCGCATCCTTCTCCTGACTCCTCTGTCCATTTCCAATTCCACTTACCGGTATTCTTGATTCCTTTGTCGATTTTCGCTATATTTGCAGTCCTGTCCACTTCCATTTTGATATTTTATTCCAATAAGAGGCAGAAGAAAATCAGGAAACGAAGTCGAAACGCTATCCCAAAGTCGTAAACTTCCAAGTATCTGTGCAGCTGCGTGATATATGCATGCGATACGCGACGTCGACAGTACACATTATACAGCGCAATATCGCTGTGCACGTGTGCTAGCACTAGCTTCGCAATGTGGTCGGTCCTGACAATGCATGATCCAGAACGTAGTCTCATACATCAGTCCACTTTTCCTGTCACCGCATGTTCAAAATACAAAATCATTAGGTGGCTGTTACGCGAATTTTAGTAAAGCGCATGGTTTTACAGTCCATAGCACTTGTCCACACATACTCGTTACCAGGATTTTTATACAAAATTTGTGCTGTGCGTACGAGAACCACTTCACGCCATATTAACATACTTCGTATGAAACGGCCCGTACAAGACTATATTTCATTTGCGAGATTTTTATTCCGCCACTAGGTTAATGCACACGAAAGTACGATAATGCCTTCAACACATAACATGTCACAGAAAAAACCCGGAAATGTTTCTTAAATTAAAAAAAATCCGGAATTCCGGAAAAATCCGGAAGTCTTACATCCCTGTAAAAACCAAGAATTTCATGTTATTTCATGTAAATTGACCTCTGTGACCGCTGACCTTTGACCTACTTACCCCAAAATCTAATCAGTTCATCTTTCTATGGGGATACATACTGGTACCAAGTTTGAAGTTCTCACCTCAGATAGTTCTTGAGATATCGCGGTAACGGTGCTAAAAACCAAGAATTTCATGTAATTTCATGTAAATTGACCTCTGTGACCTCTGACCTTTGACCTACTTACCCCAAAATCTAATCAGTTCATCTTCGTATGGGGATACATACTAGTACCAAGTTTGAGGTTCCTACCTCAAATGATTCTTCAGATATCGCGGTAACGAGAAGTGGGACGGACGGACGGACGCACGCACGGACGGACGGACAACCCGAAAACATAATGCCTCCAGCACCCACCTTCGGTGGGCGGAGGCATAAATAGGAACATGAGGACAGAGTATACTACTAATTTACAGTAAAATGCATGCAGTACAAATGTAGGAAGATACTGATTACTTACAGCTTCAACTTCTTTGATGACTCTGTGCTTGATCGCTAAGTCTTCAAAGACGGCTTCGATCACCATGTCACATTTATCAAAGTTGGTGTAGTCGATCTGACCAGTCACGTTGGACATGATGGAATCCCTCTCAAAACTATTGGATATTGAAAAGAAAAGAAAAATCCATAAAATGATCACGGTTATATAACAGAACTGGGCTCTCTTGCATAAAAAGATGTGTTTAAACACAAGTAAAAAATAAAACGCAACTTGGTTTTCAACCAATCAGGATCGCTTATTTTGGACTTTTTTTGAGTTGCGATTAAATGCAACTTTTTATGCAAGAGGACCCAGGATGAATCTCAGAATTTCTGGCCAAAACCAACAACTAGTTCTTTAAAACAGTGCAGGGTTCTTTATTCCTCTTGCAAAATAACCCATCTTCATTATTCATTTCTTCTCCTTTTTCAAGCTTACAAATCATTACAAATGAATGAACTGCTATTACAATAGCAGGCTTTCGCAAGTATGACGCGGATGTTGAATCGAGCATGTTGTGTGCAAAACCGGACATTTACATTAAATACAAGTGAAACTGCACAGAAAGTGGGAAGGTGGCTCGAGTGCGGGTGTACTGTGGGAGTTGATTGCATCTGCGTATTCAAAGTCTTCCCGTGGTGCAGTGAAAACTCACTTTTATAACAGTTTTGAACAAAGATAAAGCTTACCTTGTTATCCTCTTCCTCTTCACTTTTTTGTCCAGTCTGCAATGAAGGAAATCAAAGGACAGAATACATAATTATGTCAGTCAAAAATCATACTCTGTAGCAGACAAATAAGTGTAGTTTTAGATTCAGACACAGACGTTCCTACCTCTGTGTTTTGAAATAAACAGATAAATGAGTATGCTTTGTTGCACGCAGTTACTTTGTCCACCCCCACTTGTCATTCATTTATGATGGGGAGCATCAAAGATTTGACTTGAAATTGACCAAGAATGTTGTTGTATTCCTCTAATATTTCAGTTTATATCCTTCCTGATATTCTAACGAGTAAGTGCATGAAAAGTTTCATGAAAACTTTAGCAAGAACAATGCCATTTTCACAAGAAAAGGCAGCCGTGGCATTTAGACAATGCAAAAACAATGGTGCCCATGTCTGCGCAGTCATTCATTTTTACAAGCAGTTCTGGATTTTTTACATAGAAGACAACTTTTCACGACTCGAGAATAAAATTACTGAAAAAAGATCTTTCTCAATTCTTTTACTTTTTTTTGCAGGAATATCTATGGCTATAATAAAGACTGTATTGATTGTGTGTTTTGTTTTATCAAAATCAGGGAGCTGCGCATGCGCCCAGACATAGGGGATATAGCCAGACATGTAATATGCTTTTATAACACTCCTTGTTTTAGGCGGTTTACTCCTGAACGTGCGAACAAGTCTTAACTCACCCTTGGAAGATCTGCTGTTCTCCTCTGGCAAGCCCCTGAAGTGACATATCCTTGAGTAGGACATGCATACCCTTGTCAATGCTGACCTGGGCGACACCCGCCCCCATCAGACCAGCGCCAAGGATTGCTAGGGTCTCTACCTTCTTCTCTGGCTTGCCGTAGTTATTCTTCTTGCATGCAACCTAGTAAACATACAGAATAAGGAATAGAATCACTCGACCTAACTGAGGGATAGGAACAGGGATACTAATTAGTATCATAAAGTTAGCTTGCAAAGTGAATCAGACCATATACATTGTAAATGTAAGTACAGAGAAGGGATAAAATCACTTTAAGGAATGATACACTGGGATCCCAATTGGAATGAAACTGTTCGATTTATCCAGTCAGCCTGAAAGCAATCCAAGACCCCATTGTGTTCATTGTGTACACACATGTATGAGGCCTGATGATTTGCAGTGTCCGGTGTCAGGTCATAGCCTGAAAATTTGCATCCCTGATAGGTAAGTACGTGTATGATTGTATCCCTCAACTTTTAAAAATGTCACTGGCTCTTTTTACATAAACTCATCACTTAACAAGAATTATCAGTGATCACTGCAGTTGAATCAAATGATAATCTTATCAAACATGCCATGTAGAAAACATTCCACTCTGGCACGGAACCAAAGAAGCGATCAGTTTCTAGAGGGTTTACAACACTTTCTCCACTAACAATTACTCTGCAGTCAATAGAAGAATTCTTAACATGAATCAAAGACCTTAACAATAACCCGAACAGGCGAGCACTACTGTATATCTTTGATTAAAAATTAGCAATTGTCGTTGGAACAAATGTCAGATCACCACAAACTATCTAGAAAATTGTAAATTCCAAGACCCATCTGTAGACGGACTATTATATACAGATCCATGCTATTACAATAAACTTACCTGACCATGGAAAAGTCCCATGAGCGACTTTGCATGTGGTGTCATTGCCAGATTGCCAAATTCTTTGGCTTCCAAAAGGTAACCGGCCTCGTTTCCTTTGTCTGTACCTGTTCTTACACACTATCAACACAAAAGACAAACACAACACAAAAGAAAGAAAATTAATAAAGGTATACAAAACTTTAATACTTTACTATTTGTAAATCATTTAGAATTCTTTAGAACTAACTGGAATTCAACCTATAAGTCAAACCCTCCTCTTAAGCATCATGAATTCTCCAAAATTCTAACAATATTCCATTGAAAATAGCACACCCAGCATCCCTTGTTTGGATAATATTTTTAAAAAGTAATGAAAACTTTACTAGACGTTGGCATGAGTGGGGAAAAAAGGTGTAACTATGCTTACATCGATTATCTTGAACGGTGCTGGGTAGAGACCATTTGTGTTCTTCATCACCATGGCTTTGACTCGCTTGTACATCTGATCCTGGACAAATTGAGTTCCCATTATTGAGTCTTGGAGCTCTGAAGGAGACGAAAGGAATACATTATATGAATTCAATGAAACATCTCAAAATGTTACGGACAACATGCAATTCACATCCAGTATATCAATGTGTTTGAAGGAGGGGTAGAGCTAGAGAGAGAGAGAGAGAGAAAAAAAAAGAAAGAGAGAGAGATAGTGAGCAAGTTAAGGGCTGTTAACATATCAACTATAATGACAGCTGTAACTATAAAATTGGTCTATGCGGAAAAGGTATTGGATATCGGTGTTGCTCATCCATTTATTCCAATAAGCCTTCAGCACAGATTTTCTCACACCCAACATCTTATCTATGCAGAAAGATGTCATAGTAGTTATTGTCATCCGTGACGTGCACCTATCACACGAATCCTAAAAGTTTTTAAAGGAGTTACAATCATGATACCAACGACATACATTTAGCAAAACAACAATAGCACAACAAATCCATCATGTTCCCCTTATTTCTATTATTATTTTTTTTTGTAGATCAGACAATCTGTTCAACCAGTGTTATTAACAAATTTTTCATCAAGAGGTTTACATTACATTTACAATAATCAGACTTTCTTTTGACCATTACAAGTGAATAACTTACTCTGCATCATTGTTTTGGGTTTTCCTGAAGTGATCTTTCCTGCTGCTAGGTCCCTGAGTAAGGAATTTAAATGGAGACAAACTATGAATAACAAGGAGGCCTTCAAATCGCAGCTGTCACAGAATGACCATCACATGCAGTTTCAATTACTTCTAAAACAATCCCTTCCCCCTCCCCCCCCAAGTCTTAGACAAGGGGAGGGAGCTCCCATATAATCCTCATAAGCTTCTTCGCAAAATTATTGCTTTTCTATATTAGGGTTGAAAGAAAAATATTTGTATTTCAGTTTCTTGACATTACTTACAATTTACCAGGGTCTTCTCTCATATAGCGGGGGGCTGATTCCACCCCCCCCCCGGACGTTCGCCGCGATATGTTCAAGGATAATTTTTTTTGCGGCACAAGCTTTCATGACTTTATCGCCTGCAGTCTTGCACATCTTTTGATACCAAATTTTTAAAAATTTCGACCAACGGGTGCCACGCAGCCACAATGGTCATTTCTCCATGTGTATTGTACACAACCCAGAATTGTCAATTCGCAAATATGTAAATAATCAAATAGCGATGATTCAAAAACTGTTTGAGGTATAGTTATGAAACTTTATAGGGTTTGTCGGTCCATGAACGAGATCCCGGATTATTCAACTATTTCCCACAGTGCTATGAAGCGAAACGAAACATATGGCATATTACTATTGTTTGATTGTTCTAGTTACCTTGCTGCTTGAATGGCTACACTTTCTAAGTACTCTATGTTCCTCTCGTCAGTGGGCTTAATACCAGGTCCTAGTAACGTAAGAAACAACATGACCAGTAAAACAACAGCATAAATGACAAATGCGAAAGCCAATCAGCAAATCTTTAAATATTACTACCCGGTATGTAAGTTCACTGTTGAGGGGCATCTCGGTACGAGTATCCAGTAACCTTAGCCAAAACTTTGAATCCTAGCTTTGTATGCATTCACATGAGTAGAGCTACTGTAGTTTATGCAGGACACGGTATCATCATCATCATCAACATCAATACCATAATCATCATGATCAACATCATCATCATCACCATCATCATCTTCATCATCATCATCATCATCATCATCATCATCTTCATCATCATCATCATCATCATCATCACCATCACCATCCCCATCACCAACATCACCATCATTATCATCATCATCATCATCTTTATCATCATCATCATCGTCACCATCATCGTCACCATCATCGTCATTATCTTCATCATCTTTATCATCATCATCATCATCAGCATCATCATCGTCATAATCTTTATCATCATCTTTATCATCATCTTTATCAACATCTTTATCATCATCTTATCATCATCCTTATCATCTTATCATCATCATCACCATCATCACCATCATCATTCATCACCAACTAACCTAGGGGGTCTACAAGCATGTCCACCAGTCCCATCTTCTTGGCCTTCTCTGCTGGTACGTTCTTGCCAGTGAGCATCATATCCAGTGAGTTGGGTACACCAACCAGCTTGGGTAGCCTCTGAGTACCCCCTCCACCGGGAAGGAGACCTAGCATCACCTCAGGGGCACTCAGCACTGTCTTCCGGTCCTTGGTGGCGATCCTGTAATGACAGCTCATTGCAACCTGTATGCAACAAGACAAGAAAGAGCGAGAGCATGCAGCAATGTATTACATGTACCTCCAAAACATCCTTTCCCTAGTGAACCCAGACAAAAGGTTACTGTTAATAAGCAATACAAAAATTAAGTAGATACACAACTTGACTGTCTCTTCATTAAAATAAAAGTTGGCAGGAATGCACAAAGATATTAATCTGTGACTGAATCTGTAGATACACTGTACAATCCTCTTCCCAGCGTTGTGATGATCTGAATAGATCATAACTTCCATAATCACTAAATTGTGCATTGACCTCAGTTTGACCTCTGATCAGCCACAACTCTTTACAAGATGGCAATCATTTTGCTTACCTCCAGGCCTCCTCCTAAGCATGTTCCATTGATGGCAGCGACTACTGGCTTGTTACCCTTCTCTACGGCATCCATAAACTTGTGCCCATTTCTTGAAAGTTCTGTCACCTGGATGAGTGTAATCAAATACAAACAGAAACTATTCACATGGGATTTCTATACACTCCAAAAATTGTGGGAAGGGGAAAAGATGATAAAGATGATAAAGTTCGAGAGCAGAAATACAAGACGTGAAGAGGTTGTGCAAATCTTATGATGCTACAATTACAACTAGGATTTTAGCAGACAATTTTAACAGATTGTGTTACATAGTATTGCATTGTTCATCATGATAAAATAGTGTTCCATAGCATCAGATTTAATTCAAAACCCATTCAAAAGCCCACTTGAATTGTCGAGAAGAAAGGCAAGCTTTTCTCATTCCAAGAACAAATATCCAATTTGGGGCCACTAAAAACGTCAGTCATTAAAAGAGGAGATACATTATTGGAAGTGTCAAGGAATATCTTGAATTGGATCACACAAGATTGGTATTGAAGGTAAATGATGAATACAATCAAATTTTCATGATTTCAGCAGTGTCTGTTCAATTGGCTTTACTTTAATGACAATTGTACCAAATCAATACAGTCCATGTATAGCATTTGAAATATGTATAAATAAGAGGGGTTGGTACTCCAACAAAGAACATGATATTATCTAGAAGTTTGAACCAAATATTCTGGGTAAAGTGACACTATGACAATTAAAAAGCAAATATATCTGAACAAATAAAATCATACATGCCCTTGTATATGTATCTCACCTCATCTGCAGTTTTGCATGCACCCAGCATACTGTAAAGAAACAAGTTGACAATAAAAGTTATGAAAGAAGAAAGAAGACACAGGACAATTTACAGTTACACGCATACCTAATAAAAATAAATACATTTTTGAAAATAATCTGTTCTATTTCACTAATTTTGTCATATTAAATAAAATCTTACTGTTATACATCTCCGCCTCACTCTGCCGATGTATACATAAAATAATATATTTGATGGCACCTTTACGGCAAAACAAATATGTGCACTTCACAAGTATAAGCATAAGGGCCAATAAATTACTTGCTTTTACTGGTATGATTAGGTACGCCATGATTCGCCTGTCGAAAAGATATGATTTTGATAACAAACTTACAGGTACCCTTTGCAATGATACTGAAGAAAAAAATGATGAAGGCATTGAAGATCTATACAAAGGCTTCATAGCATCAACTATTGATATCCTTGTGCCTCAGAATAGTGTACTATATGTGCCCTCTTGCATAAAAAGTTGCGTTAATCGCAAATCCAAAAATTAAACGCAAGTCAAACATACACGTTCCTGATTGGTTGAAATTTTTTAGTTGCGATTAACCGCAACTTTTTATGCAAGAGGGCCCATGGTGCATTTAAAATGTATTTATTATCATCATGTAAAGTATGTCTTACTTTATGTCTGCTCCAGCGATGAAGTTTCCCGGTTTGGATGATACAAGAACCACTGATTTGACTCCATCGTTGGCCCATATTTCATGAAAGACCTCTTCTACTTCTGCATTGAATTGTTTGTTTAATGTGTTCACCTGTAACACCAAACAGTAACAACATTTTTAGTGTACTATTGTTGATCAGTCAGTGTATTATTTGTACAGCAATAAATTCTTTAAGGGATAATTTGTTACAGCTATCAAGAATTGGATCTACTTAACCTGGATCTACCCATTGTTTTAGCCACAATATAGAACATACAGTAATT
Organism: Heliocidaris erythrogramma; assembly: GCA_025617745.1. Taxonomy (NCBI): domain Eukaryota; kingdom Metazoa; phylum Echinodermata; class Echinoidea; order Camarodonta; family Echinometridae; genus Heliocidaris; species Heliocidaris erythrogramma. The sequence continues at coordinate 44,981,188 of CM046862.1, forward strand.
GATGATGAAGCTTTTACCAGTGATTTTATGAATCCATTATGTTTCTTAATTATTTTTATATTTTTTTCTCAGATGAAAACAAGAGAGATCAGTTTCTTTGGAAAATCTGACAGAAACAAGAGAAGAATTCATAAATAATGCTTTTGAGTTCTATAATAGTCAAGTACTTTGAAAGAAATATTACCTTGGCATTAGGGTCATTCACCCTAACAACAGCCACGTCTCCTTTGACTTCATAGTTGACAATTGAACGAGCTGAAAAACAGACAAAAACATTAGAAATGTTCTTCAAAATCATTTTTTCCTTTAGCTTTTTCTGAGCAAACCTGAGCAAGATGGTTCAACAGATTTAACCAATCAATGGTGGATTTAGATACATGTACATGTAAATGCAACAAGACAAAAAAAAAACGCATTTCAGCACATTCTACAAATACTATTATAAATAATATTTTATCTAAGGAAATAGATGTAAAGTAAATGTGCAGAAGAAAAAACAAAAGAAATTACTGATTTAATCATCTAAACAAACTAATAAAAACTTTACTAAAAAGCCTATTCTCAATATGATATCCTATTTCCTTTTTGATAGGCCTATAACGATACCCCAAGTCACACAGAAAACCAGATTTGAATGCGTTTGCCAAACTGATATTGAAAATATTTTGAAACTACAAATTTCATTGGGAGTTGGTTTCTGTGCTCAACTTCAGTATGTTGCTGCCCATGATACTTGGAGTGATTTTGACATTTAAAGCTAGCCCGGCGCACGCACACTGCACGATCTGACTACCATGGGATTTGGGGAAAAGTTGTTATAACATTTGATATGAACCTTCAAACGTGTAAAATCTTCGTGATCAAAGTTCCGAATAATAGTATCAATACTAAAATAAAAATTCCGGGCTACTGCGAGCCCCCATGTAGGAATAAAAGCGAATTCAATTATAAATCGTAGTGACGTCATACCAATCTTGCGATCGACTAAGATTTGAAGCCGATTTGGCCTTTACTCTAACTAGAAGAATTGCAGTTAACCAGAATTTCAATATTAGTATTTTCTTGTCAGCTAGGTCTCTGAATTGAAATGGGAGAGTCGCCCGGATGGGCAGTGCACATGTGCATTCCACTCTACCAACAACAAGGGGTAAATAGAGCCAGACAAACGGATAGCCCTACCCTGGTTAACCCAAACACTTACCCTGGACAGCCTGACCTGGTCGATTTATCCAGGGTGGGTGCCATGCCGAATAACTCGACTCACTTTTTTCCTCAAAATTTTATGAACTAAATTTAATCATTTTACAATAAATTTCCATTCAAGAGATAAATTATAAACAAATGTATACAGTCACGAATAAACACAGCAATTCTGGAGTTTTGAGAGTTGCACTGGAAGAAGATACATGGTAGTTTTCCCCTGCCGAGTGAGAATTTTTTGATGAAGGATTTACCGCACGCCAAAGGATCAAGGTAGATCAAAGTTGATTTTGTGGCCAAGAATCACTGTACTGATAGAAATCACTATCTTTAAAATACTCTCACCTACGGAATAGAGAGAAATGTAAAGATACATCAGCACAGTGATTCTTGGAATTTAAAATCAACTCACCTCAAGCCTCTGGCAGTCCGTCCTTCATCAAAACATTCTCATTGCAAGGGAAAGCTACATGAAACTATAAACATGAAACTGGAATTTTAATAGCTTTTATTCTTTCAGTGCAACTCTCAAAATGGTCTACAAGTTGCCGTGTTTAATGTCATGACTGTTCACATTTAATTATAAGTTACCACTCACATGGCTGTTTATTTTAAAATGAGTGAATTTGATTCTCAAAATTATGAGAAAATTAAAGTGGGTCGAGCTGTCCGGGGAGGCATCCCACCCTAGATAGCTCGACCAGGTCAAGATGTCTAGGGTAGGTGGTCTAGGTGTCTAGGGTCGGGCTGTCCAGGGTAGATGGTCAGGTTATCCGGGGTTGGGCTGTCCGTTGGTCGGGCTGTTCAGGAACCCAACAACAATTACCTTGGCATGTGCCGGATGATGAGAAGTATCTTGTTGTGTTCATTCCTAGGCTTCCTGCAATTGCAAGTATAAATACAATACAATACAATACAATACAATACAATATACAATACAATAAACATTTTTAGTACGCCCTTCCCGTAAGGCTCGGAGCATTTACAAAATATTTAAATTATAGAACACATTATATTTTTTTTTATATAAACACAAATCAGAAAACTCTTCAATCGTCCGTGTGGGAAACTACCAGGTGGTTTTATGGAGACAAAATGTAATGAATGTACCTGTTACAAAGTTTGATAGCGGATTTAAAATAAATATGATTTCACAGCTTTTATAAAAGCAAAGTGACTGTTACATAAACCCAATCTAAAGTGCTAATGTTAGATGAACATGATCAATTAAATGAATCATGATACAATCGATTTCAAGTTCAAATCTGACCATAACCAATAATCAGATAGTGGAAATCAAGTTTCTTTAAAAGGTTTAAAAGGTTTAAAGGGCAATCCAACCAAGGCAATAAAATGTTTTGTGTGTACAAGCAGAAAAATAAGGAAAAAAAAGGATGGTGAAAGTTCAAAAGAAATCGGACAAGAAGAAAGTTAAAGATGTTTAAAAAATGGGATCACTACATTTACGCGAATATCAAACTGGCAACTTAATGAGTCGATTGTGACATACATGTAGTGGTGGACAACTCTTTTTTTTTTTCTTTTAAAACCTAGTGCGTGCAGTGCCACTTTTGAACATGTTGAACTTCCAGGCTACGCGCGACCCGCCTGGTAACTGCCCCGTGATATCAGAAACTGAAATTTCAAGATTAAAGAAGATATTCCGTGTGCATTCAATTTTCAAACTTTCAGTTTCAGTTTCACCAATCTGACCGGCTTCTCTGATTTTTCCTCTTTTTTTTTCTTTCAGTTTCACTGACTTATGGGGTGTTGCAAGAAGGCAGTGGCTATTTTTACGACGAGTCGTAAGAATAATTTTCCGGCTATTCTTATTCGGCATACGCTCCATTATATACTCTGCGCACACTTCACTGGTTGAGTAAAAATCTCTCTGTTAGGCACGCTCATCCAACACGAGAGGGCGCATTCTCCGTGTTCATTTCTGCTGTACAAAAGTTGCGACACGCTAGATCGGTCACCTGTCCATTCGCTATCATGCACACCCCCTTCAAAGTTCCCATTCTAGGGGCTTTTATATAAATCAATGGTTAAAAGAAATATGACATCATTTTCCTTGCGACTTCAGCTTTACAATGCAAGTATTTTTTCGCCGTCTATGAGTACCACTTTTGCTTAAATTTGTCCGATTTCGTGAATATAATTTAAGTATCAGACACATTACATCAAAAGTACATATTCTACTATAAAATTTAAATTGTAAGGATTGATTTGATACCAAATTCGTGACGGTTCTTTCTGCCACTAACTGCCAAGACGGCTCGAAAAAACCCTTGTCAGCCAGTTTCGCGGTGAATTTTCCAACATGTAGTCCCGTATATTGACGAATTTGAACCGAATGCAACACGCGCATGCGCACTGATCAGCTGATCTCTCGGACATCAAAAATGCCGACGAATTTGCCCTGACTGCCCATTGGCGAGGTTGTCGCATATAAAAAAATCATAACTATAGTTATATTCAATTTTACGTCTTCACATTTTCATGTTCTGTGACAAAATCTCTTCAATTTAAGGTAAGTTTCACTAGATTTTCATGAGCATTAAAAAATATGTGAGCGTGCCTATCTCTGTCTCTGTTTTCTCTGTCTCCTGAGCCTTTTCCATATTATATCTGTAATTCTGTAGAGAGAAAACATCGGTTAGTAACAAATGAAAAAAACGACAAATGACAAAGCTGGGAATCGAACCTGGGCAGCGTTTCATCAAACGGTCATAAGTACAAGTTCGCCGACATCCCATTGAAACGCGTGTATTAAAATTAACAATAATTAAAGCAAATTAGAACAACCATTCTGAATGGTTCACGGTCTGCCCATCAAGAAGATGCAACAATGATTTTGATTGGTCAGTACCGATCAGTTGCAACTTGCAATCAATCGCAACTTTCTTGCAACACCCCATTTTTTAGTTTCACTTTCAGAACAACTTACCGAATACCACACCACGAATAGTGGTCATATTGACCACTACGAATACAACATGCAAAAATAGTTGGTATTTTCTGTCGCGTGTAGTAAAGGTATGGGGGAAAAATAAGATAAATACTTGCTTTCAAATTCAGCCCTTAAAAATCTCACTCCTACCTCAAATGGCCGTTAGGAAGAACTTTTGATATTTTCAGCAAAATCCAAAGTCAAAATCTTGTCCAAAACCAGAGAAATCCCCGCCGATTTGTTTCGCGATCGCGTGTTGTTTACATACTGCCGATGTCTTAGACTAAAATCGGCCAATAAAATTTTTGTCCACGAAGAAACTCGGGATCGCAAGCGCACATCGATCTTTACGATCGCGCACACAGAAAATCGGGACTTTTCCGTGTATGCCACAGGGACCGAATTTTTAAGGACAAAACTCTTTTGGGGATATATGTCAGCGCCGGCGGCAACCAGGAAATGTACACATTGACTCCGATAGCTCGTTTCGCGAGAATCAACAGTAAATTACGGATTTCATTTTTGGAAATATCTTTTCCAACATCGGTGAGTTGAATTTATTGTATTTCTTGGATATTTTGTGGTCGGTTTTTGTAAATTAAATGCCGATTTTGAGTGAATGAGTGTGACTTTTGTGCAGTGGTGTTTTAAAAAGTTGAGGTGTATGACTGCCTGAATTATACACACGAAGTCATGGAAGTATAGGAATGTAGCTATGACTGAGTGCCGAATACCATTATTATGAATGATTCAGGTTGGATTTCCCGTTATTCTTGCACTATTTTAGTATTTGTCATGTTTGTTGTCATGTGGTTCCGGGTTGGCTTACCAGTCAAAACGTCCCCGCGTCAAAACGTCCTCGGGTGATACCAAAACGTCCCCTTGTTAGACCAAAACGTCCCCGGGTCAAAACGTCCTCGGGTCAAAACGTCCCCGGGCTCTTTCGTTAAAAAATATGTTGAATTCTCACCGTTATTACATCATATTTTGAAGTAAATGAAATCTTTAACCAACAAGAATAGTTTTGTGTCATTTACCATCCACCACACGACTGAATTACCGCTGCATTCACGGCATGAAAATCATCTAGCTCTCGCTTCCAATCAACGCAATATCGCCGGCTGTGCATGTAGTGTGCGTGGGGTACTTTGGTAAGCAGCCGCACGGCTAGTACAAACGTTTAACAGTTGACCAGAGCAATTATAATAAACGTATAGGTATTTTGTTTTAATCGGTAAATAGGTGCATGTCATAAATTACTAATGTACAAATTTCCATCATTTGGTATTTTAGACAAACCGCAAAGAGAGTTGTAGGAAAAAGTGTGATCTAATAAGTTAGATTTTATTTTATGTAGAAAAAGAAAACAAAAAAATTCCTAAATAAAATCACATCTAGTGTACTAGACCATCAATAAAAATATATATTTAATTTTTAATCACGTCTCTTTTTTTGTCGATGTAATATGTTTAAGTTATGTCATTTATGTAGAAAATGTACTATGACCAGATTATGGCGAAATTAGTGAATAGAAATATAGTATAGATACATTAATACAGTATAATTACAATAACAACAACAATTGTACTACTACTACTACTACTACTAATATTTTGGGAATAGTAATAAATAAATAAATAACAAGCAAAATTGGACTCGGACTCCCAAAGCAGAAATATATTACAGATACATTAATACAGTATAATTACAATAACAACAACAACAACAATTATAAAATAACTAGAGTTTAATTCGTCATGACGAATTAGGTGATCTGTCTTTCACTTTGTACGATCATGATTGTAATCAGGATGATCATAATAATGGGGAAATGCTAAACTGAAGATAGGAAGTCAAGAATGCCATGAATGGAGATGCTTCTTGAGGACAGGAATGTAGCAAAATGTGTGAAACGGTCATTGTAAAAAGATTACGGTGATGATGATAATGGTGATGATGATGAAGATGATAATATAATGATGGTGATGATAATGATATTCATGATGATTATGGTGTTGGTGATTTTGAAGATGATTGATGATATAATGATGATAATGATAATGATGATAATGATGGGGATAATGGTAAGGATCATGACTGCAATGACAGTGACGTTAACCATGCCAAATATGAACGAGAAATCATATTTCGTTATGAAGATACGACCATAAGTTGATTTGTAGAAAATGGCGTCTAGATGACGTCACAATAAGATAATTAAGATAATTGACTAAGCCAATTTTGAGAAATTGTGATATCTAATAGGACTAATGATATTGTAGGATAGCTTTAATACACGTCAGTGAAACAGATTTTCCATAGGGATATACATAAACCACTGCACAGCACTTTGCAATAGACATAACATGCAAAATAAGGCATTTTATTACTTGGTTTGTGATTGTTTATGTTATAATAGTCGTAGAGGATGGTAAAATGACAAGTAAAAAGAAGCAAAAAAAAAAAAAAAAAAATCGGCCCCGGGGATCGAACCAGGTACCTTGACCATGGTAGTCATGTGCTTTACCGATAGACCAAAATATTTCCCATAGAGATAACACGTAAACGAAAAACGTGATTCTCAAATCCCATTTGGTACTGAAAAATTGGGCATGATCCCGACATCTGATCAAAAATTGGAGGGCTTACTAATAAAAGCTTATAGTCTCAGCTACAACATATTAAAATCTGGAAGGAAATAGACCAAAAATAACTGAGATACTGCTCAGAGAACGATGTCATGTAGATTCATGATTCGAAAAAAAATCATCTTCCATAGACATAACACGCAAATAGGGAAAAATTTGACATGTCGTCTTTAATTGAAGATTTCAGTGTGATGACGTCATCAAAATGAATAATGGTGGCAAGATGTCTCGTAGAGAATTGTTGCAGCTATAACATATCAAAATTTGGGAGAAAAACGACCAATAATTACGAATCTAGAGCCAAATTTGCATAAATGTGATGACGTCAAAACATGAAAAATGGAAATTTTGACTTCTGGTGCCATTTTGATGACGTCATAATGTTTATATGGATGAAATGATACATGAAATGAAATCTATGATTCATACCCTACCTGATGATGACAAAAAATTTGGGGGTCAACGGACTATCTAACGAGCTACAATGAATTTTGTAGAGGCATGTTTTTGCACGTTTTTACGTTATTTTCGCCATAGACGCGCGCACGGATTTCGAACTTTGACGCGCCCGTACGACCTTATTATTGATTGAAATTGATTCAAATTGATGGAAATGATGAAGAAAAGTGTCAGGATTGCAAATCAATAAAAAAAACAGCGTTCTAACGTTATTTACGATTTGTGCGCGCGTAAAACGCGCGCGCGGACGCTTACGCACGTGTGCAGACTTGATCCTACGTGATTTTGAGCATTTTAAAATTTTGACGCGCGCGTACGCGTACGTCCTGACCTCTAGATGACCTGTGAGGACATGACCTGATGACCCGTCATGTGAAGTTTATGTGATGTAAATATAGTTGATTTTTGATGATCGATTATGAAGATATAATCGATCTTGTAAATTTACAAAATGGCGTCTTGATGACGTCATGATAAACTGATGACCTTGAATGAGATGCCACATCTTGACATTAACAAGTCTGATAAGTGACGACAATTTGAAGAAAATTGAGAATGAAATTTTTGAGGAATCATGGTAACAAGAAAATGGGCGAAAAATAAAAATAAATAATAATAAATAATAAAGAAGAAAAATCTTGACGAAATTAAGAGGTGATCTGTCGATCTACGACAGATCACCTAAATAACAAGCAAAATTGGACTCGGACTCCCAAAGCAGAAATATAGTACAGATACATTAATACAGATTACAGTATAATTACAATAACAAAAAAAGTCAAAAGGGCGGGGACGTTTTGGTACGCTACACGTCCACGGGGACGTTTTTTGGTACGCTACCCGGGGACGTTTTGGTCGTAGCAAGGCGGGGACGTTTTGACGCGGGGACGTTTTGACCGGATACCGTGGGTTGATTATAAAATGTTTTACAGCACATAATGTAAGAACTCGAGGATCAAATATGACGGTCGACCCACTGAACCTAATGCCGCGGCATGCCCGGTCATAAATTCAAGTTATTTTTTTACGGGCGGCTAGCTTGCGCTTACATGCCCCGGCCACGGCCGGGGAAGCTTAGGGAGTTAGGCTCGTCAGCTCAGGCTCTCGAGCATGTCGAGTCAAGGGCAGCTCAAACACAAAATGCCCAACGCCCACGTGAAAATATTATCAATCTGCAAAAAGAAACAATTTTTTAAAATAACTGGGTAACATGTTAATAAACATATGATATTAATGGAATCTCCGTTTCGATGTTTACCTCTTAATGATGAGTATTTTGCCCAGGAAATAGCTCTGAGAGCGCCTAGAGATCGTACAGAAGCCATTGCCAGAATCTTTCAAGGTGCCCTTGTGATAATTTCCAATACAGCCGGTATATATTTATTGCCAAATTGGTTCAGGTTCAGAAAGTTAATGACTTAAGATTTTTACCTATTTTTTAAAAAACTATGAGGAGAATTTTGATTTTAAAAAATAATAAAATTAGTTCTATTTATTAATTATATTTTTTAATGATAGAAAATTGAATTTAACATATTTTTTAATGACAAAATGACTTTCAAATTGGCAATGAAAAAAGTGCGTTTACCTTTATAACCTTTAAAAACAGCTTTGTATTTTAATTTTCATTATATATTTTACTTTAAAATTGATATTCCAGAGTAATATTCATTTATTTTATTTTTGTATATGCAATTTATGTTAATAAGCATTTTTGAAATATTTTTGAAGAGCATTACGTAAAGATAATAAAAGATATTTTTTACTTAAATATATTAGTGCATTGATGATACCCTAACCTCATGTGTGAGGTTTGGAGTCTTCTTGAATATATTCGACGTAATAATATTGTGCATAAACTCTATTACTGCCTAGTACTGGGCCACATTGGTAGATATAGATTATAATAGGCCTAATACTAGTTGTTGTGTAAGTTACACTTGAGGGTACGAAATAAAGAGAGAGCAACCATGGCTTCCTTTATGCTGAATTCTGTCCGAATGTCCAGCCTTCTATGTTCTACTGGGAACCAGTTTACTTTCAGTGAGTTTATTAACCTCAGTCTATAAATTTATATTTATAATTTAAAATTATACTACTACTAGCCTAAAAAGTTAGACCCTGGCTACTCCCTAGGCCTAGGCTAGGCCTAAACTTAAAATTAAATCCATGCTGTGCTGTTTTCTTTTAATAATTAAAATTTAAATTAGTGTTACTGTTACTCAGTGTTACTGTGTTTGACTTTGACTAGTTTGAGTGAGTTTTTAATTTGACTTTGACCATGTCCATGTTGACTGTCTTGTCTGAGTTTGACAACAGTCAACACTAACAGTACATCTTATGAATGAATGACACTTGACAGTCATGACAGTATAAAAAAAAAATATAATCAATATTAATATTATGAAGAGTTACAATGTTACATGAATACATTATTTATAATTTATATACATAAAAAAGTATGGCTAGAGTGCCCAAGTCTGCGCACACGCGTAACTGCGCGATTCTAATAATAAAAGAAAACATGCAAAGAACACAAACTTTTCATCTTTTATCATAGCGATAGGTAATTTTTATCCATGCAAAAAACGAGTCAAAATAATGAAAAACGGTCTTATTTCAGACATTTTATTCACAAGCCTCAAAATGCTGTCTTTCACGTCAAAACCCGGGGGGGGCACTCACATATATATGTCACACATGTATGTGCCGCTGTGACGTCCCCCATTTTCAACCTTCTCGGGTCGCTCCCATGATATGCGATTTTCAGATTTTCACTAACCGCACCTCGATTGGCTTCCGACTCGCTCCCTAGAATATGAGAAAACAATGCGCACAGCCCATTGTCCGGGAACGGTCGCTCCCTAGCCTCCCAGGCCAGCGCAGCGGGGGAGCTGGGCGGCCTAGTGCCCCCTAACTGAACGCGGTATTACTAGTGCTAGCGGCGACTCAGCGAGATCAATCTGCATGCGACATCGAGTCAGTGCAGTGGCGCGGCATGTACAGCATTAGAAACAGCGCTGCGACCGCTGACTCAGCTCATGCACCGTATGTGTACCAGAGTAGTGAGATCGCGAGCAGCTAAAATTAGCTCTGCGCATGTGCCCTTTCATTTGCCTTTCGCTCCTTAGACCCTCAAAAATGAGCTGCCTCGATTAACCATTTAGCTCCTTAGACCCTCAAAAATGAGCTTCCTCAATTAACCATTTAGCTCCTTAGCCCCCTGTTTTGAGATTGGCAGCGGCACACCCACATCCAAAAACAGGTTGAGTGCCCCCCCCCGGGTCAAAACTCCCGAACTGCGTGTAAAATGAAAGAGTGTGCAGATATGGGCACCATTGTTTTTTCAATGTTGAAATGACACGGCCAACGTTTCTTGTGAAAATGGCATTGGGCTTAACTATACCCAACCTAGACAGAAATAACCATCTGTTATGGGGAAATCTTTAATATTTCTGACATTTCTCAACCTTCCCCATAGATAGGCACGCTCACATATTTTTTAATGCTCATGAAAATCTAGTGAAACTTACCTTAAATTGAAGAGATTTTGTCACAGAACATGAAAATGTATTGATCTAGACGTAAAATTTAATATAACTATAGTTATGATTTTTTATATGCGACAACCTCGCCAATGGGCAGTCAGGGCAAATTCGTCGGCATTTTTGATGTCCGAGAGATCAGCTGATCAGTGCGCATGCGCGTGTTGCATTCGGTTCAAATTCGTCAATATACGGGACTACATGTTGGAAAATTCATCGCGAAACTGGCTGACATGGTTTTTTCAAGCCGTCTTGGCAGTTAGTGGCAAAAAGAACCGTCACGAATTTGGTATCAAATTAATCCTTACAATTTAAATTTTATAGTAGAATATGTACTTTTGATGTAATGTGTCTGATACTTAAATTATATTCACGAAATCGGACAAATTGAAGCAAAAGTGGTACTTATAGACATATTCAAACGCAATTTGCGTATGGATTATGATGTCGTCGTCGGCGAAAAATACTTGCATTGTAAAGCTGAAGTCGCAAGGAAAATGATGTCATATTTCTTTTAACCATTGATTTTTATAAAAACCCCTAGAATGGGAACTTTGAAGGGGGTGTGCATGATGGCGAATGGACAGGTGACCGATCTAACGTGTCGCAACTTTTGTACAGCAGAAATGAACACGGAGAATGCGCCCTCTCGTGTTGGATGAGCGTGCCTACCAGAGACAGACGGTACGACCGTGTATCACCAACACTACAAGGTTGTTGAAAGATGCTGCACTATAGTGTACATGTATCTCAAGTCCATTAACACATATTTTTTATCTTTCTCTATAGATAGAAAAAGGTAAATTTCCAGATGCTTTGAAAGTAGCACAGGTGACATCAATAATTTATAAGAAGAGACAAAAACATTTACCAGGCAAAAACAGACCTATTTCCGTCCTACCAGTACTGGGCAAAATCTTTGAAAAAATAATAAATAAATGTGTAATTGATTTCTTGGAAGCGAATAATGCTCTGTTTCAACATCAGTATGGTTTTTCATAAGAAAACATAGCACTAAATTGTATTTGATTACTCTCGCAAATACATTATTGCAATACTTAAATGAAGGTAGAGTAACATTTGGTATCTTTATTGACTTTCAAAAGCCAAAGGCCTTTACTAACCATAGAATTCTCCTTCAAAAATCTCACATTATGGAATCTGTGGAATAACTTTGAAATTGTTTAAAGACTATCCCAGTTTATACAATACAAGGATGAGATGTCTCTAAATTTGAATATAACATGTGGTGTCCCTCAAGGCTCTGTTTTGGTCCAACATCATTTCTAATTTATATAAATGATTTACCTAACTCAACACACTTTTCCAATTTCAGATTATTTGCTGATGACTCAAACCTATTTCATACATTTGACACTAAACAAAAAGAAATAGACTTTAATAGAACTGATAAGTGAAACTTTAGAGAAGGCCCAGGAATGGTGTAATGCAAATAAAGTCACAACTAACTTACAGAAACCAAATTACATGGTTATAGATGAATCTTTGACCGTGCGCGGTCAGAATTTATGCCTCCGCCATCACCAGATTGGAAATGTATGTAATTACAAATCTTTTCACTTAAAAAGCACAGGAGACAGAAAATTTATTTCATTTCATTTTCATCCCGTACAAATAAAAAAATTACCATTGATGACTTACAACTTTGACCTTGAGACCCTAAAATCTAATCCGTTCATCGTCCCTCACATATATGCATACATGGGCCAAGTTAGAGGTTGATCCGTCAAACAGTTCTGAAGTTATTGCGAGAACGAACCATTTTTATGTACATAATGACGCCTCTGACCTTTGACCTTGAGACCCTAAAATCTAATTAGTTCATCGTCCCTCCCATACGCAAACATGGGCCAAGTTAGAAGCTGATCCGCCAAACGGTTCCTAAGTTATCACAAGAACGAACCATTTTTATGTATATAATGACCTCTATGACCTTTGAACTTTGACCTTGAGACCCTAAAATCTAATCAGTTCATCGTCCCTCACATATGCATACATGGGCCAAGTTACAAACTGATTTAAAAAAAAACGGTTTTGAAGTTATCGCGAGAACGAAAAGGGGACTTGAAGTTTTTTAGCTACCGTAAATCGTAATTCTAACCATAATCCTAACTTTAAGTTTAAACATAACCCTAACCCTATGTGTTGGTCGTTTATGCACATAAGTCTACATGTATGTGGTAGGGTTGGGTATAGACCAAAAGCTTCAGTCTCTCTGTTTCGTCGGTTGTTCCGCTGAGACTTCGTCTGGCTCCACTAGAACTCCGTACATAGAGACTGAATGATCACATATCGCGTAGTGAGTGGACGGTCATATCCGGAACCGGAAGTGTATTTTTATTATTTGTCTGTGTGTTTGTGTGTTTGTGTGTGTAGCATGTATTCAGTGGCGTATCCGTGCAGTATAGTACGTAACGGCAATGCGACCTAAGGCTCAGGTCGGCTGATCGTACACCTAGCCACATGCTTTTTTGCTATCTAAAGTCTGCAGGTGGCATTTTACTTCATTTTCAACAACTGGTTTTTAAAAATAGTGAGCTTTCTGTTTTGTTTTCTAACATATTCTGTAAAGTCAGAATGAACACTTGGTATTTCATTGGCTAGCTTTGGACCTAATTTACAAAAAAATGGTCAGATATTGTTAATTTTTCTACACTGGTCCCTTTATACAGCAACTCATTAATGGTTTTCCATGTTTTACAAATATTGTTCTTGTTAATGAAGAAGAGGTTACTATAACATACTTATACAACATGTACCGTATGTATTTTTCATTATAATATTCAACAAGTGACCTTCTTGGTCGAAAATTTACAAACGGACAAAAAAATATTGTTTTCATGGTAATGCAATGATCAGATTTTTAAAAAATTGTTCCAGAACTAGTAGAATTTTGACAAATATAATTTTCATCAAAATCCTGCCCCCCCCCCCCCCTCTCCTAAAACAGAAAAAAAAATCACCTCTTTCAATGCAAAAGCAAAGTTCAACAAGATTCAAATCCAATGATAACATCATGTAGGAAACTGTTCATCAAAGTTCAAGTCTTGAATTTAGAAGTGCAATGTAATAATACACACACATGTAGCATTGATGTACATGTAGATTGGGAGCCATATAACCTGAGGTTGATATTTCTTCATTTATTTCATACTTTTATCTTGTGTAGATAGCACACAAATAAAATTAGTTGACGGGCCTGAAGTACACACACTGCACATGTACAATCATACATGTAGCCCATCTTCAGTTTACAGTTTTGTTGCTTGCATCATTAATCCCGTCCTCCTCTAAAATGTGGGTGATAATCAGCTTGTGTCAGTGAAAAAGAAAACATAATTACAAATTACTTCTACAAGAGTTCATTTGGATGAGAATTTGAGGCTATATACCAACTAATATATCAACTGTGTAAAAAAAGTACAGCATAATGGACAATAAAGAAGAAGATTTTCCAGTTGGCACTCCTACGATGCTGTGGGCGGCAAATCCCGCCCAAAAAATGTGAGTGTTGAACATTTTGTTTAGGCTCAGAATGGTTTGAAAATTCTTCCTCATACAGAAACCTGTGCCTTTAATATCATGTTTATTCTCATGCAATATATCTGTGCCCAGTTTGCTAAAGAAAAAACTCATTGAAAGTTAATATTCGACTCTTGAAAATTCATTTTCGACAATTGCTCAAAAATCTGGTGGCATGGAAGGGGTTAAAGACAGATGGACATGCAAACTTCCTGTCAATGACAAGGGGTGGGGGATACTGCTGAATCAATGTACTTGGTTGTTTGTTACATGCATGTACTTTGTATAGTTAAGCTAACAGTCAATGAATAAGTCAATGCAGACTCACTGTACACTGTTCAGTAGACGGACGTCCTTGAAGGTCACCTTCAGACTTGTTTTATCTACATGTACCTGTACTTTGTGTAGTCATACCAGTAAGACTAAGTGGCAGGAAGTACCCCCATAACCTTGCTTCAGTGTGTTAGGGGGTGAATCATGTCTCTTGTTTCTAATTACTTGTACATGTACCTGCTCAGTTAACATAAGAGAGTCACATGACGAAAAGGAATTACTGACTTGAATGTGAACTTGTATTATATATTACTAAGCAAAATAGTTGATGGTTCAAAATAATGAGAAATGCATGCTGAATAATTTAAATATATTTTATACAAATATTTATTTACTTTATTGTGTAAAATATTGATGCTCTTGTAATGATTTTGAAGTACATGAAGTTGAAATTATTATTGCATTCTTCTTGTAGTTTTTGCTTAAAATGTTTGAACTACAAGTATGGGTGATAAGAATTTTGTTGTTGTTGCTTTATTTTAGAATTACATGGATATCATTTGTTATAGATCGCACAAGCATGTTTGTACCTGTGTTGTTCCTGAGTAGCTGCTCTCTATTATATTGATCAGTCTGTCTTTATTGTTCTTTCTTTCTTTCTTTCTCTCTCTCTCTCTCTTTCTCTCTCTCTTCTCTCTCCTCTCTCTCCTCTCTCTCCCCTCTCTCTCTCTCTCTCTCTCCTCTCTCTCTCTTCTCTCTCTCTCTTCTCTCTCTCTCTTCTCTCTCTCTCTTCTCTCTCTCTCTTCTCTCTCTTCTCTGCATCTCTCATTTTCTCTCCAGCCCCTGTGTACATGTATGTGAAATGATATTAACAGAACCATGTCTTTATTCTCTCTCTCTCTCTCTCACTCTTCTCTGCATCTCTCTTCATTTTCTCTCCAGCCCCTGTGTATGTGAAATTATTGTCTTTCTCTCACTCTGTCTCTCGTTTCTTTAGATGGTGCTAGAGCTCTCAGTACAAGCTGCAGACATGAGGCTGCTAAAACCAAGAAGTCCCTTGCCAAACAGAATGTTAAAAACATTGTTTTGGTGGAGGGAGTTCGAACACCATTCCTTATGTCTGGGACTGAGTAAGTTTTTGGTTGTTGCTGTTGTTTCTTTGTTTTTCTTTGCAAATTTCTTCAAAACGGTAGCATTTCTAGTGGGTGATACTTCCAGGTGAATAGAATTTCCGTGGATTTTCTGTGTGGACATAATCAAGAGGTTATATTAGTCATATTGGGTTGTAGGTTACTGTACATTCATTATGATATTAAAACGACAATTTTTTTTAGTAACAGGGCGTCACTTTGACTATTTTTAAGGATTTACGGTTTTAAAATGGAAAGGAGACAAGGAGTCACCATTAGAAGAAAGTGGGGGAAGAAAACAGGAATAAAATAAAAAATCATGAGCAAAGTAAAAAAAAATAATAATGACTGAGCAGAAGTTAATCTCGAAATGAGAATATTTTATGTTAAAGACTTCTTGTACTATTCATTTTTTTTAAATCTGCTTTTCTTCTGCAGATTCAAAGATCTAATGCCACATGACTTACAACGAGAAGCAATGAAGTGAGTAGAAAAAAATGTATAATGTACAAAATAAAGGAGTGTTTAGTAGATTCTTGCTGGAAAGTTGCATCACTTTGTAGTCTGTGATATTTCTTAAGTTTTGTTCACACGTAGTACATAGCATCGATGCTATGTTAGCATCGATGCTATGTAAGTCTTGAAACTATTTCCAGTACGTTCAGACAGGCCATGATCGACTTGCTTCTATCACCCACTCGTGACTATTCATCGCTCCGCTGCCAAAACAATAATTACTGCGTCACACAGAGTGACCTGAGTATAATTGGTATGCATGGTCAAAACGCGTGGAAGTTTGTGCACAGGGGTCATATCATGCGAAGTTTTTGTTTTGAATAATATTTTATTTGTCTTCATAAATCAACATAATAACACAATAACAATTCATTTGTAATATCGATAATACAATCAACTAGCAAATACATGTGTTATAATACTTAATTTTAAATAAACCTTGTACATGTCAGAATTGACTGAAGTCCAATCTTATACCAATATAAAACACATGCACACTATTCTCTGGTAAGCACATGTAAATCAATATCTAAAGACCACATCATACATGTATATAAAAAGAAAAAGATAAAAAGAAGGAAAAAAAAACACAGCCCCTCCCTTACCACACAGTATACACAGTAGCCTACTTACCCCTACATCACATGAATACATACATTATAATACAGCACCAGATGAAACAGACAGAATGATAATAGAAAAAAGTAGGGAAGAGGGTACATCACATGAATACATACATTACATTATATTATAGCACCACATGAAACAGACAGAATTATAATAGTTGCGAGTGAAGATAGCAGCGATTGCGCTCACACTACAAATAGTCACAAACGCGATGGGTGGTCTACCGCAAAGCGTCGATGCTTTGTCGCTGGATCCTGAGATTTACTCCTGCTAAACTCGCTGCCAGAATAGTTCGGAAACCTAGCTCCAACTCGCTTCTATCTTGTGAATATCTGCGTTCAGACAGCATTTGGTCTTAAAACTATCTGGTCATCACCAAAATAGTCTCGAAACCTAGATAGCATCGATGCTATCGCTCTACGTGTGAACGTACCTTTAGTTTGTTATTCTGTGGTACTCCTGAATGTATTCTCACCCTCACCAAGCATTTTCTTCTTCTCTTTTTTTTTGTCTCTCTCTCTTTTCCCCCTTTTCTCTCTCTCTCTCTCCCTTCCTCTTCCTTTTCTTGATGTTATAATGTATACAAATGTACTTATTTATTTATAGTATTTCCTTTGGCATTTTTATCTTGGCTATCATGTGTTACCTTTCTTTCATTTCTTCTTATTTTTTTCCTTTCTTCTCTAATTGGAACATTCTTATTACAGTCAAACCTGCTTTAGCGACCACCTGTCTATAAAGACCACAATTTTTGTTTCCCTTGGATAATATTTCTCATTGAAACATGTATTAAAGGAACCTTTCCATAAAGACCACCTGCTCATAAAGACCGCTTTTCTTGTCTCCCTTGCGTGGTCTTTATAGACAGGTTTCACTGTGTATATATTGATTTGTTTTCCATTTTTTCTTTATTTCTAACTAGGGGACTGCTAGAGAAGACTTCAATTCCAAAGGGTAAATAAAGATAATTTCTCAAAGTATACATGCAAAATATGACTATCATTTCATTACATGTGAAAAAAATTGTACTTTCAAACCAGTGTTCAACAAAAAGTTTTTCTAAACAGGTCGAATAACATTGGTGAGTGGGAGCATAAATGAATGGATATCTATATTTAGGCTTATGTGAAAGCAAAGAGGTTTGAAATACTTGTATGTATGAGTAGAGTGCGATAGTGCACAATGCATATATTCATTGTATAATGTATTCTGAATAATTAAAACGTATCTATAAGGTGTGGAAGATCATATTTTGTTAATTTTCAATGTGCAGTAGTGTTTTGACTATAATTGAGAACATCAACATCAAGGTATTGCTACAACTGTTCGTTGTGACCGTTAATGCAATTTTAATCTTCTGTGTTTCAACAGATGCAATTGATCACATCATCGTGGGTACAGTCATTCAAGAAGTGAAAACCAGTAACGTCGCAAGAGAGGTAATTGAGAAAATCCTCTAATTTTATTGCACTCTGAAATATAGTTCTAATTTTTTTGAAAGATGCTCTTAATAAGGATGGCAGTCTTATTAATCTCATGCAAAAATCACGCTTTTAGGATGTCAGATGTACATATTTATTGCAGGTATGCTGACAAAATACTTAATCATGGATTGAATTTAAATCATTGTAAAATCAATTGTATTGAAACTTCCAATATTGGTCTTGATGATTTGAAGGTTTTCCCAACACAGCAAAAAAGTAATGAATCCAAAAAAAATCCATCAAGAGGGGAATGAAGTAGTTCCTCAGTGAGGGTTTTGGGAAGTGACATCCATAAACATACAAGAATGGTATTAAGATTGTGTTTGATATATCTTTATGTCCATGTTTAGGCTGCTCTGGAAGCAGGATTTTCAGATCGCATCCCTGCTCACACGGTAACTATGGCATGCATCTCATCCAACCAGGCTATCACATCAGGTAAGTAACTGGGCGAGATAGTGGTCTTTGGGGTGATAATGCTAGGTTGAGGGTGATGGCAGTGTTGATAATGAGGAGGAGAAGGGCATTGATGATTATGGTGTTGGTGGTGGTAGTGGTTGTGGTGATGTTGGTGGTGGTAGTGGTTGTGGTGATGTTGATGATGATGATGATGATGATGATGATTATCCCCTCGCCGACAAAGTCGGAGAGGATATAGTAATGCTGCCGTCCGTCCGTCCGTCTGTAACAAATCAGTTTCTGTTCGATAACTTTATTGTGATGATGATTTTCAGATCGCATTCCAGCTCACAAAGTACCCATTGCAGGCATCTCATTCCATCATACCATCACATCAGGCTAACTTGGGGGATGATACTGGTCTTGGGAGGATGATGAGATGATGGGGGTGGTGTTGACAGTGATGCTTCTTCTCAAATTGGTGGCAATCATGATGATATGATAATTTCATGATAATCACATTGCTGACAATGTTGGCAAGCAAGAAGATGACAGTTATATTATATCCTGATATGCTAATATTGCCTAAATTTCAATAAAGAACCATCATGCGAATCAAGTCAACCATAATCTCTTCAGTATATTCTCACTTTATATTGTTTCACCTTCTTTTTGCCCTTTGCAGGTATGGGTTTGTTAGCTACAGGTCAAGCAGACACAGTCTTGGCTGGTGGTGTTGACTTCATGTCAGATGCACCAATCAGGCACAGTCGTCAGATGAGAAAATTCATGTTAAACTTGGGCAAGGTATGAAGTGTTTTTTATACAGTGGAACCTTGTTATAACAAACTCCTTGGGACTAAGGAAATCACCTCTTTATATCGAAACTTTGTTATGTCAGGGCTAAAAAACAATAGAATACAAAGAAATAGGACCGGCAAAATCACCTCAAGTGTTATAAGAGTTTGTTATATCAGTGTTCTTTATAATGGGGTTCCACTGTATTTGGCAGTTATATTTTCATGTAAAGTCTATCACATAGGGCTAATGTTATTTAAAATGTAACGCTCTATACACTTGTTAGGGGCCACGTACAAATGTGGCTGTTGGAGAGCCATAAGACAACCATGCACTAATAACTACTTCAAACCCTTATGATAGCGTATGATATCTGCTGCATACCGGCATGTAGAGTCACATACATGTAGGCGCCATGGCAGTGGACTGGGCTGACTCAGTGTATAATTTTAAACTTTTATGTCGTCCTTCTGTATGCTGCAGTGATTGCTTAATATACTATTAATACATGGTTGGGAGTGCGTTGGTGCGATCTGGCAACACAAAGGTTTTTATCGTGGTGTACTATATGCACGAGGCGCAATCCGAGTGTGTTTGACACCACAATAAAAACCTGTGTGTTACCAGATCGCACTAATGCACAAACTCACAACCATGTATTAACAGTTTTATAAAACGGGTCGGCAATATGATTACAAAGTCTTTAAAATGGTTACGAACGCCAAGAGTTGCACAGTCATGGAGGCTGCCATTTGCTTTCCTGGATGAAATCACAGAAGCGCAGCCAACAAAAGTCCTGCACGTTTCAGTGCGCGCATGTAATCCCTGCGCTAAAATGACAATTAAACTACGCGATTTCATTGCATTTTAAGTTTGCACGCACCAGAGGTACGCGTACGCGCAGCTCAGACATGGTTTAGAGCCTTTTTGCCATCTGTTATCACTTTTTTTTGGCAAAGTCACATGGTGTTATTTGACCAGTCAGGATGGCTACATTCTTGAACCCGTTTTATAATAGATTCTGTAATTGTCGCAGGATAGCCGTGTCCCACCTATTATTAGATAACATGACGTAGAAAGCCTTTATGATTTGGCCTTGCATGACCGCAGTCATTAGAATAAAAGTATGTGTGGATGAAAAAGAAATTATTTGATAAAAGAGTTTTTGTTGGTTTTAAGATATCATTTTAACTCGAACTGATCAGGTAGAGGAGGACAGTAATTGAATATTTAGGTTAAACACAAGTGAAATACAGGGAAACAAAATGCAATAAGGTACTATTGATTTTTATTCTTCTGTTACTCAGGCAAAGACAGCTGGAGCAAAGTTGAGCCTCGCATCAAGACATCTTAGCATGGCTGCACTTAACCCTGAAGTAAGTACTGTAATTGAAAAATATTTCATGAAGACAACATCTGAGTCTTATTTTCCACAGATGTTTTATCCTTCCTTATAACTGGACTTGTTCCTCATTTTTTCTTTCTTTTGCTCGTACCATCCTGAAGCCTTCATGTATAGTTATGAAATGTTTTGGTTATATCATAGCTTCACTATCGGTTGCACCTTGCGTAATTGGTGATTTGTAGAGCAATTCTCAGGCAAGTTTTAAAGTCACATAGAACAACTTTTGTTCAGGAAATGTGCATAAAATTAATTGGTTAAGTGGCCTACACGCATTTGAACATTTCCTATGCAGTTTCTTTGAAAAATATATTACAGCTGGTACTCGACATTGTGTTTCAATCTAAAGTCTGAACATTTTTTTGTACCTTTTTATTTTTATATGAACACTACTAATTTGTACATTAAATGAAAAGTGTGGAAAATGATATGTGTATTCATGATCATCCTTTTTTTTAATCATTTGTCAACTCATTTGCTCCTTTTATGTGTACAGCTTCCAGCAGTGTCTGAGTTCTCATCTAACGAGACCATGGGACATTCAGCTGACAGACTTGCAGCTGCTTTTGGAATCAGCAGACAAGAACAGGTAACCTCATACATCAGTTATACAAGACATGCTTCTCTGACAGTTAGTCCTAGGTCAACATCCTAATCAAATCTATTTTCTAATTTCAACACTTGACGAAACACTAATACTTACTCTTAACTAACCCTGACCGATAAGCTAATCTAAAACACAATCGTAATCCTAACCCTACATCTTTTACAAAATAAAGCCGCAGCATGGCCCGGTTTCATAAAACTTGTTATCAATAATAACTGTCATGATTCTATGACAAATCTGCTCACAGCCAATCATATGCAACAATTTCAGTAGCTCATATCAAATATCGTAACTTGTTATTGATGACAAGTTATATGAAATAGCCCAGTTTTTGCTGGGGCAAATGTTAGGTCACTGATGCTTCATCCTTACTTATTATATATCTGTCTAAAGCATCTCATCGACAAGTCGTTGAAGGGGGGGGGGACTGCAAAACTACCATCATGTTTTTTTTCTTTACAAACAATCCAAAATTTTTTTTTTTTTTTTTTTTTTTTTGTCCCAGCTTCTATAATTTTTTGAGAAAAAAAAAGAGAGAGAGAAAGTTGTATATTTTTTAAGGTGCTCCCTGTTCCCCTGGATGCATCACCTGGATGCATCACCTGTCTATAGATTGCCCTTGAATTAATTTTAAACTAATAACGACCCATCTCTTTGAATTGCAGGATGATTACAGCAGACGTTCCCATTCCCTAGCAGACAAAGCCACCAAGGAGGGTCTATTGACAGACAGACTGACGTACATCGTTCCTAAGACCGGTAAGGCCGTAGAAGCAGACAATGGCATCAGGGTATCCAATGAGGCACAGATGGCCAAACTCAAACCAGCGTTCATCAAGCCACATGGAACCATTACTGCTGCCAACGCCTCTTTTTTGGTGAGTGCAAAATCCTCTTTGTCTGGATATATATTTTGATTATTCATAGGCATTAGTCCTCGGTTACTGCGTCCCTTGGATATACATGTAGGACTGAAAGCCATAGATCCCCCTAGTTGCTTACTAACAAGCAGACACAATAGCTCAAATAGAATCGCCAAGCAGTGTCTGTCAATGGAATAATTGTACACACTAACACTTCGTTTTGAATTTTAACAAGCCATTTGCCCGTCATGGTAGTTCTGACTCTTGCATTACCAAGTACACATGTGTTTATTTTTGACAGAGTGATGGTGCCTCAGCCTGCCTAGTCATGACCGAAGAGAAAGCTCTAGCCATGGGCTACAAACCCAAGGCTTACCTCAGAGACTATGTCTATGTTGCACAGGACCCTAAGGATCAACTCTTATTGGGGTAAGTAACTATTATACCAGGGCCCTGTTGCATAAAACTTGTGACATAAATCTTGATCGTGACATAAATCTCCGCATAAGCTATGTCATTGATCTTTCATGTTTATCGTGAATCGTGATTCAGGGATTTATGTCATGAAGCTTGACATAAATCATGACATAAATGTTTTATGCAACAAAGCTCTGGGTAGCAAATATACAGCCATGGAAAAATTATTAGACCAAGCATGGTTACTGATAGTGTTATTTTTGTGGTAAGAAGGAAAAATACAAAGACAAATCATTTTTATAATTTTGTATGCATATTATGGTACCCTTATTACAGAAGCTTGGTCGAATAATTTTTTCCAGGGCTGTATATTTTAACACATGGGGTACCATTTTATGTTGGTTCAACGCTCAGTTTGCTAGACATTATCTCTGACACCGTGTTCTATAGGTTAACAGGTTAACAGGGGGGGGGGGGAGGGATTACCCTCTCTTTTAATATTTTGTCATCTTATTTAAATTTTACTGAGAACTGATTGTGCATATGCATGTGAGAAGAAATTCTCCAGAAATGATTCTGAATGTTCAGTTGTGATGTTTGGTTGTAAAATGCTGAGTTTCTTTCGGAATGGAACCATCAAAATTATTTCATACATACACTCTACATGTACCTCGGTAGCCTGTAATAATATACATGTATATGTCAGTTAAGTGAAATTTCTCTTTCAATTGATGGTATTCTAGACCAGCCTACACAAGGTTTTTAGCACGAGCTGGTTTGACCATCAGAATCATTTAATTCATAATACTGTGACCTCCAAATTCATTATTAAATTTGCCTGTACGTGTACAGAAGTTATTTGGAATTTCTTCTTTCCTTCTGCTCCAGACCTGCCTACGCTATCCCTAAGGTTTTAGCCCGATCTGGATTGACCATGGGTGACATTGATGTGTTTGAGATTCATGAGGCCTTCGCTGGACAGATCCTGGCTAACATGACTGCTCTGGATTCAGACTACTGGTGCCAGACCTCTTTGGGAGCCAAGACAAAGGTGAGGAAAAAAAGTCAAACATTGCACTGTATCTACAATTAGAATCATAGAAGCATGCATTCATTTGAGGTGCAGTAAAATAATGATATAATAGCTACATTTATATAGCACCCATATCCATTCTAGGGGGTGCTCAAGGTGCCTACAAAGTATGATTATTACCTTGGATTCATTCAAACTGTCCAGAGGCAGTGAAAATGTTCTAGGAACTACTTACCAGGGCCGTGTTTCATAAAACTTGTCATGAATGACAAGTTGCAATAACTGTTGAAAGCTACTGAAATCCTTGCATCTGATTGGTTGAGAGCAAATTTGTCAGTAAAAATCACGGACAAGACACTTGATGAAATGCCCCCCAGGTAGCCATTTGTACTGAGCAAGAATGTGTGTTTGTTGTCTTCTTCAGCTTGGAGCCATCCCTATGGATAAGATGAACCTATGGGGAGGGTCACTGTCCATTGGTCATCCGTTCGGAGCTACTGGGGTTAGGCTAGCTACTACCTCGGCCAATCGTCTGAAGAACGAGGATGGTCAGTTTGCTGTGCTGGCTGCTTGTGCAGCTGGAGGGCATGTGAGTATAAATACTAATAATCATCATAGTGGGTTCTTGTATAGCGCACATGTCTGTCAGACTTGACACTCCTGGCGCTCCACAATTAAACCAATCATACTCACTATTATAGCTTGTAAATGAAAGGGACTTTCCCCAAGCAAACATTCTATCCATCCTACATCATGGCAACATTTCATTTAAATGTAAATCCTGAAAAAGCGAAATCAGTTTGAAAAATTGGGCTTCATCTTATTATTGGGTATATCTAATTCTCCTTTAAAATATGACCAATGGCAAGGTTTGGGGAGGGGGGGGGGGGGGGGGTCTTCTTTTCTCTTTTAATTCACCTGTTCTCTATATAATGCAATTTCAATGTAGCTTTCATATGTTTTATTTTTTGTTCAAGGTGGATCATTTTCACATCGATTGTCACTCTCCATTTCCTTCCGTGATTGATTTTCTCCTATTTTCTTTTATACCTGTTCCAGGGCCATGCAATGGTTGTGGAGAGATATCCATCATCATAGAGACCTGACGCCATCACAAACTGCTGTATATATTGATTATAAACTAGAATACATCATAGAAAAACTTAACTGAACACTACAATATGTCACTGAAAACCATAACACTTGAATATTATAAATTTGAAGAAAGGAAACAAAGTTTTGGTAAGAAATGACATGCATTGCTTTGTTTACAACATGGTATGTTTTTGTTTGAATAAGTATTCAGCTCTTGTGAATAAGTTATTTGGAAGTCCATTCCCAGACATCAGAATTATGGATCAAAATTCAATAAATTCACAAAATGTAATTTTCAATTCTTTTAGTCATTTCTGTGGTATGAAATTAAATTGCTTAGAGCTTGCAAATGTATTTCTGTATAGGGAATGTTTTCAACACTTTCATTTTGATATCTTTACTTGCAATGTACATGTGTATTACAAAACGTTTGTAAATATGATTAAGTGTTTTGCATATTCAGTTGCCAGGCTCTAAAAGATAATTTTTCTCGAAATATAAATCAGACCTCTCAAGACTCCTCTTTCATATACATATGTAGAAATACTGTAACAATCATATTAAACATACATGTACTCTGGCTCTTGGATGCTGTATAATTTCAACATATTTTTTTAATAGAATAAAGTGACTCTCACATTTCAACATTTTTTTAATAGAATAGAGTGACTCTCACATACATGTATCTCTCTGTATATTGGAGACGTTATTTCTCAAATGCCATTCTGCATTTCAATTTATTCTCGTTCCAGTTGAAGGAATCTAGATAAAATGAAACATTAATAACTGGCTCTTTAATTTAGAATCAGAATTCTTTATTCCTATGTTAGGTTGCATCATATTTATGTTTATTTAAGTTTTGAATGCTTATAGCATTGTGGAAGGTAGACTTTGTGTAATGTGTGACCTTATTTTGAAGGAAGTTTTGCAATGGTATGAAATACATTTTCCCTGTACTTTCCAAGAGTATGATGAAGTGTGAATGAAATTTAATAAATTTAAAATCTAATGCCAATTGTTTGCATACATGTATGAGTGGGTCCATATTTTTGAGTTGTTTTAGGTGTGTATACACTATGAACACGATGACAAAGAGAGTGGACAAAATATACAGCTCCTCATTGTACCCTCCACAATTGCTCTGGTAGACAAAAGAACATCCCTTCATTGCTATTATGCAACATATTAAAGTAGAACAGGTGAATATGCATGTGACACCTGTTCTACATGTTCTACATGTTCTACATACTTTTACATAATACATGTAGCAATCAAGGGATGTTCTTTTGTCCACCAGAGCAATTGTGGAAGGTACAATGAGGAGCTGTATATTTTGTCCGCTTCTTTGTTCGCCATGTTCATAGTGATACCTGTATTCAATTTCCGACAGGAGTTTGATTCTATTAGTCACTGTATATATTCCATTGGTCATTTTGCATGAGTTGGCAGAGTTTAACTCGAAAAGGGCCGGGATATTTCGGTTATGCCACAGGGGGGGGGGGGGGGGGGGGGGGGGGTGGTGGTGGAATCACCCCCCCCCCCCCCCGATATCTTGACCGTCGACCACGCAATCGTCCACAACGTAATCTACAAAACTGTATAGTTAAATGCTCCAAAAAATATTCACATTAATAATTTATGCATGAAATCAAAATTTTGCCCTAAATCATTAAATAAAGCTCAAAATAAGCTATTTTTTTGTCTAGACACTCTTTCCAGTATTCTTAGCAAATATACTTGAAAAAAATTTGGTATCAAAATTTTATTGTATTTAAAATTTCTTATGTATTTCTTTGTTTTTTTTACCTTTTGTTTTTTATTGTTTTTTGGATGAAATTTGTTGGGGACACTTTCGCGAACATAAACAGCATAAAATAAATCAATTTCAATCAGCAAATGTAAAAATATTCATAGATTTATAAATTTTGGATGAAAACACATTTGTATTGAAATTATACATGAAATCACGTTTTGGAGCAATTTTCGATCTGACGTGCAAGTACGAATGTTGGGTAACTTCGAAACCGCATGCCCGGACATCGCGAATTTGGTCTCAAAAGATGCGCGAGATTCAAAAGAAAAAAATGAAACGCCGCGGCGACTGCATTGCGCGTTGTGGACATATCGCGAGAAACGTCTCGGGGGGGGGGGTGGATTCAGAGGGAAAGGAGAGTGCACAGATTCATCTTATGTTCAGTAGGAAGTGATGTACTGTAATACCAGAAACCTTTATGAATTGCAAAACTTCAGTGTTGTGATTCTAATATTTTGCTTCACAAAACTTTCGAAGTAAGAAATGAAGAAAAGGTTATTGTGATAGATAGGAAGGAAATGTGAGAAAGAGAGATTCTGAAAGTGCAGGAAAGGTGATGCTATGTGAAGTGAAAATCTCCCCTTGCTAGAACAATGTAGAATGAAAGGGTGAACTAGCTGCATGTTCAGCAGGGATGATTCTAGGACAACTACCCACTGGAAAACTCCCTGCCCCCCGGGCAACTACCTCCAGGCCACCAAAACACCCCCCCCCCCCCCCCGGACAATTACCCCCAGGACAATTACCCCAGGACAACTACACCCCAGGACAATTACCCCCTGGACAATACCTTCCAGGAAAAATACACCCCCATAAAATGATTACCCCGATACCCCAAAATCTGGAGTAGTCTGGGGGTGCAGGTAGTTGTCCGGATACGGTAGGGATAAATCACCACCACCTTCCATATCACTACTCTACACCTCCGATCAGTCACATCTCTTTCTTATTATCCTTTACTATTTCTACCTCTCTCATTTCAATTTCTTTCTATTCCTCTCCTTTTCTAATTCTCTCTCGTCGTCTTTCTATCTCTATCTTTTCATTGCATAATCTTTCAGCTTTCTTAAAATCTGTCTCGCTCCTTTATATTCTTTTCCCTGTCCAAACTGTCTTTTTCTCTTCTCATTCTGTCTCTCCCATCCCTCCCCATGCCTCTCTTTCTCTCTCTACCTCCTGCTCTTGTCTTGTCTGTTTAATCAGGTGCAGTATTTTGAAACCCTTGTTCAATTTTACATTAGCTATATGTCCTGATAAACATTTATCAACATCTATATAAGGTGGTTTAGCAAAAGGACATGTCCATAACGCACAAGGCATCATTTTTTGTGATAAGGGTGAAATAAAAGTTGTGATTACATATCTGATACTACTGAGCCTAATCAAGGTCGTACATGTATTTTAACAGCTCCATGTCCTAATGATGTGGTTGTACCTCAGTGCCACAAAAGTATTTCCTGAAATTATGTATTTTGCATTCCAGAGGTGCCTTTTCAGGCCACTACATTTTGCTAAGCTAACTTACAATCAGGGGAGTGTTTCATCAAGTGTCTTGTCAGTGATTTTTACTGACAAATTTCCTCTCAGCCTATCAGATGCAAGGATTTCAGTAGCTTATATCAGTTGTCGGTAAATATTACTGACAAAAAGCTTGATGAAACGCTCCCCAGACACTATTAGTATTGTTTCATTTTCTCAAGTGCGTAGGCAGATACTACACTTCACACATAATAGACCTGCAATCTATGCATGTTTCTCTCCAGAATTCTTAGTTACCAACTTCTTAGTGCACATGCTATGCATAATGGCATCTTTGTTGATGGAATCCATTTTGCCTACATGTGTTGCTGCTATGTCAATTTGCTATGGCAATCTCTGCAAACTATTTGAGTCATTAAGAGAAACTTTTGTCCAAGAAGTATGCATAAAATTAGTAAACAGGTCCATTGTGCTGATGCCCTGTCTACTCCAACCAAAGTATAGATTCTGCACAATGGTAACTGGTTAGGACAAAACAAATGTTTATTTCCTATGACTTTCAGAATACCATCCCTCTATCTCCAAATGTATCTCATTCAGTGTCTCTTTCTATAAGAAAGGGATACTCATTTTCTCTCAATTTTCTGATTTATCGTTTTGATAACCATCAAATAACGCAAACAAACAAGCATAAAGGTATACCTGAATTTTTGTCCTTTATTAAAATATCAAATTCATCACATAATTAGCTCATATCACCATCAACCACAACCTACTTGCGCAAATTTCCAAGCAAGCAATGTCTCCCTGACCAACAAACATGATGATTATGGGAATGGATGCACTCCATCCATCATATTGTCTCCCTGGTTTCCAAATACAGTGAAACCAATATATATTAAGACCGCTCAAGGAATATAACAAAAGTGGCCTTTATACCAGTATGTTCAATACCCATTGCTATGGAAATCACTGTAAAAGGGGGAAACAAAGAGTGGTCTTCGTAGACAGGTGGTCTTTCTATATAGGTGGTCACTGAAGCTGGTATGAGTATAGTAGATGTGGACCAGTATTCTCATACCCACACACTGCATGATTTCCTTTCCTGACCTGCTATAAACATCCTCCAATTAATCCTGATTTTATACGCTTGACCTGATGAGCTCAAATTTAGGTCGCCCACCAATGACTGCAGATTGCTTCATAGCAATTGCTTTCCAAAGTGCATTAGGAACATGAAGGCGTTCAGTAGTGCTGCACTAATCGTTCATACATAAATAAGAGTCTCTAGATGTTCATGGCTCATACGTATTGACATGCTATCAGTGCTTCGGGCCTGCCTGTAAATGAAAGAGAAAAAACAAATATTATGATTGTATCGGAACACAAGTTCAGAGAATAAAACAAATCCTTTTAACACTTTTTGTTCGTGGGGGGGGGGGGGGGGGGGGCGGAGGGGGTGTTTGACCAAAATAAAAAGAAATAAGAAAAAAGTAAAACTGCCCAAAATATTGTAGAAAGCTAAAGTACATGTAGATGTATATGTATATGTACAAGGTGAAAATTTATGTGTTAAAGGTGAATTCTGCAGACAAGTATTCTTTTATTTTTACAGGTTTTTGTAAAATGCACTGGATATCTGTTTTAATTTCATTAATTTATAAGACACATGCTCCGGTAAAATAAGCTCTGCGGTCAAGTTCCTGCACTGACCAAACTCCCCAACTTCAAACACTACTGCCAATATTCTGAACTCCAGTTTAACTTAAACTCCAGTCTAAGTTAACCCTAACTGGGCCGGGGTATTTTGGGAGATCTTATGGCCCTCTAAGATCTCGGCAACGTTGACGCTGCGCGCATGAAATTTGGCACAGATGTAGATTAACTTGTGTAATTTTTTCAATACTCTTGTTCGTTTTTTTTTTATTAATTATTTTATCGATTTTTTTTCTCAAAATGGTAAATTTTGCTATATGAAGATGATAATGGATTGAATATTGGCTGTAACTGGACATCTAAGACTCACAAATACATAAAAAGAAAGAAAATTGGGGTAAAACGGTGTTTTATTCATTAATATTCATTAATAATGTATTTTTCTTTGTTTTTATTCTTATGTTTTTCTTTGCTTTTAATCTTATGTATTTTTGTTTTTGAATTTTAATGTATTCTATTGTTTGCCAACCATAAAGCATATTTTTAAATGAATATTGTGATAATAAACAAGAAATATTACAATTTCTAGGAATGGTTACTTTTATGCATAGGTTAATACACAACATGAATGGAGAATTTGATCATTTTGCTTGACATGTGATCAATAATTGTAATCTGACACCAGAACGGTATGACCGATCCACATAAATGAGGTATCAAAATGTGCGTGAAACATCAGGGAAAAAAAAGTCATGAAATTTGAGCGCGAAAGATTTCAGCCGTCGCGAGGCCCAAGTACAAAATTCAGGGAGGGGGGGGGGGGGGGCCTCCCAGGCCCCCCCCCTGGCCTAGTTAGGGTTTAAACCAGAGTTTAATTAAGAGTGACTTACATGTAGACTGCAAGTCCAGTCTAAATTTCAGTACAAAGTTAAACCAAACTTTAACTGGAGTTTAAGAAAAACCGGAGTTCAGAATGTGAATTTCTAAAACTCCAGTTTCAAGGGCAGGTTTAGACTGGGTTTAAACCACAATTAGACCGCGGTTTAAGTTAAACTTGAGTTCAAAATGTGATTTTCTAAAACTCCAGTTTCAAGGGCAGGTTTAGACTGGGTTTAAACCACAATTAGACCGCGGTTTAAGTTAAACTTGAGTTCAAAATGTGATTTTCTAAAACTCCAGTTTCAAGGGCAGGTTTAGACTGGGTTTAAACCACAATTAGACCGCGGTTTTTTAAAAGTTAAACCAGAGTTAAACCTAATGAACCTAACCTGAAACCTTACTGCAACCCCATACCTTAGACAAAATACAACCCGCAGCAATTGTTGCTGGAGTATATAATAATGATAATAGCTGTTTCTTATACTGTATAGCGCCTTACAATGTAACCGACCAAAGCGCTTACAGCATTATTACCCCGGTCACTGGATTCATTTGCGATTCTGCACATTATAGTGCACATTCTCCACTCCTCTGTGGAGCATTCCAGCCAGTTGGCGGTTTCCAAGCGCGCACATGCTAATCCAACCACAATGACATTCGCATCCTACTGGGTACCCATTTAACACCTGGGTGGAGAGGAGCGCTGTGGATGAAATGCCTTGCTCAAGGGCATAAGTGCCGTGTCGAGGTTCGAACCCACGACCTTTGCATTCCCAGTCAAGTGATTAAACCACTCGACTACGACACCTATATGTCGGAGCATCCCCACAACATCTTCACATATTTTAAATTCTACATGTACAAGTGACGACTTACGGTAGCCATAACCGTGGAAAGTTTTCCAGTTCTTCCTGCGTGTAGTCTGTGAGAGCCTTGGGGATTTCCCTAGGAGGTTTGATCTGCTCACTGATGTTAGCTAAGATATCTTCAGGTACATCCTGCGAGAAAGAAAGGAGGAGAGAGGGTAGTAGAAGGAGAGAGGGAGGGGAGGTGAAGAGAGAGAGGTAAGACAGAAGGGGGGGGGGGGTGGGCGAGAAAGGGATATAAAGAGAAATTGGAGATAGAAAAGAGAGAAGGGGGAATTTAGATTCAGAAAGGAGTAGGTTGTGAGATACAGATAGCAGTGAGAAGGAGAGAGAGTATAAAATAAGTGCTATAAATTGATTTGTAGCAAATTCTACACCTTGGAGTCAGTTGAAATCAACATACCTATGTATTTTTCCATGAAAAGTACAAACTAGCAACATGCAAAGTGGATTCTGTCCCATCTAGAAAAGCTTTCGGGTGAAACAAAAATCTGTATCTCCCCCCCCCCCCCCCCCCCCCCCCCCCCCCCCCCCCCCCCCCCCCCCCCCCCCCCCCAAATCTCGAATTTCCCTCTTTACGTTCTGGTTACTGGATTCTGGAAGAAACATCCGTAAATGTTAAATAATGCATTTGGTAAATTGATTTGTAAAGTGGTAATGTCCATGATTTCTCTTCTAAAGTGGTTGAATTTACATGTAGATCTCTCAAACTACTATCCTCTCAATTCATGCCAACTGGTAGATCTTCTACTCACTTCATCTGCATATAAATGTAACCTTCTCATCATGTCATGTCGTCTGAGATCTTTGGGCAGCATGCCATATACAGCTTTCTTTATCACTGCAGGTTACACAGAAATAAAGAGAGAGAGACAGAGAGACAGACAGAAAGACAGACAGAGACAGACAGACAGACAGAGAAAGAGGTTGGGGAAGAGTGAGGGAAAGAGACAGAGAAAGCAATAGTCAAAACGATGTTTGAAAGGGAATATGATGATAAAGATAAACAACATGACCAATAAAACTATATTACATTACAACTGGTTATAAAGGAATGAAACACACATTTTTGCTTTTATGAAATATATGAAAGAGGTAATTAACAGTAAACTGGGAAGGGGGGGGGGGATTGCATTTTGCTGTCTACATATTTTTTTGATGTGCCTGGGTAGGCAGTGTGGAGCATTCCTATACTTTGTACAAAACAAGTTAGAATATACTGCACATCGTTTACCTTTGTGGGATCTTTATAGTGAAACTCATGAGCTGGAGTTTCGCTGAAGCCACCTGGGTATCTGTAACATTCGAAAATAAAAAATACATGATAATGCATCAAACACGAATACAACCACCAATAATTTAACTAAATTAAAACCCACACACATGAACACTAACAGCAATAGTAACATTGCTAAGGAAAATGAGTTATCAAGTTCATGTTATAATAATAATAATAATATTTCATAATTATATAGCACTCATATCCACCATGAAAGGTGCTCATTTTTGCTCAAGGTGCTCCAATATTATCCCGGCTCTAGCTAGGCTACCAATTTCGGCGCTCACAGCATTTAACAAATTCCTTCCTGCTGGTACCCATTTAACACCTGGATGGAGAGTAGCAAATGTAGATTAATGTCTTGCCAAAGGACAGTAATGCTGCGCCGGGGTTCAAACCCTGCGACCTTCCCATCTCCAGTCAAGTGTTTTAATCCACTCGTCTATGACACCTCTGAATTGCAAAGAAATATTTGGTTAACCTTTAAGGTGCTACCAAGTTTACAAACAGAAAATAGTTTTTCAATCAAAGCCCTTTTTGTTATTGTTCATCTTAGTAAAAAGACATTGCTCAATAGTTTTTAACTTCACAATTCATGAATTTAAAGAAGAAATACAAGTCTTTCTTTACCTCAAAATATTAGAGACTGTACAACATCACATTTTTGCTGCTGAAACAGCACTAAGAGGGTTAAAGCATCAAAAAACATTATGTGTGTGCCTCTTATCAAAATCCAATCACCCAATACTTTTTCAAAGTACATCCGCTTCTGGTTCCATGACACATATTCCTTTGACCATCGACCATCGACCTGCAGTCAATATTCTCAACTTCAACCGTGTACCAACCCTACGCCTAGCAACTCTTAACACTAACGCAATATCATGTTGAGTTCCCCACCCCCAACCCCTCTTCTGTTACTCACCCTGTATGATGATAGTAGATCTTCTCCTCCCATTTATCCCTGGCATATACCACTTGGCTTGTATTTATAACAACGACATGGTCGCCTACATCACCTGTGCGTCAATGAAAAAGAAACATGTGGTTTAATCAGTTGACTCTGATTTCTATCATTCTCATAGGCTTAGTACAATGAAAACTCGTTATCAAGCGCTTCGATATAACAAGATTCCTCATATAACAGGTAATTTTGCTGGTCCCAGGACTTTATGTTCTTTTGTATTCTTACCCTGATATAAGGAGATTCCTGATACATCAAGGTAATTTTCATGGTCCCAAGGTCCTCATTATAGTTAATTTCCACTGTACCGGGACCACCTGTTCCCATAAGCCATAGGTTCATATGATTCAATCATGAGACTGAGGATACAAAGTCATGAGTTCAATCTATGGCACAGGATTTACGTCCTTGAGCAAGGCATGTTATTGAAATTGATTCTCTCTACCCAGGTGTTAAATGGGTGCCCAGTAGGATGCTAATGTCATTGCAGTTTGGTCAGCATTGTGCGCTGCTGTAGAAGGCAACTGGATGGAATGCTCCCAAGTGGAGAATGCGTACTGTCAAGATCCAGTACAGTAAAGGCCAAAATGATCCATACACAATATAAAATATTTTGCGTTAGTGCCTAAACCCGACTTATGATCTGATTGCAGCACTCCCATATACCCTTTCAAAAGCTACCTCTGCACAACAAAATATCAAGAACTGAAGTTCACAACCTATCCCTTGTCTCCCCTTTACAAATCCTTACTGAGTGGATGGTAGATAGGCTTGTGTTTCCCCTGAAGTACTTTTGAGATGGCCACAGCTACCCTCCCAGGTGGTTGCTTATAGGCGTTAATGAGATACCAAAGGCGGGAGAAGGTCGCCCATTGCTGAAACAAACAAAAAAGTGACACGGTCAATATATTTCCTCTTCCAAGCCCATCTGATCACTTCAAAGATCGGATCATTAGAAACATGAAAAAAATAAAAATTTATGGCGACGTGGATGTAAGGGGGGGGGGGGGGAATCAGATAAATATTTCAAATACTTCCTTTCAGCTTTTAAAAATCTCACTCTTACCTTAAATCGGACCATAAGCCAGGATGTGTGTATTCAAGGTACTGGGGATACAGATGTAATTTGTTCTGTTCCCTGAACGTGTTGTCGTTATAGTGTGTGGTCGCTGTTAGTTAAGTGACGTCATGCAT
This sequence comes from Heliocidaris erythrogramma, assembly GCA_025617745.1. NCBI lineage: Eukaryota > Metazoa > Echinodermata > Echinoidea > Camarodonta > Echinometridae > Heliocidaris > Heliocidaris erythrogramma. Next base: position 45,016,310 of record CM046862.1, read on the forward strand.
ATCCTAACAATTACAACCTGATTGCACCTGTACCGTCGATCTCTAGATCTACCAGTGGATAAAGCATTGTTTATACAGTTGTTATTTTAAATATTTGGAAAGGTACAATTGCCTCACTTTATCCTCCTCTCTTCATCCCTATTTCTCTCTGTATCCTCTTTCAATTCAATTCAATTCAATTCAATTTTATTTCGCAAGATAAAATCAATATACATGGTAAACAATAGATTAAATTACATATACAAAATTATGCGGGGCTTTCCATGAAGGTTAGGAAACCTGCAGAGTTTGGATCTTCCCTTTCTCTCATTATTTTATCATTATATTTTATCTCAAAGGGCTTTCATGCTGTCAAGCCTCGGCTTATTATGAAAACCCTCGTTTGATTTCTCTTTCTATAATCCTACTGTTAACCTTGTAGTTTAAGATATATTAATGTCATGATGTTCCATTGTATTGTATATCGCATAATTTGTATAACGTATGCATTCCATTATTTGATGAATTGAGAAATCAAGCAGAAATAAATAAATCAAAATAAATCAAATCAAAATAACTTTTAATGCATATTTCTTGAGCAAACTGGGCAAAGATATATTGCATAGGAATAAACATTATATTGATGGCACATGTTTCTGTATGAGGAAGAATTTTCAAGTTATTCTGAGCCTAAACAAAATGTTCAACCCTCAAATTTTTGGGCGGGATTTTCCGCCCACGGCATGGTGGGGTTAAAATTAAAAAATTGAAGAAAAAGAAAATGGGGATCATAACTCAAGAAAATGGAATCTCAATTCAGCAAGCCATGCCGATAGCAAAGCCACGACCATCCTGAGTGCAAGGACTCAGGTAGCTCTTCCCAATAGAAGGCGTTAATGGCAAAACAATGCATATATGCCGAGTCCGCACCAGGAGGTGAACGAACCTTTGAAGCTACGTGTGTGTGGATGTTTGTGGGTTGAGGAGGTGGTGTTTTAGGTGTGTTGTGGACTGGGGGGGACGCGCAATGTCGAGTTGTGTTTGTGGCCATTTTATTGTGTGCATGTAGTTGTTGTGTGTGTGTGTGTGGTGTCTTTGTTTTTTGGTGGGGGGGGGGGGGGGGGGGTTACAACACCCCCACTCCACTTTCCTTCTTTTTTTTTCCTTATAATTCTTTTCTCTATAGACAGAAGTTAAAGTATGTATTATATACATATTTTTTCCTTGATTACTGTATTATGCTAAGGTATAACTTGTAAATATCTGTTTTCATTTCTGTTGATGAGAAAATCTATAATTTTGTATGAAAATGTGAAACTTTATTACTTGCAGTTATGTTTATTTGCCACTAAATTTATGCATGAAATGTGAAACTTTTCTTGTAATTTTTTGTCAAAAATGTATTTTTTTGATGCGCAATGTCGAGTTGTGTTTGTGGCCATTTTATTGTGTGCATGTAGTTGTTGTGTGTGTGTGTGTGTCTTTGTTTTTGTGTGTTTTTTCTACCTTTATATTTTTATCATGTTAATTTGCTCAACCCCTCTTTTGAACGTGAGGACACCCCCCACCCTTTTTGGCTTTTTTTTTTAGTTGGACCCCCTTTTAATTTAATTTTTATCTGCCACTTCAGCGCAGTACCCCTCCCCCCCCCCAAAAAATGTTTAATACTGGGGGAAAGTATATCTCTTTATCTCCGCTATAAAATATTGGAGGAAAGTATCCCTTATATCGTTTTAGCCCCTCCTTTGCAATTCCCCCTCCGCCCATCCTCCAAATAAAAAATAAATTAAGGAGGTAGGCTTAAAAGCCTTAATTTGTTTTGTGTACTTAAAGGGTTTCAAAAGGGGCCGCGGGCTATTCTGCCTCCCGGGATCCGCCCAAGCCTACATCCCCTCCCTTGCAATCACCCCCCCCCCCCAAAAAAAGTTTCAATATTGGGGGAAAGTATCCCTTAATCGTTGTAATCCCTTCGTACTGTTCATGACTGTTTCACTCAGGCATGTCAGGACGCTGCCACTTCGTGGCAGCGTCCCGGGGCTACAGGGCCTGTATCACGATATTGCCCTTCTTGGTGACCTGTTTGGTTTGAAAGATATCCGAAATGAATATTACTGTAAGTGTAACAAGATTAGAAATATTAACAATAACAAAATTAACAGAAATCAGAATGCAGAACGACAGATTTCGTAACATACTTAAAATCCTGCAAATGGGACTGAAGACAAGTAAAGAGGAACCATGGCATGGTCACGGCCATTTCAAAAATTCAATTTCACTTTTCACTTTACAAAAAAACTTGTTTTCTCCTTATTCGATTAAAAAATGATCCAAGACCTCATAAAATAATGTTCGAATATTTCTAACCTGTGTTATTCTACTGGACATCCTTCTATACTAGGCCTATACGTTGTTCAAACCGGTAAAAAACAGAGAGGATGGATCTCTCGCTCCTTGAAACTGGCGACCAATATAAGCCACACGTATGCGCACCGCTGGCATTAGCCGGGCGCCGCCATTTTGTGTCCTAAAATGTCACTTTTCGCGCGTGGGTACGTTCTTCACGTCTTCTCATCTTATGCATATTCATTTTTTCCCTGTCCGGCTGTCGAATGAAAACTTGGGTAGTCAATCTTACCTCTAGATTCAGTAAATCAAGCTCGTTCCAAACATATACAATTTGCCACTATTTGATGTCATAAAAAATACAGCAAAATTGGCTTCAAAATAACCTTCATTGTCATATAATCGATTCATAAAATCATGCTTTATTATTTGTTGCCATGGTGATTTTTCAACGGTTTTCCAGCTATCAACATATATTTATTTTTATTGTTTATCATCCACTCTTCAAATTGTTCATATGATTTTACAAGTCTTATTCGATAGTTTTTTTTTTATTAGCCCCCAAAGTCGAGGTAGTTTCACCAACTTTCCTCTTTATTTTGACCGTCATCCGGAAATTCGTCGTAAATTACGCAATGCGGATACAAATTGCAGTGTGTGAGGTGATATTTCATATTTTGGGATATTGCTAACGATTTATTAATAATAACTTTACGTCGATTTGACTTCATTTCGGTGGATTTTGAAGAGTTTGATATCACCGCATAAGCAGCAATCCCCCATTTCTATCGAGAATGTATTGGCCGTACGCCGCCTGCATTGGGGTAGCAAAAGTCCGATTTCCCGTAGTGAACGTTGCGTTTCATGCAGGATTCTGGGTCATGGACAATAAACATGCATCAACATTGGATATAAATTTATACTAAAATTCCATTCAAATGAGTTACATCACGATTCCACCATATTCAGTTTCTACAAAATGTAATGATTGGATTTTTGAAATGTTTTCGATCTAAAACTCCTAAAATTATGAGAAATAAGGAAATTTGGAGCACCTCAGATGATTTTACTCTGTTTTTGTCAGAGCAGTGCCATTATGTATGTGGCAGTGGTACGTAGCATTTCTTTGGGTACAAATAGCTTGAAATTTCCTTTTTTCTCCAAATTAAGCCAATATATCACCTGAAACATATACAAAATCGAATGATTGCACTTTTAAGAAACTGAATATGGAGGAATCGTGATGTAATTCAATTAAATGGAATTTTAGTATAATTTATATTCAATGTTGATGCATCTTTATTGTCCATGACTCAGAATCCCGCATGAAACGCAACGCTCGCTACGGGAAGTCGGACTTCTGCTACGCCAATGCAGGCGGCGTACGGCTAATCCATATCTCGATAGAAATGGGGGATTGCTGCTTTTGCTGTAATTTTAAACTCTTCAAAATCCACCGAAATAATGTCAAATCGACGTAACATTGTTATTAAATCGTTAACAATATCCTAAAACATGAAATATCACCTCACACACTGCAATTTGTATCCGTATTGTGTAATTTCCGACGAATTTCCGGATGACGGTCAAAATAAAGAGGAAAGTTGGTGAAACTGTCTCGACTTTGGGGGCTAATAAAAATGAAACTATCGAATAAGACTTGTAAAACCAAATGAACAATTTGAAGAGTGGATGATAAACAATAAAAATAAATGTATGTTGATAGCTGGAAAACCGTTGAAAAATCACCATGGCAACAAATAATAAAGCATGATTTTATGAATCGATTATATTGCAATGATAGGTTATTTTGAAGCCAATTTTGCTGTATTTTTATGACATCAAATAGTGG